>OZ025240.1:82278589-82408589 GCA_964019155.1 Osedax fenrisi | reverse complement strand
AACACTACACACAATCCGACTAAGCAGACCATCTATAACTACCAAACTGCCCAAATTACTAGCAACCTCCCTCATTCTTCCAAGACTTGATTACTGTAACTCCATACTTCACAGACTCCCCAAAAACTCACTAATACCACTCAACCGATTACTTAATGCCACTGCACGCACTATATAATCCTCAAATACTCCAGGACTCACATAACTCAATACTTAAAATCTCTTCACTGGCTTCCCATCACACAACGAATACAATACAAAACATTACTGATATCCCACCATGTCATTCATCATTTTCACCCTGACTATATTACTTAAATACTAATAGAAAACAAGACATCTAGAATACAACTAAAACCAACAAATACAAATTACTCATACATAATCCAAAATATATATCACGTAAACAAGAAATAGCATTCTCAATATCTGCTCCAAAATTATGGAACAACCTCCCATATAAAATAAGATAAATATATTCAACCACACCACCACCACGACTACACACTCACACACATGTATATATAATGCAACTTTGTATTAATTATTCAGATTACGTGGTATCTTTCGTAGCGTTGATTGCGATGTTTAACTTGGCTTTTATTACGCTATTGTTCAAGATAAGGCCTACCAAGATTATAACTACAGTTAGTACTGAAACACGTATGATTATGACTAATTACTCTCGTATGACTCACGTATGACTCACGAATAACTCATGTCATATGTCACATGTGCGATTCATGTGTGACTCACGCGAATAAATGATTCATAAACTAACAATCATAATCGCATATTTTTCTTTAAATAATTTTATAATCATTGACCTCTAATCAAGTGATGTTATCTGTTATTGGATGATATTGCATAATAATTATTAATAGAAACTTTAACATAGTTTAAGTTTGAAAATAACACTGTACAATTACATTACAATTTAATTACATTAACAATTATTATATGCATATGCATGTAGTGTGTTAATTATATTAATATTACAATGTTATCTGATTTATTGACTCTTTGTATATATATATATATATATATATATATATACAAAGAGCGGCTTCGAAGGGATATTAGAGCCATATATGGTTATAAGTGAAAACTCCATCTAAGTTCCTATGGGATGAATGAAAGGACTCCACCAAATAAAAATAACAATAACAATAACAATAGCAATATATATATATATATATATATATATATATATATATATAAATATATATAATATATAAATATATTTGTAAATATTATATTATTTAAAACGTTGTGTTTTGAGAAAATTCGGGAACCTCTAACAACTGCCATAATTTAATACGTTGCTACTTTAGTGACATGGTTTTGGGAACAAAACATTTTTTTTTTAAACTCGATTTTTCGTGATTTAGAAGGATTTCAATAAAAATATATTCGGAAAAATTGAATTTCGTGATTCTTAATAAAATTCAATGAATTAAATTAGAGTGAATTTATTGACATTATTGAACTACATTTATAACCTTAATAAATAACCTTAAATCACTATCGCGAGACATAACCAGAACGCCATAATTATTTCAAAATTCACTCAACCCTAATATATATATAATTATATATAACCGAATTATGTATTAATTTTTTATACAAAATATGAATTAGCTTACTCTCATATACTAATACTGTTATTTGTTACTCTAAATAAAGTGTTGTATATAACGAAATTATCAAATATGTATATATATATATATATATATATGTATGTACATTAATATTTAATATTCGAATAATAATCGTACGGACGCCATTACAGACTCACAAAGATTGCAAAATCGCTAAAGAAGAAGCCATCGCCGCTTCGGCCGCCGGTGACTCACCCGGCAACCTTAGAGGTCGAAAACCCGGCGTCAAGGTCACCAAAAAGAAGAGCTCAAAATCTGTGCTATCGACCAGACGTTCCGGCCGCACTAGCAGGTCAACGGATGCCCGGAAGTCGAAGAGCGGTAAACGAGTCACGTGGGCTAAATCGCTGAAAGGTTAACGACTCGCGGTAGCGGATGATGACCTCTACCGCGTCGAGGTTACGGTAGAGGTCGAGCTCACGAGGTGAGGGTGTTTATAACCGGGTGGACGGCGTTGTTGGGCTCTGTATTGTGACGTGAAGAGGAACACCTGATGTCATTCATCCGTAATAAATACATACAAATGAATATGTGTACTTTATTCATATATATATATATATATATATATATATATATATAATATATTATATATATATATATATATATATATATATATATATATATATAATATATAATATATTATATATATATATATATATATTATGCCAAAATGAGCTAAATTATTGTTCGCATATCCGCTCATCATTCCGCTCCGGGTCTTATCGTGTTATCGCTCTCGCTCTTTCTAACTCAGTCGCTCCTATTTCTTCTCTCGCTCCCATCTATATAGCAAAGATTTCTCTATGTAAAGATAATACTTCGCGAAATCGTATAATTCCATTTTGTTCACAAAAATTAATACATATATGTATTAATTTGCGTAACCCTATATAACCATATGTAACCCTATGTAACCCTATAGGGTCAATTATATTCAATTCCCCTATATGCAGGGTCAGTATTCGGAAAAAGATGTTGTTTATAATGTACATTTGTATCAAACTATACACTTTTAAAATGTAAAATAAAATATTTTAAATTATTATTTATATAATGAAACAAAGTGTTCATTGCTAATATATAAAAAAGTTAATAGGATATGTTGGTTTTAAATGTCATATATATCTATGTAAAAGTGTAGTAAAAAAGAGAGTAAAAGCAAATTTATATTGCATGTACAACAGTGTAGCTACCCCACCCACCCCCCCCCCCAAAACTTTATATATTTTATTGATTTCGATTCTACTGTCAGCATCGGTAGGGAATATGTATTGATAACATTGTGTAGATTCGTAATATATATAATTGTTTACAATATGTATGTATTACTATATAATATGTATGTATGTATTACTATAAAATATTGATGTATTAAATGTAATATGTATACATATTATGTATTACTAAATAATATGTATGTATTATACACTGTTAAAAATAAGGGTATAACATTATGAAATATATGGTATAACATATGGAAATACGAGTTATACCATACAATTACGTTAAATGGTATAAGATCACATATTATATGGTATAACATTTGATTTTTTTAGTTATACCATATAGATTAATTGAAATGGTATAAGATCACAAATTATATAGTATAACATTTGTCTTTTTTAGTTATACCATATAGCTTAATTTAAATGGTATAAGATTACGAATTATATGGTATAACATTTGTAATTTGTAGTTATACCATTAGCTATTAAATATAATGGTATAACTTTATGAATTATATGGTATACAATATGGAAATACCAGTTATACCATAATATTTTAAAATTAAGTTTATATTTGATTGAAAATAAAATGTATAAGAATATAATTCATAATAGTATCCTTCATAATATCCTTAATATAACAGTTTACTTATTGTTGTGTTAAATTAATATAGACATAGCATGTATTGCTTCTAATTGAAATTAAACTGGTTTTCAGAAACTATATAGATTCCCCATAGGGAAATATGTATACATATACATATTTCCTATATTTCATATACAAATACTTATAATTATTCGAGTATATGTATATATATATATATAAATAATTCCATTTTATTTATTAACATATTCTATTTCCACTCTACACTCAACATGAGAAGCATCTATTTTTCAACACATTACAATATACATAAGGTATTTATACTACATTATATATATATATATATATATATATATATATACAAATTATATCATATTATATATAATAATATAAAAGTTTATATAATATATAATTTTATAATATATTTATATATTATTTATAATATATAATTAAATTGTTAGAATATAATTATATAATTATATATATATATATATGTTATAAAGTCAAAGTTGTAGATAGGTATATCGATTAATGTAATATACATTTAAATGAATTTAGCATTACGTAACAGAAATCGATATATTTACATAAAAATTTAAACTAGATTTCGGTTTCTCGCTCTGTGTTAAATGCATATATGTATATAGCTATAGCCATGTAAATGTTTATTTTTCTGGTATTTTATATTGTTATCGTCTGTAAAGTATATTTCGTTATTTGTCTATAGAATAAATTCCACTCGGTGAGATTGCCTCATTCTTCGGTTTGCATCTCATTGGGCAGGTACTATTATTATTATTATAATTATTATTATGTTATATTATTATTATGTTCAACAGGTATTTGCTTTGATTAATAAACTGTATTAGAACATTCACATTATTACATACATATATATTATAAAATTATGATAACTATATGCCAATCATTAATATGCAGGAAACTGTAGAATTATTTGCAGAATTTCAAATTTCATTTAAAATATTAGAAAAACTGCCGGAGAGGAATAGTTGGTTGATGGGGATGATAAAGCATATAACGTATATACACAAATATATAGACGAATATATTGATGTACTAGGTATCGCTACTACGCAAACTGATAAAACAGGTAATTTAGTTATCTAATTAATAACATTAGTTAAATATCTATATAAAATAAATATGCAATTATATTGTATTAGTCCATGGATAGTATACTATATATCCATATATGGTCAATTATTTATTTTATTTTTAGTTCACAATGTAATTAAATTTAAATAATATTACTAATAGGTATATATAAATAATGTTAACTGTTGTACAAATATTATCAATATCCTTCTTTCCTTAATCAAATATAGATTATAAAGTGTATAATTAAATATATAATATAATATTTCCTAAAATAGATGCGGGAATCATATATTTTATGATGGGAGTTTGCGAATTATTGAAAAATGAATTTACAATGAAAATAAAGATAAGGTTACTTAATAATTACTTAATAACTATAGATTTAATATTATAGTTATTTTATGATTTTTCGTATGCTAATTCAAAAGTATAGTATACTCTATTATATATATAACTGCAGTAATTAATATAATATATTGGATTTTTCTAATTACAATGCTAACGTATATAAAGTAAACAATTATAAAGTATACTTTATATAGTATTATCATATATGATATTAACTGTATAAAGTTTCTTATAAGATACATATTTATACTATTATATAATATACAATATTATTATGCATACTCTAGTATACTATATATATATATATATATATATATATATATATATATAACTTATATAAATATTTGAATTTTAATTGCAGGAAATAATGACTCCATGGATACATGGATATATGCATATATCAGAAAAGAGGATGCTTATTATGTGTGTCGATAATTGTTTGGTTTTCGTTCAAAATAATTTATTTCGTATTTTATTAAGTGGTATTGTTAATTTTATTTGTTTCACGTAACATGTCCTACAAACATTAATTGTTTATGTAATTTTGTATCACGTTATTTATTTAAAAATGTATCTGTTAATAAACAATATTGTTACATCAAAATATGTGGTTTTTAGAAAATAAATTATCATAATAAATGTCGATTCCATATATAAATTAATAATATAGAATAGTAAGTTATTATAAACACTGATATAAATTTAAATAAAATATTGTATAACTTTTAATATATTATGATATAACTTTATATAATATACATTTTAATAAATTATGGTATAACTTTAAATAAAATATAGTATAACTTTTAATAAATTATGGTATAACTTTATATAATATATGGTATAAATTTTAATAAATTATGGTATAACTTTATATCAAATATGGTATAACTTTTTATAAATTATGGTATAACTTTATATAATATATGGTATAAATTTTAATAAATGATGGTATAACTTTATATCAAATATGGTATAACTTTTTATAAAATATGGTATAACTTTATATAATATATGGTATAAATTATGGTATAACTTTATATCAAATATGGTATAACTTTTTATAAAATATGGTATAACTTTTTTAATTAGTTATACCGTAAATGGTATACCAGGGCGCCACGGGGTTATACCATTTTTTAATCAATGTTATACCATTTATTTCTAACAGTGTAACATACAGCTCTATGACGTGGATAATAACATACATTATGTATAATTATTATATATATATATATATATTATACATATTTTATTTAATATCGTACAATGTATACCCATATAATACGTATATTACGATATAAATATTCATTGTAAAATCTATTAATAGTATAAAATGTATACTTGGAAAACTAATAATTAACTATATTGGAAATATACACACACATATACTTACCCACAAATATACACATACATACACACACACATATATATATATATATATATAAATATATATATATATAAAATAAACATTAATAATTTGTCATCATGCTATAAATATAGTTTTTAATTTATATTTTTTTTTTAAATATATTAAATATTATTAATAAATAGTCACTCAAAATAAGTCGACATAGTCATATATAAAGCTTACATTACATGTTAATCCAACAATTCTATATTATCTAACAAGACTATATATATTATATATAATATATATATAGTATTACCAAAGCTAATGGCCTTTACAAAGGCTTTGGTATGACTATACTATATAGTATAGTATTATAGTATACTATATAGTATTAATATACTATAATAGTATATTATCATTCTAGTTAACGTTCACAACAATATATCTTTAAATTATTTTAATATTTTGCGTGTTCAATTAATTTACTTTATATGAATTAATGAATGAATAAATGAATGGGTGAATGAATGAATTAGATTATTTAAAAACACCGACTTTAGCGGGAGACACCACTGGTGTATAACGTAACCAATAAATAAACAACATAAAACGGATTAATTCCGAAGAAGTGTAGAAAAGACAAACATATTACATTATATAAAAAGGTATTATACAGAGTTTAGATTAATTTTCATTTTAATTTTAAAACAATAGGATGATTGTATATTTCGTATATCATATGGTAATATATCCCATATTCGAGGAACCACTTATATATTACATAAAGGTGCTACCTATAAATATAGACACGAATTCGTTTGCTTTCTATAATCATAAACTATTAGTAACATTTATGCTATGTACATTTGATTACCTATAGGTTATATATATAGTATATATTATATACACACTAGATTATATATTATTTTATGTTAATCATTAAATATTTATTTGTTATTTATATTATTCAATTATTGTATTAATGTAATTAATATATACTAAATATATACATGTATACTGCAGTCAACTCTCGATATGTCAGACTCTCTATATATAGATATATCTCATAAATCATTAATTATCACAAGTTTGATTTGATAACTAGTCACATGTAGGATACTAGATATCATAATGTCGATATATATATAGGGAAAATGAAATAGAATAGTAATAATTGAAATATTCACATATATAAATTGAATAAATTAGAATCAGTGTATTAAAAATATCATAATAGTAACATTGCTATATCTATAAATAGTAATGTAGAATTATGGTTTTTAGATAATCTAAGTAGGATAACCTACCTATAATTTATATGGTAATATTCATGTTAATATTCAACATTTTCAGCTATTTTATTACCAACTTGTGTAAAATCAATGGTGTTACTAATGGTATTACCAATAATATTATCACTACAGTAGTGACACTACTCCTGTGTCGTAAACGTACATAATGTTACCCGCAGCATTCTACATTTAAGATATATTGTTGTCGATTAAACCTAACGATAATATACATAGGTGGCGATACTGTTCATCATGTAGAACTACGCATGACTATAAAGTGCGATAAGTACTAAATAAACTCTTAAGATTGAAATTATGGCGTCATTAGGGGGTACACTACAAGATTTTCCGGCAACTTGCCGGAAATATTGAAACTTTAAAACCATTTTCTATAAAGTTGTAATGGGATACCCCTGCAATACCTCCTATAAAGTTATAGTTAAATTGATAGAAAATCGTTTTAAATTTATAATATTTCCGGCAAGTTTCCGGAAATACTTGTAGTGGGATACCTCCTTTAGACCAGTTACTAAATATAATAGAATGCATTCAAACTTAAGTTTATGTAATCAAGCTTATAATTGCGAGCCATGTAGACATATATAAATGTATACATTGTACAGTGTACACATATAGGTGAACAACGATTACCATATACTGTATAAAATCACATATGCATTAATATATTTAACGAAGAATTGTATAATCGATACATTGCCACTTTTTAGAATATTATAGAACTATGTGTACACTGTACATTGTACAGTGTACATTGTACAGTGTACAATGTACACTATACACTGTATAGTATAGTACATAGTTATGTCATAATCACTTTACTTAAGTCTAATTCTACCATATAGGAGAATGTGAATACCTTAAGGTTAATTAACGACGATGTATATTAAACAAGTTAATTATGCTTCGGTATAAATACACAAGAATATATTACAAACATGTATCTTTATTTAGAAAACAAGTATACCTGTTTTCTTACCTATAGGTGAACGCTGATGATATAACTAGGGATTAAATAAACAGCATAGCGTCAATCAACTGAATAACAACAACAACACGGGTTCAGGGATGTGGCTTCGCAGGCCGTCAAGGTGAGCTTTTATGCTGATGAAATTGCGGTATGGGCTCAGAGCAGAGACAAAAACGCGGCTCGAATTAAGGTTCAAGAGGCTATAACGAATTTCGGGATCTGGAGCGAGATACATAAGCTCACGTTGAATCCGTCCAAATGCGAGACGTCCTTCTTCTCAACGGACACGAAGTAAGCGGGTTGGTGCCCACTGGGCACTGCCCAGAAGTACGGTTGAACGGGGTAACCTTACCGATAAATAGAACCACAAAGTTTCTGGGCATCACAAACGACCGCACTCTGATCTTTCGCCCCCACTTAGAAGACGTCAACTCTAAAGTACTGGGTCGCATCAAGATCCTGGCGTCTCTAGTGTCAAAGGAGTGAAGTTGGAGTCGCGGGAGCTTTCGGAGAATCTTTCTTGCCATGATCAATAGTGTGCTAAACTACTGTGGTGCGGCGTAGCAGCCGTGGCAGCCATAAGATAAACATCCTTGAGCGTGATCAGAACAGGGCTCTTAGGGTACTGACAGGACACACGTCAGATACCTCTCTGGAATGCTTGAGGTTGGAGGCAGAATTACCTTCCTTCGAAACCTCAATTCGACGTAATTGCCTTATAGCATGGGAGAAGTCGCCCCTTTACCACAGGAAAATCCCATCCTAAACTTGTCACGTACACTACACCGCACAGATGGAAGATCAGGAACTGCTTCAGTGATATGGGAAAGGATGAGTGTTCTAAATTAGGGTTGGACGAGTACCCAAGGGAATAACTTTCCATAAATCACTTACCTGGTTGTAAATGGATAGTGAAATCGCCTTGGTCAATAAGGACAACCCTTGTCGGTAGTAGTAAGAAAAGCCACTGCAATAAAGCTCTAATAGCGACGCCATCACCACTATTGGTGCTGCAGGAGTGGCAGACTACACCATCTACACGGAAGGTTCAGGCCAGGGCGGTTTCTCGAATGGGGTAGGAAGCGCTGCCGTTGTCACTACTGGTGCGGCAAGTAACCCAACTAGTGTACACACAAGCTCCTGCACAGGTTGTAGATGGACGTGCTCGTACGATACTGAGGTACACGGGCTAATACTTGCAACGGAGTGGATCTTGCGAAATACGGCAGATTCCTCCGTTTGCGTAATATGTTAAAACAGTCAGTCGGCTCTAATCGCCATCGATAGCTCAGGAAGGAAGGACGGAAGGCTCCTAGACGAGTTAAGGAAGAATCTCGCCAGAGTAAAATGCAGTGTCCTTCTGCAATGGGTACCAGGCCACTGCGGACTCATAGGCAATGACTGGGCGGATGAGGAAGCGGGGGAAGCGACCATTTCAACGGACGACAGGACTGATGGGTATCAGGGTATCTCGTTCTGAGCTGCGAGGTCACTCATCATTCAGGAAATCACGGATCCCCTGTCAGCCATGAGAGGACGAAAGCAGTGTATAGTGGAAAATGGGATAGAATCCTGCTTCCGAGAAATGAAGCAGTTCTTCTGGCGCAACTCCGCAGCGGCCACTGCAACAGATTAGCCGCCTACAGAAGCATCATCAGTGAATCTTCACCACAGTGTCCTTTCTGCGAAGGAGGAGCGAAGAATTTGGAGCATTGGCTTCAGGAATTTCCGGCCACAGCGGGGAAACGCATTCGCGGATTTGGTGGAGCGGCGCCTCCGTTATCAGTGTTGGTTGAATCACCTAAGGCTGTACTAGAATTCGCACATGGACTTTGGTCCATGTGATGCCTCGCCGCAAACAACAACAACAACAACAACAACAATAACAACAACCCAATTAACCACTTTTTATTAAACAATATTTATATTATTAAATCTGTATTATTACGTACATAAGGTATTAGATATTAATTTATATATATATATCCTAATTAGTTTATACGTTCTCATCATAAATCATTAATAATATATTTTAACATAATTGTATTCTTATCAATTATGTATAAATATATTTATCAATTAGTGTAATAATATTAGTGCGAATAACAAAACATTGTTGTAATGGTTATGTAAGGTATATCGTTGAACATTGTTTTGTTGCTTGAAAATAGACGTGGCAATCATAATAGGCATGGTAATCATATTAAACGTATAAATAATGTAGGTGATAACAACATATTTATAAAATATATATATACATATATACCATGGTATACCATAGTATATGCATATATGGCATATATTATATGCATATCCTATCAATCAATACAATACAATGTTATGTATCCAATAAACTACTAATTAATTCCTCGAAGACTACTGTAATTAACATATCTACTTATGATACTTCCTTTCCAATATTTACTCTAAACAACATGATTATTTCTCCTTCCATTCCTCCAAAAACCTAGGATTAGTATTTGATGACAAATTATCATTTAAGAATCAAATATCATCCATTACAAAATTCTCTAACTTTCATCTCTTTGGAATTAAAAAATACAGACCTCACTTTCCATAAACCTTACGAAAACTCTAATAAATGTTATTGTACTTTATTGACTACATAACTGTTCTTCCCAACTGAATCTACTTCCTTCTAAAGCTACTTCTCCACTAAATCTGATTATCCATTCTTCAATACCTACTTTTTACTGTATAACACGACTGGATCACTCTACTACAACATATCATCAATCATCTCGTATGTGGCTACCCTTCTCTCTCGGGTATAAATTACGTGTGCTATCTATAATCCATAAATAAATATATTCTTTCACCCCTAGCTATATCTGATCTAATTACAAAATAAAAAATGTACCGTCTCTTCGTTACCAAAATGCCCCTCAACTTATCTCCCAGAACTCTAATAAAACTTCCCTAAGTTCTAGAGCTTTTAAAAATTCCGGTCCCACTCTATAGAATTCCCTCCCTCCTAACATTCGTTCTATTAGATCCCACAAAATATTCATAAATATTATTTCTTCATTTATCTCTACCTCTAATCATTAAATATTCCAGCTTATTATTTTTGTCTCATGTTATATTCAACGTATTATTATTATTAAACTGTTATCATATTATTATTTTATTCCTGCCTCCAGGGTTCTACGGGGGTCATGACCCTATAGGGTCATGACCCCCGTAGACCCTTTAGACTAAAATATATTGTAGTGCCTAAACCGTATATCATCATCATCATATATTATGTATATATTTATACATGTATACATGTATATATATATATATATATATTGTTATTGTTATTTTATTTGATGGAGTCCTTGCATTCATTTTTTTTCCGAAAATGAAAGTCTCGGCTCGGCATTAAAAGCTCGGCATCATTTACATCACTAGTACTAATATACATATAATTATATAATTATGTAATAAATATAATAAAATATTTAATATATGTTACGAAATTATTAAAATAAATACAAGGTCAATACGTTTATTAGAATCGCACAATATTCCTCCTGCATTCTCGTGAATATCATGTTAACTATTCCTGCTAGATTCGGTGAGGTTCGAGATCGACTAATTCCTTCGTTTTAGCACCATTTTCACAGGGAAATCGTTAAGACCGGAAATTCCGTACTTCTGCTAGAGCGTTTACTTGTACGTCGATATGTCGTACATAGAACTGGGCACACTAGTGGCTAGATTGTCCAACATCTCGGTGAACAGCATCTCTCGGTACAAGTAGCCCATCAACAAGAACAATAGGTACACGCCCAGCCAGAACAGCGTCACCGACGTGTTGAACATGTACCGGTCCGAGATGTTAGTTTGTAGTTCCGCCAGCAGGTCGGCGCCGAACGAATTACACGGGCTGTCGAACACGTTATCGCCCGAGCAAGGAGACACGTCCGCCGCGCAACACTGACTCGGGTAAAGTCGGTCTTTCTCGTGCGACGAGTCGTCTCGAAACGACTCGTCGAAACGCAACACCCGCCACACGCGCTTGTCGGCGTATCCGCAACAGCGCGCGTCTGCCTGAGTTCTAGCCACGCCCACGCTGGCGATCAGGTTGCGGGCGCCGTACGTGTAGAACGTTCGGTTCATGAGCGCGCCGTCCTGCAACTGCAGCACGTGACTCGACATTATCATGAACTCGAATCCGGACGAAGCCGCGAACAGGATTATGATCAGGCCGAAGATCACGTTGTGAGATTTTAGGTACTTGACGCTGCGTTTGAATATCAACATAAGCACACAACGTAGGCACTCGGCGACTATGATCACCGCGGCTACGATGTTAATGTGGTAGGCGGGGTTCAGGTAGCCGTACTTTAGTAGGCCGGTTACCGAGCTGTAGAACACGAGTAGGCCGATGCCCGAGAACACCAGCACTATGATGAGGATCGCGAGACGGACGACGTGCATGAAACCGTGTCTGTTGCACATGTTGCGACGGTCGGGTAGCTCGTTCCGCGCGTGGTTTTCGTATACGTTGTTTCGGCTTTGTTTATTTTCAAGATAATATATATTTTTTAAATCGGTTTTATTTTGAATTTAATTTTATTACTACGTATCGTTTAATAAACTGTTTTATATGTCTAAAGATATACTAAAACTATATATTCTCGGACATACCGCGACATACTATATATGGTTGAATAATTATTCATATAGTAGGTAGTACCTACTATAGTAGGTATAGTACCTATAGGTACTATAATATATTATATTAAAATGTATATATCTATATTTTAAGGTTTAATTAAAAAAATCTCAAGTTGAATATTATTATAAACATTTATAATTGAAATTATGTGATTTCACTGTGTAATTCTTTATAATTTTCCCTCACTTAATTTTTACGTTTTTAATTAAAGTAATATATTAATATAGTATACTATAATAATATATACAAATATGGATAAGGGGATCTATGTCTAATACGTGCTAATTTTTATAAAAAAAATATTTGTGATGATAAATGAATGACATTTTATCACGATTTAGATGTTATAAACTTTAATAACATTAAAAGTTCAATTTTTTTAATAATGTTATGTACCGTCGATAATGTACCCGGCCCGTATTGCAAATAATTTTTTTAATACGGGCCAGGTGGTTTTAATATGGGCCAGTTAAAACATACACTAAAAGGCGAAACCAGTTTTCATTTTCATAAAATGAATTTTTATATTGATAATGCTATTTTCACGCTATATGAATACTTATAACACATATTTTAATGTATTTCAGTGATTTAAATTAATGTATAATATAGTGTACTAAGACAACCTATTATGTAACCTATCTATTATTGTTATATATAGAAAATGCCGAAAAGATCTTTTGCCATATCTAGCAAGCCTAAAATTGTGGTAACTAAGTATTTTGCTGTTAGACGATCTAGATATTCTCGACTCGGTTCGGTATGTCAGCAAATATTGTAATTATGTAGGTGATTTAAGGTATATGCATTTATAAACAATCATAATAATGTTATATACTGATCGCTGTTTAGCAGATACCTAACATTTTTATTCCATATAATTTTTTTGAAGTGAAAGAGTGATCATATAATTGTATGCGAAATAGTAAGCGAAGTCCGTATAACTCAATTTATGCAATTTATAGAATATAAATTAAGTCTGTAATATAAAGAAGTACAGTACTCACTACTAGATATGACTCTAGATTAAATAAGAGCTTACAAATGTTATCAGGAAACACATTTCTAATAGTTTTTATTTTGTAAAAAAAAAAAAGAGCGAAATACATTTGAGATCTGATCTATAAAACTTAGCTTACTATCAAAAATAAAACCAAGATTTTTAACAGAATTTGTTGGCGAAATAATTTGTCCATCAATAATTACATGGAGGAAAATTAATGATAATAACACGAGAAAAATTAATAAGAGAAGTTTTTGATGTATTTAACATTAGATTATATTGTAAAATCCAATTATTTAAGGTATAATTCAACAAAGAATAATTATCAGAAGAAAAAGCAGTTCGATATACATTTGTAAATCATCCGCTTAAAGATGATAATTAATAGGTGAAAATTAAACCTGGTGAAAATTGCAATGGTATACCTTATACCCTTCAGTTATAACTTCAAAGGTAACTGATAATAATATTCGGTTCGTGTAGATATCTTTTTTCCAGTATTCTTAAATTTATTTTTAAAATAGATAATTTATAATTATACCAAGGAGAATATGGATGAGGGTAAAAATGATTATTTTAAAGGAGTAAAAGTATCGAAAACCTTTGATAACTAATCATTAAAATAACTAATATATATATTATCAATTTATATATATTCGGATATAACTGAACATAAATCTAAAGCAATTGATTTAATATTTATATAGTAAACAATAGAACTATTTGTATTAACTTTGAAAATTATCAACATACAAATAATTGCAAAATGATCCGTAATGAGATCCAAGGGAATATGAGCTTTTATTATGGAACTGTCTTCATGTGTTAAAATTAAATCTAAACAATTACCATGAATATGGGTAGGAAAGTCAACATGCTACATCAATGGGAGAGTATATATAAGAGATTTAAATTTTAAACTGTTTACGAATTAACAAACCAACACCACCACCATAAATCATCAATCTCCACTTTCACCTATATCTGCACAACCTATAACATCTAATGAATCACAACTATCACCATCAAACCTACTATCCTCATCACATATACCGTCATATATATATATCTTCATCACCAACATTATTACCCTCAACTAAACGTTTATCTTCTTCTCCATTACTAAAGGTAGCCACACTTAACGATTGTTCCATTAGAAATAAAGTAGAAATTATTTTTAATATATTTCATGATACTAAGATAGATATTTTATGTATAACAGAAATTTGGCTTTCTATCAAGGATCTACCCATAATTGCATCCCTTAATAGCACAACTACTAACTTTACTCACCTCCCACGCCCCATCCCACACTATGGTGGCGGTGTCGGTGTGCTATATTCAAATGTATTGAAACTAATACAGTCAAGTGACCTATCACTTGATAATTCATAAACCTTCTCATGTACCTTTCACCCTCCTAAATCACAACCACTTACAATATAACAATTTATAGACCTCCTAATAATTCAATTCCTTACTTCATCGATGAAATTGACAACCTATGATCTCCACTAACAGTATACTACTTGGTTATTTCAATATACCAATTTTACCAAACTCGCATAATTCAAATAAATTTATTAATATCATAAATTGTCATAATTTCTTACAATATGTCAAGTCTTCCACACATTCATCTGGAAACCTATTAGACCTAATTATATCTAACATATCTTCGAATATAATTTCTAATACTATTGTTCATAGTTTAATCACTGAGCAAAACGCTCACTTAGAATTAAAGAAAGGAATTGGCGAAAATCCAAAAGCTCAAAAGATTTAAATATTTTTAAACATTCACTTTCTAATTATAGAAAATTAATAAAAACTGCTAAAATAAATATTACATAGATCAAATTAAATCAGCTGGAAAAGATACTAAGAAAGTATTTAGAATATAGTCAACACTACTAGGAAAACTGACAAAACGAATACTGCCTGATAACTCCCCTTTAACTAATGCGACTAACTTTGACTCTTACTTTTACATATAACATCATCAATTATAGATACTCTCCCTCGACCCTGCATCCCACCAATATCAAGCCCAATATACTCACTTCCACTTTTTCATTACCAACCATTATCAATATCAATAATCTTTTATTAACAGTTAAATCTACATGTAAACTAGACCCAATTCCATTACGTGTATTACATTCTCTTTCATCCCATCTTTCTCCATTCTACAAAAAAAATATCGATCGCTTACTAACTGCAGGTATCTTCCCATCCTACATGAAATATGCCCATGTAATTTCCATCCCTAAAAACCGGAATAAAAATAGGTCAACTCTTTCTAATTATCGTCCCATATCCAACCTTTCTTTCATATCTAAGACAATTGAAAGAATAATTGCTAAACAACTTAGAACATACATCAATAATAATAACATACTGCATAAATTACAAAGTGATTATACAACGGAAAAGAGCACTGAAACTTCACTACTCCATACTTTAAACAAAATACTACTATTTCCAAAAGATACTCCCACCATACTAATTCTACTTGACTTGTCGTCGGCTTTCGATACGTTAGACCATAATATTCTTATTCGAAGATTAGAGAACATTGGTATTAAAGATTATGTCTTGAGTTGGTTTACATCCTACCTAATTAACAGATCCTCTTCTATATGTATAGATAAAACTATAACAGAACCCCGCCACACAACTCATGGTGTACCCCAACGTTCTGTTTTAGGTCCAATTATCTTTAATATATATATTTCCCCTTTACTTTACTTACTTGACGAATACCCCGATATACACTTTCACTCATATGCGGATGACTTACAGCTATACTGTAATTTACCTGACCCAATTAATAACATAAATACTATAAATAAATGCACTAATGACATTAGTAAATGGCTTTCAAATAACTCCCTACTATTGAATAGCCTTAAAACAAAAGCTTTATTAATAAATACATCCCCAGCCTGGGGACCCCAGTACATCATTCTATACCACCTATTATTATCAATAATCACATTATAGAATACTCTAACCAAGCTAAAAACCTCGGCCTCACACTTGACCAAAAGCTCTCTTAGCTACCACATATAACTAATATATCGAAGTCCATTATTTAAACCTTACATACGATCCGACTTATTAGACCTTCTATAACTACTGAACTTGCCAAACTACTAGTTACTTCCTTAATACTGCCCCGACTTGACTACTGTAACTCTACTTTAAATTACTCCCAGCACATACGATCAAAATGCTCACTAAATTACAATATAAAGCCATATGGCTTATATCAGAACCATTTTCAGGATAAAAAAATACTCACGACAACATATCACACCTTATATGAAATCCATTCACTGGCTACCCATCCCTTACCGCATACAATACAAATTACTCCTACTGACCCACCATGCCACCCATAATAATAAACCTGACTATCTTACTGAACTACTTACGAACTACAAGTCATCCCGATCACAACGAACAATACATAAATACAAACTAAATATACCAATAACATTATCACTTAATAAAAAATAGGAATCTTCTTTTTCTATAATAGCACCTAAACTATGGATCTCCCTACCTCACGCAATTAGATCTATAGTTTCTGACCACACCTTTAAAGTCAAATTGAAAACACATCTATTTAATATAGCTTATAATAATTAATATATGATACACCGCCGAAAACTCATTACTGATGTTGATCGCAGTGTCTAAACAAATTGGTTACAAGGTTACAAGGTTACCATGAGAATAAGAAAGTCTATTAGATGAGATTCTATTTGAGGCAAAATAAAATAGCAATGATTTAATAAATAGAGAACTGATTTAATAGAGATAATTATCTATATTAATATATGGTGACCATCATCATTTAGCCATGTTTCTGTAAATGTAGCAATATGAATGTCATTATCAGTTGTAAATCAAAGAATGCATTATTTATGATATCAATATTACAGCGTAATAATCGGCAATTTAAAGTAGGGTTAAATATATGGGTTATTTAGAATTATATATAGTTTTAGATATAATCATCGTATCAGCATAGCTCGGGCTTTGGTATCATTATGGATTGGTATTGACCTATACCGAAATATGGCATGACATGATATAGTCATAGTCCTATAAATAGTTCGTAGGATTATTTTATGAATTGTAATCGACAAGTTATCATGGACGAATTATCACATTTAGTATATATACTTATAACTTATATAAGTTATAAATATAGGATTTTATATTTTATACCTAAATTTGATATTAAAGTTATCTAAGCTTCTTTAAATATCCTCTCTAAAATCAGTATTTATATACATATGTGTATATATTATATTTTGAATCAGTATTTAATATTTAAATTATAAATATTCGAATAATAATTATGAAATAAATTTAATTTAATAAGTTCTCACAACTACTTTTTCCAAAATTTCCTCGTCCAAGATTACTGGTATTCATATCATAGACATTAGAAAATCTATGTTGAAATATATTATTTGAATTATTTTAAATTGTATTAATTAGGTATTAATAACTGCATACATACTTATATATATATATATATATATATATTTATATTCCCATAGTTTTCAATGTATCTATATAGTATTTAATTAATCATATAATTTAACTAATCATATAATTTAACTTGTATATAATATTATATATAATATATTATGTTTTAAAAGATTCGTAAATTACTAAGTTAGTAACTATTTAGTGGAATACTTTCTCGAAAGCATATTCAATAATATTGAATATGATAATCATATTGCTATTAAAGGGTTCCTTTTTTACTCATTATATAACTATATTATATTGTATATATATGCTAGGTATAATACTTATTTATTTATATTATACAAGTAAAATCAATATTATTTATTAATTAATTTAATAGTTAATAATTATTAATTATTAATTAAATTAAATATAATATTTAAATTAAATATTATAATTAATATTATATTAAATATAGTATATTACATAGTATATAATTATTATAATAATAATTATATTAAATATTAATTATATAATTAAATATATAATTATTATTATAATTATTATAATAATAATTATATACTATGTAATATACTATATTTAATATAATATTAATTATAATATTTAAAAATAAGTTTTTTAATAATAATTATTATAATTATTAAATAAATGAGATATACTTAGTATATCATATACTAAGAGTATTAGTAATACCCTGATATTATACGGCTTTTTACCAGCTGAATACTTACTTCGGCCACCAATAAGTCACTTGTCTATCCAAGAGTTCAAGTAAACATTTCACGGTGGCCTATATTTCCAAGACCTCCTATAACCTCAGGCCCGAACACTGAATACAAAAAATATTAATTTTAAAACAAAGAGGCCCGTTTTTGTCTTCATGTATTACTTCTTTTATACGTCTTTTTTATATTAATATACATTTATATATAATTAATGAATAGCAATCATCATTAATATGATTAAATAATGATACAATATATCGTTAAAATGCAATAATGTAGACTTTAATAACAAGTTTATTTTAGTATTTTAAATTATTTTCACTATTCTGATTGGTCAATAATGTATTTCTCTATGATAATTGGTTACATTTGACCTATTTTTAAAAAAAATTATTTTAATTTATTTAAACATATTTATTCCAATATAATAGTTATACATATTAACGCTATTTTGCACCTATATTAAGGAAATAAACATATATAAATGCATCCTACAATCTAAAGCCCCAACATTATTTAAAATAGTTCCGTGATGATCAATGATTTGTAAACAAAATTACGTTATAATATAAATTTTATTAAAATATTTAAAAATAATTATAATAAATCATAATTTTAAAAGGATTTACATTAAGTATATAACTATATATTAATATATATATATATTGAAGTATTAAGTCAATATATGTTCTGCATTTAGAAAATATCTATTAAATATATACCTTATCAACGAAATTATGATATTTCATATATATATATAAATATACTTTGAATATTGTACCAGAATTATTATGAGAATATGAAAAAGGTTTAACATTATGTTATTTATAACATAATGTTAAACCTTTTTCATATAATAAACACGTTGAATAACTTTTATAAATGACATTTTTCATATTCTCCTAATAATTCTGGTATAACTAATATAATATCAAATATATAGAATTATGTATGTCCTTTATTTGAATAATTAAATAATATTATATATATATATATATATATATATATATATATATATATATATATGGGTGTGTATGTTTTAAGAGTGTGTTTAAACCATCGATATAAAGAAAGTGGATAAGCAATTGAATGTAGTGTATGGCACTATCCGCTACGAGCGCTGCATTCGAAACCCACTATCCTGCCCACTACTTTTTATTTATAATAATATAGTATTTATCATATATATATTGATAATCACTATAAATTTTAATGTACTATCTATACTAAAAATAAAATTATATATTTAAAATACATAATATCAACATTCCTCGTAATTTTGTGTATTTAAATTAAAGATATAATACTATTTTATTGATTTTATTGATATTTATAATTTAAATCCATTGATATAGATAGAAGTCCCTTTAATCTATTTCGACGAAAAGCCTACTGTTTTAATATTTGACATATATAATATGACTAATATCCAATCAAAATCACTGATACCATTTTGTTAATTTATCGATAAAAGTGTCATTCACGTGCGTCAATTGCTTATCCACTTTCTTTATATCGATGGTTTAAACTATAAATTCCTAATTACAATCAGTAACTTTTAATTTATTTATGAGGTCAATTTTTCATAATTTTACATAATGTATGTAATAATATTTTAGCAAATTGACTAATATAATTATTTATTTTAAAACTACAGTATTTTCAAAATCAAAATAAAATCTTAGATGATACTTAGTATTATTTTTTAGATACCTTAGATGATAAATATATAGTTATCGTATTATTATAATATAGTGAAATCTTAATGAAAAGTATAATCTTAAAAATATAGTAGAGTATAAAGTTAAAATATAATGTTCGTACTATTATAATAAAGTTAAAGGTTAAAATAAAGCAACCGAACAGATGTATAAAGTTAAAATATAATGTTCTTACTATTATAATAAAGTTAAAGGTTAAAATAAAGCAACCGAACAGATGTATAAAGTTAAAATATAATGTTCTTACTATTATAATAAATTTAAAGGTTAAAATAAAGCAACCGAACATATGTAATAAAGTTAAAATATAATGTTCGTACTATTATAATAAAGTTAAAGGTTAAAATAAAGCAACCGAACAGATGTATAAAGTTAAAATATAATGTTCTTACTATTATAATAAAGTTAAAGGTTAAAAAAAGCAACCGAACAGATGTATAAAGTTAAAATATAATGTTCGTACTATTATAATAAAGTTAAAGGTTAAAAAAAGCAACCGAACAGATGTATAAAGTTAAAATATTGTATTCGTACTATTATAATAAATTTAAAGGTTAAAAAAAGCAACCGAACAGATGTATAAAGTTAAAATATAATGTTCGTACTATTATAATAAAGTTAAAGGTTAAAATAAAGCAACCGAACATATGTAATAAAGTTAAAATATAATGTTCGTACTAATATAATAAAGTTAAAGGTTAAAAAAAGCAACCGAACAGATGTAATAAAGTTAAAATATAATGTTCGTACTATTATAATAAAGTTAAAGGTTAAAATAAAGCAACCGAACATATGTAATAAAGTTAAAATATAATGTTCGTACTAATATAATAAAGTTAAAGGTTAAAAAAAGCAACCGAACAGATGTAATAAAGTTAAAATATAATGTTTGTACTATTATAATAAAGTTAAAGGTTAAAAAAAGCAACCGAACAGATATAATAAAGTTAAAATATAATGTTCGTACTATTATAATAAAGTTAAAGGTTAAAAAAAGCAACCGAACAGATGTAATAAAGTTAAAATATAATGTTTGTACTATTATAATAAAGTTAAAGGTTAAAATAAAGCAACCGAACAGATGTAATAAAGTTAAAATATAATGTTCGTACTAATATAATAAAGTTAAAGGTTAAAAAAAGCAACCGAACAGATGTAATAAAGTTAAAATATAATGTTCGTACTATTATAATAAAGTTAAAGGTTAAAAAAAGCAACCGAACAGATGTAATAAAGTTAAAATATAATGTTTGTACTATTATAATAAAGTTAAAGGTTAAAAAAAGCAACCGAACAGATGTAATAAAGTTAAAATATAATGTTTGTACTATTATAATAAAGTTAAAGGTTAAAAAAAGCAACCGAACAGATGTAATAAAGTTAAAATATAATGTTCGTACTAATATAATAAAGTTAAAGGTTAAAAAAAGCAACCGAACAGATGTAATAAAGTTAAAATATAATGTTCGTACTATTATAATAAAGTTAAAGGTTAAAAAAAGCAACCGAACAGATGTAATAAAGTTAAAATATAATGTTTGTACTATTATAATAAAGTTAAAGGTTAAAAAAAGCAACCGAACAGATGTAATAAAGTTAAAATATAATGTTCGTACTATTATAATAAAGTTAAAGGTTAAAAAAAGCAACCGAACAGATGTAATAAAGTTAAAATATAATGTTCGTACTATTATAATAAAGTTAAAGGTTAAAAAAAGCAACCGAACAGATGTAATAAAGTTAAAATATAATGTTCGTACTATTATAATAAAGTTAAAAGTTAAAATAAAGCAACCGAACAGATGTATAAAGTTAAAATATAATGTTCGTACTATTATAATAAAGTTAAAGGTTAAAATAAAGCAACCGAACAGATGTAATAAAGTTAAAATATAATGTTCGTACTATTATAATAAAGTTAAAGGTTAAAAAAAGCCACCGAACAGATGTAATAAAGTTAAAATATAATGTTCGTACTATTATAATAAAGTTAAAGGTTAAAAAAAGCAACCGAACACATGTAATAAAGTTAAAATATAATGTTCGTACTATTATAATAAAGTTAAAGGTTAAAATAAAGTAACCGAATAGATGTAATAACATTAAAATATAATGTTCGTATTACGAACTTCGTACTATTATAATAAAGTTAAAGGTTAAAATAAAGTAGGCATAAAGATATAAAAAAGTTAAAATAAGAAATGTAAAATTATAATATATTAGCAAGTTATTATATAGTATACATACTATTATAATGTTTATCATTATGACATTCATACAATAAATTAGTTATCAGTATTATCAATATTTTTATTTAATTATCTTTAAATAGTTAGTCACGTCTACATTAAATATGAACTCGGCGGCTAACTTCGATATAATCCAATATATATATATATATATATATATATAGGTATATATATAGGTATATAGATATATAGATATATATATATAGGTATATAGGTATATATATATATATAATATATATTATATATATATATATATATTATATATATAAATATATGTATACTAAACTTATATTATATGTGTATCATAATTAATTGCAAATTATATTTGAATTATTTTATAAGGAACGTATGCTCTAGAGAAATAATTATGTATAAAATTTCATACTCTGTATATATATAGTTTATATCCTAGGGTTTATATTATGTATGTAATATAATTATTATGTTAATGTATCCTTGTATGTATATAGGTTACATACTATGTATATAAACATGTGTACATGTATGTGATAAAAGTTTAACACGTAATATGTTGATCTAACAAATATATAATATTTATTAATAATATAAATATGGCGCCTCTAAGACATAACAACATTTTATAATACTCACGGTTATAACATATATTGTATTATTCAGATAATTAAAATGTATTTAATTAGTCACTTATTGAAAGTAAATAAATATAAATGTAGGATATGATTAAATATAGGCAGTTTATTTAATATATATTGTTTTTAAAGGATTTAATAATTTATAAATAAATGTTATTAATATTTCAGAATAATAGTATATTAAAATACGTTATTTCATTGATATTGTATATATTTAACTTATTATTTTTATTTAAATATAACCTTTATAAACTTAATAAAAGTATATATATTAATAAATAGTTATACCATTAATTTAAATACTTAAACGTGATGATTTATTAAAATATTTTTTAAATATAAATTAATTTTATTAATATTTAAGAATAATAGTATAATAAAAGTCGTTATATCGTTGATATTGAATGTTTTTAACTTATAATTTTTTAAGCATATAATATTTACAAACTACAAGCAAAGTATATATATTAATATATAGCGATATGCACAATATTAATCCATAACAATGATAATCTAGTATAATATTTTGTTTATTTACATTAAAAAGGTGGGTTTATTTTAAAATCGTCGGCCTGATTCTACGCCATCTTAATTCAGTGTTCGGGCCTGAGGTTATAGGAGGTCTTGATATTTCTCAGTAAATTATTCACCTAGTAGTGAAGTTAGGTTATATATATATATATATCATAATACAGTATTCTTATATTATATATTCTTATATTATCCTATCATATATTAAAAATCAAAAATGTCACGGATCATGTGAATTCTTTAGTTGTAACGACCTGTTTATAAAACACACTTGATTTATCATCGAGAATATGTATTCTCATTGTTAATATCTATATTATTTATCCGATGATTTTATGAGCATAAAATAGAGCACTCTATTTACATATGATAAGGTCGATGATGTTTAAGCAGAGACCAAACTTATGCTGATATTTGCTGAAAAAGCGAATTTATGAACAGCTAACATAGCATGTTTGAAGTGATGTAAACAACACTGCGATCATTAATCACCGCTGCAAGTGTAGCATCTGCTGCAAGAATGCCTATTCTTCATCGAATAAAAAGTCTAGGCTTTCACTGATCCTCCACAGACATATGATATACATAGTATGTCGTATGTCAATAACCTGATTTCATTCATTCATTCGTAGAGAAAACAAATTAAGAAACATATTCACATCCCATTCACATGAATATCAAATAATACTAATGAACGGCTATGCTGTAATGTATGTAGTCTATTACTATACACTATATAGTCTATTATTATACACTATATACTATATATAGTATATACTCTATTACTATATACTATATTCTCTATTACTATATACTATATTCTCTATTACTATATACTATATTCTCTATTACTATATGCTATATACTCTATTACTATATGCTATATACTCTATTACTATATGCTATATACTCTATTACTATATGCTATATACTCTATTACTATATGCTATATACTCTATTACTCTATACTATATTCTCTATTACTATATGCTATATTCTCTATTACTATATACTATAGTCTATTACTATACATATGAGGATCAACATTCCAAGTTCATATATATTTACTACCTTTAATTATGATATCATAGGTTAATGAATAGTGCTAAGATGGTGTTAGGGTAAATAATTAGTTTCCTGATTATGAGGTCATGAGTTCAAATGTGGGTGAAGGCCACCCAATTTAGATTTGTTTAACTCTTATATACGTAAAGAGATAACAATTTATAATGTCACCCATATAAAAATAGTAGTTGGTTGTTAGTAACTTCCGTATTATACCTCTGAAATCATTAGTATAACTCTGATAATTAAGCAGAAGGGATGTTCATGTTATGTAGTGCGAACTGTATTATTATTATTATTTATCATTTATTTTCTTCAAAGACTTTTTATCCGCTAAGGAATGTCCGATATAATGTCTGTATGTCCTAACATGATATAATGTCTGTCTGTCCTAACATGATATAATGTCTGTCTGTCCGAACATGTTAAAATGTCAAAAATTGAAAATACCTAACTAAGTATTTGATAAATATTTCAAAATTTATGTTATTTATTTTACAAAAATAAAATTATCATTAATATTCCATATCAGAATTATATAAACATATATATAGTAGTATATAGTAAACGAAGTGACTGTTATTAATGGTAAATATAGCACCAAAGTCCATTCGTCTACTCAAGTTTGTTTACGAATACACACTCATCAGTAATGAGTCATCACTAATGAGTCATCAGTAATGCTATCACCCACCACTCCACCCCCCACATCAATCATATATTAATATATGCCCTCATCCCGGCTGGCAGCTAAATAACAATCTGGTTTCCCCCCACTCCACCCCTATAGCTAGATACTAACTGTGATGTCTACATGTATTTCTCACATCCTCGATTACAACTAACTAATAATTTAAAGACTACATCTTTTTATATTAAACTGTATCTAGTTACATCCCCCATCCCGCTACCTCAGCACTGATAGACAATATAGACTATAGTTCTCAATCTGATCATTATTATCGTAGTGATGTTATATTTGTTGATATTTGTAATAATTGCAACATTTAATGAAGATTAGATTATAATTAAATAATAGGTACCAATAGATACGTAATTATATAATATTCAACATATCATCATCATATACATCATCATCATCGTCATCAACATCATCATCATCATTATCATCATTATCATCATCATCATCATCATCATTACCATCATATACAATTATATATATATATAAAATATATATATGATACATGTCCCTGGACAGTGACCAGTGGTCAGTGCCTACATTATTTAGGTCACTTATTTAGGCTAAATACGAGATAAATTATATTTACAATAGAGCTTAGAATTCCTTGAATCGATCATATGTAAAGAGTTTTGTAAATAAATTTACAAATTAATAACTTAATACATATACAGTAAAACCTCTCTATAAGAAACTATTTTTTTTCAGTACTTTTTTTCTTATAGAGAGGTTTTCTTATAAAGAGGTTTTTACTTTTCCAATGAATTTAAGAATTAATTTATAATTGAAAATGCATTATATAATCTATAGGTTATATATATATAGTATATTTATTTTGTATACTGTTTTAAATGTATACTGTATTGTTTGGGCTTAGACATGTAAATACATGAATATAATGAAATAATGAAATTTTATTAGATTTACATTAGAAATTATAAATTATGAATCATCATTGATGAATATAATATAATGAATATTATAATAATCTATAATTTAACAATTAATTGTATAATATAATAAATTGTATCATCAATACATTTTAAGAATATAATAACATTTATTAATTAATTTTAATAAATTTATGGATATACAATATCATTTATTAATTGATTTGAATAAATTCAAGGATAAAAATAACATTTATTAATTAATTTTAATAAATTTATGGATATACTATAACAATTATTAATTAATTTTAATTCATTTCGAGCTATTTATTTAATATAATATTTGTAAGAAAAAAAAATATCTTATATAATAATTAATTTCTATAATTGTTATCAATATACAATACTTCTATTTATATATAATTATTTTGTATACAATAAGTTTCTTATAGAGGTTTTTCTTATATTTTTCTTATAAGATGTTCTTATAAAGAGGTTTTTTAATGTGGAAAAGGTTGAATTCCAACCAAATGTGTGAACAATTTTCTTATAAAGAGGTTTTTCTTATAAAGAGGTTTCTTATAGAGAGGTTTTACTGTATATATATATTAATTTATATATATATTCATATAAATACACATAATTAATGAATATCACTTCACTACTACATCGCTAAACTTTATTGTCCATCGTTACCTAGGCTGAGATGACCGCTGTAAATGATGGTGGACAACAGCCATCGGTAACGGACGAGATAAGGAGGCCCCGAGTAAAGGCCCGCAGCGCCCCCTACGCGGGGGGTATAGAGTTTCACGCTTGCGCCGCCCTGGTGGTGGCCGCGGTAGGCTACGAGGTCGTCCAGCTCGTGGCGCGTACAGCCGCTCTGAAAGCTGACGAAAGAGGTTCCTAATAATGATAATAATTTATTAGATGACGTGTTTTGTTTTCTCTTTTCGTTTGTCGTTCACACATTATATATGCGTGTTATTTCTCCTAAAGTACTCTGAAATTAGATTGAATATTTTCTGTTGTTGTTGCCCATAAGATAGCTAATAATGTAGTACTAACTTAACATTAGACCGCATTCACAACAATAATTATAGTTTTATTCACATAACTAGTAACTGTAAAACACTTTACTTCTTTAAAAGAAGTTCTTTTTTTGGTGTAAATCATCCAACAAATTATATAATAATCATTGAATAATCATTGAATTTCACAGACTACTGATAACAGAATACATTAACATAATAAGTATTATTTATATGATAATATGTAATGAATTATCTGTAAGAATTACTAAATAATTGTACTTTCATTCTTTATTTAGTGATAGGAATGTATCCATACGATGAAATAGTCGTAGGCTTCTTGGGATTTGTTAAGGTTTCAAATTATTATGGTTAATGATTTATATTAATAATATACATATTTATCTTAATACATTTAGTATTACTGCATGTGTGGCTCAGTTAGCTAAGGCTTGTCTTGTCAGACACATAAGCAGTAGGACGCGAGCTCAATCCTCATATGGACCATTAAAATGGGTCTTAAAATAATATTTAGAAGTGATCTTATATAATTGTTAATAAATAAATGATCGGATCTCATTAAAACCATAGATGCCTTAACATTAAAGCGGCTTCAAAGGGAAATTAAACCCATTTGGTTATATATGAAAACTTCATCTATGTTCCTGGATGTGATGAAAAGACTCCAACACAATAAAATAACAACAATAACAACAACTATTTTTATAATATTTTTTATAAAAAAGTACATTTAAAATATAAAATATGTATAGATTTTATAAATATAATAATATTCTGAATCTAAATTTGTATGATATATATTATTTATACTATAAAGCTTTGATATAATAAATTAATTCTAGAAAAATATAAACTACATTATTCAAAGAATATATATTTTATATAAAATATAAATATAAATAAAAATATTTCTAGGTAATAATAATTAATATATTTTCATTGAATAATGTAGTTTAAATTATTATCAAGAAGAATTCGTTTTATATAATAAATTTTGTATTGGTTTTTTATGTTTTTATTTTAATAACTTTAATGTACTTTTAATTTATCTCTACAGTTAATCTCAATTACTAACTTCACGAATTAGTCGATGTTAATGCTTAACTCCGCCCCCACAGGATGACTCCGAATACCTATTCAAGGTGTTGACGCATATATTCGTCGACGTCGCCCCCTACCTGTGCTGCCATCTGGTAGTGACACTCGCCTGTCAATACTTCAATACCAGCACCAAGGTCTTACTACATAGGTCTTACTACATAGATATTACTAGCTAGGTCTTACTCCATAGGTAATACTACATAGGTATTGCTATGTAGGTACCTTACTTATACTACTTCTGATACATAACTCTAGTGTGTGAATATCTCTGCATTAGATTATATCTGGTAAAAATTAATAAAATCAGTTCAATTAAACTTTTTAAGTAGAAGATTAATTAATTAATTAAATGGATATATTTTCTTGTATAATACGAACCTTTTTAGATGACATCATATAACTGTTATATAAATTAATTATATAAATATCATATAGTAATATTTAACCATAATATAACTATTATATATGTGTTATATTACTATTATATCGGTGTACGATAGCTGCTAAAACTCTACTTATTAACTAGTAGACAACCTATCCTATACAGCTGTCACTATTGTCAATTATATTTAGCTTAGTAATGTTATCTCGTTGTGCATAGTTATTAAGCCGTTTTAGTATGGTTCATATTTATTTGTATAAATATACGTATAGGCGGCGCAGTGCGTGTTACCGTGATAACGGTTGACCTTGAAGTGATAGGCATCGCGTGGTGCAGTGATAACGGTTGACCTTGAAGTGTCTGGTACCTTGATTACTTCTGATAACAGTTTACATTCCTGAGACACGCGACGAGGTGTGCGTCGACATACGCAGCGAACCAGTAAACATATTACATAAGAGTTTGTCCGTAAACTAGTTTATAGGCGAAATCAATAACAATGTATAGTTTACAAAATAACAATATCAATATATATACGGAAAAATATATGGAATGTAACAATTTACAGAGTATATATATATATAACATTGACGCACAACTGACACTCTCTAATGTTCAACTATTATAATACTATTATCACGGGTTTATAGTTCTACATACAGATCATTATCTCGTAAGCAGCTACAGGTATTCTCGAATAATTGAACTTTATTCACTAATTCATCCATAAATTAATTAATCGATTAACAATCGAATACACTTTGATTTACTAATCAATTCAGTTAATTAATTAACACGCTAACCTATCTAACTTGTTTACATTTACACTAATTGATTATTTAGCCTAACCACATTCGCAGTTTGTATACGAATCCAACTTCTTATTAGATATTTGTGATTATTCGTGTAATTGAATGCACGTGTTTCGAGTGATATTCACGATTGTTTCGTCACCTTAACCCGTTGACAGATCAAACATGTAGTAGATATTAGCAAATCGCCTGAAGTTTGGCCCCTTCACCTTAATGCAATAATGAATGAATGAATGAATGAATTTATTTACAGAATATTCGCTATAATAATCGGAGGGATACCCAGAAGCTGTGTTTAGCTTATACTAAGGATACCCTTAATAATAATAATAATAATCAATAATCAATAATCAATAATCAATAGATGACCAATACATCGACCTCCCTCTCGTTAACAGTTCCGCTTCCGACTACTGACTCTATTGACCGTTGCCTGTCTGAACGACTACGTGAGCCTAGCGTTCACTGCAGGTGTCGCCACCTATGCCGCGCTGCTGTACCTACTAGCGGCGACGACTCGACGTAGCGCCCTTGTGTGGATAGCTTGTCTAACCACCATGTTCGGCGTCACCTATCTGGAGCCGATCTATGTCTTCATGGTTACCATGTTGTACGGCGCTAGGTATCGTGTCCCCCCAATATAGGGAGAACCAAACATGCATTCTCTTTCCCCCCTATCTGGAGCCGATCTATCTCTTCATGGTTACCGTGTTGTACGGCGCTAGGTATCGTGTCCCCCTCCCCACTACAGGCGGAACCAAACGTGTATCCTATTTCCCCCCATCACCACATTCAGCCTTACATCTCTACCTCGACATTAACTCATATATATATTACTTAACCTTGACACATACATCACTATCTCAACAATCACCCTTATACCTCTATCATGACCTTGACCTTCATCCCCACATCTATACCTTGAATATCATCTTTATATCTCAATCTTACATTCACCTCTATATTGACCTTGACCTTAACCTTGACCCCTGTATATCGTAGACATCGCTGAACCTGAAGTATGAGTCTCAGCGCTACAACACCCTGTATAGTTTCATCTCGTTCGCCGTCTCCATGGTGTTCATCCGGACCACGAGTTTCTGTTTGGAGTTGTGCAAGGCCCCCGCTACTAAAGTTTGCCACATAGAAATGTACTATAGTATCGGATCTATAGAATATTTAATATTAGTTATTATTTTATGATTTTTAATAGTTATTATTGAATTCATATTTAACCATATATGTATTATAAATAATAAATTTGAAATATTTGATAAAATTAACATACTTAATTAATTAGATAATCATTAATGAACAATGAATTTAAAAAATATAAAAATATAAATTAAAAAATATCAAATAATTTTCACTTATTAAATGAAAAATTATCGAAAATAATTATAAAAAACTATAATAAATAAAATATATTGTTTGATATATATATCAATATTTAAATAGTAAATTTAATCAAATTATATTAATAACTAAAGTATATGAACAAATGAGTAAAACCAATGCCACACCAAAACTAACTGGAAAAATTTCCGAATATATTGTCGGTAACATGTTTATTTAAAATTTAGAAATAATGTAAATATTATTATTTATTTTTAAAAACTCTACTTTTAATTTATTATTAAAAATGTAATATCAAATGATCTTTGGTAAATAAAATAATATATCGTTTACTTTTATTTATTATATTTAAAATGAATAATTGTATCCAATTAATATATATATATAAGTTTTTTAATATATTAAGTAAACTTATATAATATACCTATATATTGTTAACATTGTTATTTTTATTTGGTGGAGTCCTTTCATCCCATCCAGGAACTTAGATGAAGTTTTCACTTATATAGTTTAACCATATATGGCTCTAATGTCCCTTCGAAGCCGCGCTCATGTTAAGGCATCCATGGTTTTAACGAGAGCCGGTCATTTATTTATACACAATTATATAAGATCACTTCTAAATAATATTTTAAGACCCATTTTATAAAATTAATTAATGGTCCGGACGGTGGTCGAACCCGTTTCCTACTGCTTGTGTGTCTGACGCCTTATAAGGGCTATAGCCACTGAGCCACACAGGCAATATATATTTTTAAATTTCATCCTTTTTGCTAAATCAGAATTTATGTTTATATTTAAAAGTCAATATATTTGATAACATTGCTAGATTGTTTTTGTGTTGAGTAGGCTTGCAAAATGAGAATACAATAAAATAATATAATTTAAAAATAAAATTTATGAAAAATAAATTATTTGTCTTTATATTATTTTTTAAATCTGAAACCGAAAGATATTTGATTATTTCATTATCTAATGAATTGCACATTAACTGAGCTGTATTATCATATTAATATAGTATATTTTATTAGTTTACTTGTTTTGCAATTTTTTTAGATAATTATATCTGTATATTTATTTGTAAAAAGTATTATTATATTTATTCCTACAAGTTAAAGTAATTCTATTTAAAAATATACAAATTTATCTTAATACTATCTCTAATTAATTTGCGATGAATTTTTCTCAATTGTATCAAAGATGAAATTTATTTTAAAAAATTAATCAAAAAATAGTTCTACAATAAATGTGTTATGCATTTAATCATATAATCTGAAGGGCTATGCCCCTATATTACAATTCCTATAGAACATTATTCCTATAGTATACTATTCCACAAGCATAGGAATATAGTGGCTGAAATTAAAGCATACACTTTTTACCGAGCAAAAATGGCAAAAAGTGTCAACAAATCTATCGCTACCATGTTAATGTACAGTAAAAACTGGTAAAAACGTAGTATTCATAAAATATAATACCTTTAAAAAAATGTATATTGAAATTTAAAGTAATATTGATTCGTTTATATATAAATGTTATGGCTAATTAATCTAGCAGCTTTATTTGAAAATGTGACTAAACATTTTATCACTCTGCTTTAATTATGCCATTAATAGAAAAATTATTTTTTTAAATCCATACTATCATCTACCCTTATTCATATTGTAAAATTAACAAGTTGATGTAATTGGATATATTTTATAAATGAAATAAAATCATACTGTGCTATATATTAATAAATTACACAATGAAAATATTACTAAATAGTTATATAGTATTGTACAAAATATCATTTTAAATTAAATATAGTTACATTTTTTATAATACTTTATAATTATTTAGAAATATTTTCATTGTGTAATTTTATGAATATACAGCACAGTATGATAAATAATTAACAATATCTATAGATATATTTTTTTTTACAAGATTTAAAATCAAATAATGAATACATTCAAATAATTTCTCAATGAAAATATTATTAGTTCTATTGTTTAATATATATATTTTTTTTTACAATATTACCTTTTAATATTACAAAAATAAATATATTATTCTATATATATATATAATATATATTATATATATATTATTGACTTATTTACTCATTTATTTAAATTTCAATATCATATTATTTATTTTTTTTAAATTGTCATTATATAAATGTTGTTCTAAAAAATATAAAAAATCTTATAATTATGATTTTAAAGTAGTATTGTTTAACTTTAGAATTGTATATTATCTATTACATATAGAATATATAAATAATATATAATTGTAAATTATATAGATAATATTAGGTTTAATAATATTAAATTTAATTATATAGACAAAAACCTGTTTTTACCGGACAAGTTATTACCAATGGCGGTAAAAACCTACGGAACACTGATTCTAGCATTATGATTTCTATATTTAATTATACTCTTTATATTAATAACATATTCTAATAAAAATCTACTTACTTACTTGCTCACTCACTAATTCCTTAAATACCTAATTTTATATACACTCTAAAATTAAATGCTAAATTTATAACATTTAACATATCGTTTCATTATCGTTATTTATAATTATATAATTATATATTCGTATGTTTATATTGCCAGTGAGAAATAAAGTTTCAACCTCAATGATTACAGAGCGAAGGCTTTTCATTATTCGATATGTTTGTGTACATATTCTACATGCCTACCTTCATTGTCGGTCCCATTCAGAATTACGATGTGTTTCTTAACCAGGTACTTCATCTATTTCAAAGTAATACATATATTCTTATACGTATAAATAGCAATATATATATATATATATAATTTTTCATATTGCAATTAAATAATGTAAACAGTTAATTATTTAAATGTATATATAATATTGTTTAATATAGTTTTAAAAATTCTAAAAACGATTATTATGACGATTATTAAATTTAATTATTATTATAATTTATTTAAATGATATACTTTTAAAAGTGTTTATTTTATAGTTATATTTTACGGTAACAAAATTATTTATATATCATTTTAAAGATTATAGTTAATATTTAAATAATATTATATAAACACAAATTTGAAACACAATTTTGTATTCTTAATTTCAGAGACCGCTCCTTAAATAATATGAATTAATAAACGTATATAATAACTTAATTATTATACTTATAGAATTTGTTCATATTTATTATGAATGATGTTAAGAATATTCATTTTAAATTTCATCATATAAATAATTATATCCTTATAGTCTATATTCAATAAATCAAGTTTTAATTTTTTTGTGTAACATAGTTAAATTAAAATTTAATTATTGTATACATTTATATAAATTTAAATGTATACAATATATTACATATATTGTAATGCAATGTATTACATGATGGATTATAGACATGAGTTAGAAAAGGAACATATCATTCTTTTCTATTTATATTTTTTTAAATAAATAATTTGTAATACTTGAATAAATTAATATAATTCGATTCATATTATTCGCACGAATGTTATCTATGATTGCAGATAATTTACCTGAAAAATACAACGAAAATAATATAATTTTATATACAATGTATTATTTTGTAAACATAATTTACAAATGATAGATGACCACAAAGTTTCTCGACAAACCGATTGGCTCTTTTAGCGACCAGAAAATGATCGTCTACCATTTCCGATTACCCGTCGCATCCCTACCCTCTCTCTATAGATATAACCGTGTCCCTATCGTGCCCGTAGATTAATCGGGCCGTGTTTCCGCAGATGACCTCCAGCCGACCTTGGTGTAGAGATCGTTTGACCGGAGTCGTTAAGTGCGGACTTCGGGCGCTAGGTCTCCTGGTGCTAAGAGAGTGCTGCGTAGGCACCGTGTTCATGCAAGCTATGGTCACCGAAGCAGCCTCCTCCATCGCATCAGCTTCCTCCTCCGTAGCAGATGGAGACGGGAAGATGAGCGCGTTCAAGTTCTACACGCTGACGATGCTGAATCTAGCCATTTTCATGGTAACGCACGCTACCACCACCGCTACCACCACCACCGCTACCACAACCACTACCACCACCGCTACTACCACCGCTACTACCAGCACCGCTACCACCACCGCTACCACCACCGCTACCATCACCGCTACCACCACCACTACCATCACCGCTACCATCACCACTACCACCACCACTACCATCACCGCTACCACCACCGCTACCATCACCGCTAACACCACCGCTACCATCACCACTACCACCACCACTACCATCACCACTACCACTTGACCTTATAATTTCCCATGCACATTCTAACCTCACGAATTCCCATTCAATAAAGAATCTATTTTCTGATCATCATTTAGTATTCTTCCATATCAGCTCACCAAGACCAACTCGACCCATTATAAATATTAAATATAGAAAATATAACAATATTGACACCAATACTTTCATCACTGAATTCTCTAAAAAATTTAATAACACACAATTTTCTAACTCAGTATCCAAATTAGAAAAATCTCTATCAAGAACCCTTGACGAACTTGCCCCCATAAAATATAAATATATAACACAACGTCCAAATTGCAAATGGTTTAATTCTGAACTTTCATCATCAAAACGCAAATTACGACTATATGAAAATTATTGGAGAAAATCTAAATCTCCCAATAATTACAATATATTTATCAAACAACGTAGCCTATATAGAACCCTACTCAAGAAGTCTAAGAAATCATACTACAATAATCTATTATAAGAAGCATCAACTAATTCTAAGAAACTTTTCTCCATTTCTAACCAGCTACTTAGTAGAATATCACTACGTGTTCTACCAAATGAACCCATAACAACGCTAATAGATACATTTGACCAATATTTCAATACTAAAGTCATGAATATAATTAAATCACTCCCTACACCACTCAATGAACCATATAATCTACCTCTATATTCCCTTTCCTCCTTCACATTACCATTAACTACTACCATTGAAAAACTCCTCAGTGCAGTAAATACATCTTCCGAACTAGATCCAATTCCTCATTCTATATTAAATAAGTACCACATTTATCTAGCATCTTATTACCAAGAAATAATAGAAAACTCACTTACCTCAGGCATTTTTCCAATCTATATGAAAACAGCATATGTTACACCCATCATAAAAAAACCAAAGCTTGAGACGTCAATCCTCTCCAACTACCGACCAATCTCCAACTTATCAACACTCTCCAAAACCCTAGAACGAGTTGTTGCTCGTCAATTAAATTCTTATCTCCATGAAAATCATATATTAAACCCATATCAGAGTGCCTATACCAAGCACAAAAGTACTGAAACTGCAATAATACATATCCTTAATCACATTCACTTATCTGCTGCATCACCACATGGTTCAGTGGTCATTCTCCTTGATTTATCAGCTGCCTTCGACAACCTTGACCATAATATCCTTATAAATCGACTAACTTCTATCGGAATCTCTGGTTCTGCACTCGATTGGTTCATCTCATACCTAACTGATCGTTTTTACCAAATTAGTATAAACTCACTAATCTCTAAACCTCGTAAAGTTACTCATGGAGTACCTCAAGGATCTGTCCTTGGTCCACTCCTATTCAATATCTACCTATTTCCCTTATTTAAAATTATTGACAAATACCCCACTATAGACTATCACTCGTATGCTGATGACATACAGTTACACTGTAGATTGATAGACCCTAATAATGACATAAATTTACTTAACAACTGAATTACTGATATACATAACTGGCTCACCAACAACTCATTATCACTAAACTGTCTTAAAACTGAATCAATGCATATTAAAACATCTACCACTATATTCATTCCACCACAAATTACCATTAACAATCTGAGTATTTCTTATGCTAATAAAATAAAAAATCTTGGTATATTAATCGACCCAACACTACAATTCAACATCCAGACTAAATCACTATCACAGTCAATTAACTACATACTACACTACTTACGAACAATAAGACCCTTCATTAATTTTAATACTGCAAAACTCCTCGCTACATCCCTCATTCTTCCCCGCCTTGATTACTGTAATTCCTGTCTCTATGCCTCCTCACAATCTATAATAAATAAACTCCAACGCCTTCAGAACTCAGCCATCAGATTTATATTCAACATAACTAAATATTCCAGACAACATATATCCCCTTTGAGAACCAAATTACATTGGCTGCCAATAAAATCCCGTATAATTTACAAAATTGCACTCACCATACATTTAGCTACACATCATAACACACCAGACTATCTTGCCAACTTACTAACTCCCAACACAACTATTTACGAACAAAGACACATAAACAAATTCAAATTAAAAACTCCAGTTCTATTACATTTAACATCTTCCCAACATAAATCTTTCTCCATCTATGCTCCAAAAATCTGGAATGATCTACCTCACCATATCCGATCAATTGACTCAACTCTAACATTCAAATCAAAGCTAAAAACATACCTTTTTGCCCAATAATATTGAAAGCACGTCCGAAAACTTCAATAAAGAAGTTGATGGAAGTGCCTAAACCAATTAGGTAACAGGTAACAGGTACCACCACCGCTACCATCACCGCTAACACCACCGCTACTACCGCTACCATCACCACTACCACCACCGCTACCACCACCGCTACCACCACCACCACTACCACCACCGCTACCACCACCACCACTACCACCACCGCTACCACCACCACTATCACCACCGCTACTACCACCACCGCTACCACCACCGCTACCACCACCACCACTACCACCACCGCTACCACCACCACTATCACCACCGCTACTACCACCACCGCTACCACCACCGCTACCATCACCGCTACCACCACCGCTACCATCACCGCTAACACCACCGCTAACACCACAGCTAACACCACCGCTAACCAACACCGCTATCACTACCGCTACCACCACCGCTACCACCACTACCACCACCGCTACCACCACCGCTACCACCACAACTCGAAGAAGAATAGCAGCCATGTAACGCTACTGGAAGACGCCATATCATCAATCTCTATGCACGGCCCAACCAAGTTCACGATATACACGGACGGTGCAGCTGATGCGGGTATAAAGAATGGTGGAAGCGCGGCGATAATCACGACAGGCGGCCCGAGTAATCCAACCCTGATAAAAACGTTATCCTGTAAGGGTAGTCGTTGGACGTCCTCGTACGAGACAGAGGTCACGGCCCTGCTACTAGCAGCAAACTGGATAAAGCAAGAGGGAACAGAGGAAGACCACATCCTAATTTGCTCAGATAGCCAATCAGCCCTCTCGGCACTTGAAGGATCCGGCAAAGAAGACGACAGCGACATAGCCACCGTCCGCAAACGCCTAGCCTCAGTGAAACCTAGAATATCCATGCAATGGATACCCGGTCACTGTGGTATTATCGGAAACGAGTGGGCGGACAAAGCTGCAGGTGTCGCCGCTACTACGGTAACGAGTCTCCCGCCACTCTCTCCAGATACTCAGACGCCCCTGATCTCATACGCCGCAGTGAAGGCCCTAATAATAAGGGAAATAAAGGACCCTCCCACATCGCACCAACGCACAAAAGAGGTATACGGCGACCGTTCTGGGATTACCAACAAAAACAAAAAAATCTATAAAAATCACGGTATCCCAGACGACAACCAGACTCTAAGCAGAAGCGACGCGGTCCTCATAGCGCAACTCCGGAGTGGCCACTGTCACAAGCTCGCAGCATACAGGAATGTTGTCGACCAGAACTCGTCCCCGTACTGCCCATACTGCAAGGACGAATTTGAGACGCTCGAACATTGGCTGAGAGAATGCCCGGCGACGGCCAGAAAACGTATACCGGGTTTTGGGGGTGCGGCGCCTCCCTTGTCCGTCTTGGTGGATGACCCCAAGATGGTCCTAGCGTTCTCTCATGGACTCACGTCCATGTGACGCATCGCCGCACTCAACAACAACAACAACACCACCGCTAACACCACAGCTAACACCACCGCTAACCAACACCGCTATCACTACCGCTACCACCACCGCTACCACCACTACCACCACCGCTACCACCACCGCTACCACCACAACCGCTACCATCACCACTACCACCACCGCTACCATCACGGCTACCATCACCGCTAACACCACCGCTACTACCACCACTACCACCACCACTACCACCACCGCTACCAGCACCGCTACCAGCACCGCTACCACCACCACTACCACCACCACTACCACCACTACCACCACTACCACCACCACCACGAGAATGGGCTTGGAGGACAGAATGGGCTTGGAGGTAGAAGCATGGCTCCTCGAGAAAGACTTTATGGTGGCGAACGATGGTTCGGCAACGAGAGTGAATGCGGATACTGGTGGCAGCAGTGCTTCGGACGTCATGTTGTTCCATAGCAGTTTAAGCGAGAGAACGGAATGGTCAGTCAGTGAATGTTTGGGTTCAGATCATTTACCCATAGTCTTAAGCATCGATTGTCAGGTTTCCACCCTCTCCCCCCCTCCTATTACCCAGTTAAGATGGAATTGGAAGAAGGCGAATTTCGACGGTTTCAGAGTATGTATTGAGTCATCCATACACACAAACCTTGAGATGGTCGAAAACATGACTCTGAATAAAAAGATGCATTTTCTGAACGACAGTATCATCAAAGCCGCAACCGATCACATTGGTACGGTGAAAATCACCAAAAACTGCAAGGAGTGGATGTCAAGGGAGATACGGGAGGCGGTAAAAGATAGAAATCGTTTGAGAAGACACGTGAGTACGAGAAGGACAGACTGGATTGAAGCATGCAGAGTAGTTCAAGCACTCATAAAGGAAAGCAAGGAGAAGAAATGGTTCGATTTCTTGTCGGACGTCTCCTCTTCCTCCGATCCCAACAAAATATGGGAGACCATAAGATCATTGAGCGGACGAAACGCAAACAGCCTCAAGAACGAATCCCTTATTGATGGTGATAAGTGCTACGTGACAAGCCGAGCGAAGGCTAATGCCTTCATGAAGAGATATGCTGAAATCAGTAGGCTAGACATCAACAAAGAAGACAGGCTGAAAAAGACGATATGCTACACACTGAACGCCCCGCGAGCAGATGAGCAGTGCTGTCAACCGTTCAGTACAGTGGAGTTATCCCAGGCGATCGAATCAATGAAAACCAAAGGGGCTCCGGGCAAAGATCAAATCGCTCCTCGCTTCTTAAAGGCTCTATGTCCAAATGCAATAGACTTGTTGCTAAACATCATAAATGAATCCTGGAGTACGGGTATAAGACCCTTTTCTTGGAGAGAGGCAATCATAGTCCCTTTTCTTAAGAAGGGTAAGCCGGCCAGTGACATAGACTCGTTTCGCCCTAGTCTCCCTCACATCATGCGTCGCCAAGACTATGGAGAGGATGGTGGCAAACAGAATTACATATCTGGCAGAAGTGAACGGTTGGTGGTCTAAGGACCAAGCAGGTTTCCGCTCCCAAAGATCCTGCGAAGATCAAGTACTAAGACTTACACAATCAATCAGTAACGCTTTCCAGTCAATCCCCCCATCAAGAAGTATCCTTGCACTGCTGGACTTTAGTAAAGCATACGATAAAGTGTGGAAGAACAGGCTATTTCAAATTATGCTGAACAAGGGCGTCCAACGGGCTATGGTTAATTGGTGTCGAGGATTCCTGAGCGATAGGCGAGCGATGGTCAGGATCGACGGCGTATTAGGAAAAAGCTTTAAGCTGCACCAAGGTGCGCCACAGGGAGCAGTACTATCACCTATACTATTCCTATTCTTCATTGATGGTATAAGTAATGTCATTCCGGAGGACGCCCAAATAAGCCTCTACGCAGATGATATTGCTGTATGGGGACAGAACAAGGACAAGGCTAGAGCCCAGGAAGTGGTACAAGAAGCGGTCTCCAGAATAGCCAATTGGTCCAAGTCCCATAAGCTTGTCCTGAAGCCCTCGAAATGTGAGTCGACCTTATTCTCCACTTGTCCCAGCGAAGCGAACTGGACTCCGCTAATCCGTATCGAGGCGAACGTTCTAAAGGTGAACCCGACTCCAACATTTCTCGGTGTCACTCTGGACAGAACCCTAACGTTCAGGCAACACGTTACGCGGATAAAATCCAGAGTGATGAACCGAATTAGAATTCTGTCCACACTGGCATCCAAGGAATGGGGTTGTTCAAGGCCAAGCCTATATCGCATTTACCAAGCTACCATACATAGTGTCTTCCACTATTGTGGTCCAGCCTGGCAGCCATGGTTGGCAAAGAGCAATAGGACTATCCTGGAACGAGTTCAAAACAGGGCGCTCCGCGTGTTGACCGGGCAGCTAGCAGATACACCATTAGAATGCCTTCGTCTTGAAGCAGGGATATCATCTTTCGAGACTGCAATAAGGCGTAACTGTGCAGTGGCCTGGGAATAGTCTGCAAGAGTCCCCTGGTCGAACCCAAGACGCCAGCTCTTCGAAGCCCCCGTCTTCCACAGATGGAAGCGGAAATCCTGGAGTGAGTCGGCAAAAAGAGAGTGTGACGATCTAGGCATCAGCGATTTCGAGAGAAAGCCGTTTCCCGGTCCAGGCTCTCCACCATGGCTCTGGCTCAACAATTCTCGAGTTTCGATCCACACGGGATTAGCTAATAACTCGAAGAAGAATAACAGCCATGCGACGCTACTGGAAGATGCCTTATCATCAATCTCTATGCACGGCCCAACCAAGTTCACGATATACACGGACGGTGCAGCTGATGCGGGTATGGAGAATGGTGGAAGCGCGGCGATAATCACGACGGGTGGCCCGAGTAATCCTACCCTGATAAAAAGATATCCTGTAAGGGTAGTCGTTGGACGTCCTCGTACGAGACAGAGGTCATGGCCCTACTACTAGCAGCGAACTGGATAAATCAAGAGGGAACAGAGGAAGACCATATCTTAATTTGCTCGGATAGCCAATCAGCCCTCTCAGCACTTGAAGGATCCGGCAAAGAAGACGACAGCGACATATCCACCGTCCGCAACCGCCTAGACTCAGTGAAACCTAGAATATCCATGCAATGGATACCCGGTCACTGTGGTATTATCGGAAACGAGTGGGCGGACGAAGCTGCAGGTGTCGCCGCTACTACGGTAACGAGTCTCCCGCCACTCTCTCCAGATACCCAGACGCCCCTGATCTCGTACGACGCAGTGAAGGCCCTAATAATAAGGGAAATAAAGGACCCTCCCACATCACACCAACGCACAAAAGAGATATACGGCGACCGTTCTGGGATTACCAACAAAAACAAAAAAATCTATAAAAATCACGGTATCCCAGATGACAACCAGACTCAAATCAGAAGCGACGCGGTCCTTATAGTGCAACTCCGGAGTGGCCACTGTCATTAGCTTGCAGCATACAGGAATGTTGTCGACCAGAACTCGTCCCCGTACTGCCCATACTGCAAGGACGAATTCGAGACGCTCGAACATTGGCTGAGAGAGTGCCCGGCGACGGCCAGAAAACGTATACGCGTTTTGGGGGTGCGGCGCCTCCTTTGTCCGTCTTGGTGGATGACCCCAAGATGGTCCTAGCGTTCTCTCATGGACTTTCGTCCATGTGATGCATCGCCGCACTCAACAACAACAACAACCGTTACCACCACCACCACTACCACCACCGCTACCATCACCGCTAACACCACCACTACTACTACCGCTACTAGTTAACATCGCTGGCGTATTAATGGCGGACCACAATGATATTAATACTAGTTTAATACTAATACTACGGGTTTAATAAAGATAACGTTAGTTTAATATTAATACTAGATTAATAATATAATAATATTTATATATTGAAATCACAAATGTATATATTGAATACAATATAAATAGCGGATACAAATTGACCCTAATAATATAACAAGTTTAATAACAATAACATTAGTTTAATAATAATAATATCACAAGTTTAATAATAGAAAGCCTAAAGTAGAGATAGTGATAACGATAACATACGTTAGTGACAAAATAAACACTACGACTTAATCACCGAACAGTTGGAACACATGCAGTTCTATACGCTGGTCGCGTGTATTTCCGGCTGCGACGGGTTTCAGCCGTATTCTCTACGTTACTCGCGCCACCTGTGGTCACTTTCCGGATACGTATGGAGGTTTACACCAATCCCGTCCCCGTCTCTCGAACTGTTTACAAATATTAATTCATCCTATTCTAGAATACTACTCAGTTTGCCGGCACTTATATAAGTATTACTGATGTATAATATGTATCTCAATAGGTGATTTGATAAATATCACAATACATAATTATCAATTTCAAACTCAACAAACATTTGAATACTTAATAATTCGTGTAGAGTGAATAGCTTTTATATTTTTTTAAGAATAATAAAAATAAATATATAAAATTTATTTTAATTAATTTTTCTGGAATTTTGTAACATACACAATAATAATGTAAGATCATTTGTAAATAATACCTATGCTTTTCTATAGAAATATAATGATATTTTGGGTAGTAGAGATTCTTAAATATATATTAAGTGTATATTGAAATCTTATTTGTATATTGTATTATATTTTTATTAATAAATGCATGGTTTATTATAGAATTTAGTATAATGATTGCATATGCAATTATATAATAATTACTAGAGATGTAAATTAATAGCGAATATTTTAATACTAATTGACATTTTTAGTCTAAAACGAATATTATACATATAGTTTGGTGAATAACAAATAATTTGTTTACAGGTATTAAAAACCATATAGTAGTATATATAGTATATATAGTATAAATAATAGTATTATGAAATTAAACATTTTTTAAATAAACAATTAATTTCGCCAAAATAAGGTGAAATCCCTTAATAAGATATAAAATTCATTTTATACCTTTACTATAAACTTTATTCTAAATAAGCATGATAATAGTATATATATATAATAATAATAATAATATTTATTTATTGAATCACATATATATGTGATAATAATAGGGGATACAAATGAAGTACCTCAAGAAGTCATAGACTTATACATGTTATAAATAACTGTGAGGGGCCCGTGACAATACAATACAAATGGTAACATTTTTTTTCTTGTGTTTTGACAAAACATTTGACCATGTTTTAATTTATCGTTTATTAAGTTCTTGATAAACACAAGAGAAAAACAAGAACTACCTGGAGTCAAACCCGGGACCTCTGGCTTACTATGTTTTGGCTGTTCCACTGAGCTATACACCCCATGCTATATATATATATTTGAGAGTTGAACTATTACTATATAGACAGTAAGAGCTCCCTGGTTTGTCTCCAGATAATTCTTATTTATCATCTTGTATTTAACATTAATTTAAATTTCAGAAATTTAAAAATCAAAACACGACATAATCAAATTATTACCTCTGTGTTGTATTGTCATTCCCCTTATATCATGTATATATCTAACCCCTCTACATAGGTTTAATCTACATGTGTGATTTATATTATATATATATATATATATATATATGTGTGTTAGGTTAGGTTAGGTTATAATAAATGAATATTATTTTATATTTATATATAAATGTTTAAGTAATATTATTTAACATTCATGTACACGTTTTAACAGAAATTTTGATGTTGGACTCTACAAATTCCTAGTTAAGTTAGTATAACTTCTCTAATTCACTTTCAATAATTTATAAATACATTAATATATTTGATATATTTCGCTAATTCGTTAAATAGTTTATTAGTTTATTAGTTAGAGTATTTAGTTACGTATGTATAAAATAGTTGGCTACTTCATTATATATATAGCCTACACTCTTAAAAATTAACGTACAAAACCATCTTGAAATAACGTACAAACTCAAAAATAACGTACAAAACACGTTTAAACACGTATTATCTAACTTTGTACGTTATTATTATAATAATAACGTACAAAGTCAATAAACATACTTATTTATATCTTGTACCTTATTATTGAATACTATTTATATGTATATACATATATATTTTATTATTTAATATAAATTTATTCTATACATTCATTTTAAGGGGTAATAAATATATACTCGTATCTATATATATATATATATATATATATATATATATAATTAGTAAAGTATACATCATAAGCCCACTCACATACACAAAAACGTATACGTATATATATTAACATGTTAACAGTATTAATCTCAATATTAACATAGCATATGGTATGTTATTTTATAAATATACATAGTTATTATACATACAAATAACATTACGGGTATATACCACATATATTGGTATATAAATTCATATAACATATTTAATAATATTTATTTATATATATAATAACATTATAACTGATATGTTTATATGTTGAGATTTAAATGGAAACTTCACGTTAAACGTGTAATAATATATCCATGGATAAGCTGCAGCTTATACTGGCTACTGGTGACACGTATAACGTAATACATCCATATGGCGCGTATTACGCGATAACGCAATTATCTATATAGTATCGTATACTTATTTTGAAATTATATGTAAACTCGATACAATAGATGCGCGTTTACTATATATATATATCGAATGGCACTTTAGCCCAATCAACAAAGCATTGGGTTCCTGATGCCTAGGTCGCTGGTTCGAATCCAGTCGGAGGCATGCTGTATAACGTTCAAAACAGTCTTTAAATAACGTACAATGTGGTATTATAATAACGTCCAAAACTATATTTAAATAACGTACAATACAGTATTGCAATAACGTTCAAAATATTTGTTAAATAACGTACAAAGCCGTTTTATAATAACGTACAAAGCCAGCATATTGTAATAACGTACACAATTCATTTGAAATAAAAAAGTCATTTGTACGTTATAAGGTACACTGAGGGGGACAAGCTTTGTACGTTATTAGAGATCATTTTGTACGTTATTTTTTAACAGTGTATATAAAAGTAGTTTAGTATCTGACTGGTATATTTAATATAATATAATATTATCTTTCAATCTTAAAATATGTCTAATTCTAATCTGTGATATATTTACCGTTACCCTCTCATTTATTTACTCGTAAACTTAAAGTATATAGTTCCTCATTTATCATTCTATTTTTATGTCTATTTTAATTACTATTATATATCAAATATATGTATGCAATTAATAAGAATTACACTATAATACGTTGATTTAGATAGTATTCGATACATATTCACGTATATTGTGTGGTTTCTATTTCAACTTCGACGACTGATCATGTTCTACTATAATAGTCGATAATTGATTAACCCTATAACCTCTACATAGTCGACTAATACAGCGAACGCCTACGGGTACACTAGTAATCCCACACACACACACACACGCACACACACACACACACCCACACACACACACACAGATACATCTACGTACCGTGCGGAGGATCACGCGCAGGTGGCGCCACCAGACTGTGGTCGGCGAGCGTTTGTTTCGCGTTCATCTACGCCTGGCACGGAGGCACTTGGCAGCTAGCTGCCTGGTGCGCTATAGGACTGGCCGTAGGCTGCTACCAGAACCTATCGATCGCTGCGCTTCAGTCGGGTGTTGTAGCACAGGTTAGGGGTCGGGTAGGGATAATATAAGGCGATGGGGGCGATGGGCTGCTACCAGAACCTATCGATCGCTGCGCTTCAGTCGGGCGTTGTAGCACAGGTTAGGGGTCGGGCAGGGATAATATAAGGCGATGGGGGCGATGGGCTGCTACCAGAACCTATCGATCTCTGCGCTTCAGTCGGGCGTTGTAGCACAGGGTAGGGCTAATATAAGGTGATGGGGGTGGATAGGGCTAATATAAGGTGATGGGGGCGGATAGGGCTAATATAAGGTTATGGGGGCGGTCGGCTGCTAGGTTGGCTTAATGGTGGGGGATGCTTCTAGAACATACTGATGGATGTCTTACACTTTTATGGTGTAGTAAAGGTAGGGTTTAGGTGGGGCGAATGTAGGGGTGGTGGGATCATGTTTTCCATACTTCAATTACTCTGAGAACCTGACTCAATCTTTGATTACCATCATTTTATCGATAGTGGAAAATATATCTAATATTTTACCATTACATAATTATTATTTATTATAAATTACCTTGTGTTTTAAGGAATTGTATAAATAAGTTATAGTAGTTACTAGATTATATATTAAGTGCCCTTAAATAAATAAATCATTTGTATAAAGGGGGTATCCTACTACCAGTAATTCTGGAAATTTTTACTAGATGATGATTTTCTAGTAGGTTAATTACAATTTTAGTGTGATACCCATTTACTTTCCGATAACTTGCTTGAAATATAGTAACTTTAAAGGGGGTATCCCATTAAAACTTTATATAAAATCATTTAAAAGTTACTTACTATAGTAATACCACTATAGAATTATATGTAATATGTATTTTAGAGTATATAATAGGAATTAAAACTAATTACTATGTAAAATATAGATTTCATAACATATAAATGTAAATATATTTTTAAATGCAATTATATGCTTTATCATAATATAAAATTTATTATAAATATAATTTAATAACTACTAATATATAATAATATATTTAATTTATTAATAATTACAAAAATATAATAGAATATATGTAATTATGTAATTTTAATATAAGATTACTTTTAAAATATAATTATAATTGTATTGTTCTAGAAATACTATCAAATGTGTATTATATTATATATATTATTAAGTAAGTTATATATATATATATTATATAATTAGTATTTTATATTATTTTATAATTTGTTAATAATTAAAATATCAATAAAATGCATTTATATCTGAAAATAGAATATAAAGTTATCAAAGTAACTAGGATTGTTTACAAATAAATGTACTGTGAATAATCAGTGTATACTCATATACTCAAAGATTTTACGAAGCAAAGATAGTTCACTCCCTATCTAAGCTATGTAATTATTTTAATATAGTTCTCATACCAACCACTAGATGGATACACATGTATTATTTTAAGTTATATTTATTAATTCATGAGGTATTAATCTAATTATCAGTCTAATATACTTTTAATATTATAATATATATGTGAATTATATTAAAAAATATATTTAAAAATTACGACATTTTCACGGCATTGAAAGTTTACATGTACAAATAACAATGATTGAATAGATCTACTTTTGACCTATACAAATTCGGTAACATTTTTATTAATTCAGTTTCGATATCTCTAAATAATATTTTTGCGGAACACTTACTTTTCAATATATATCGAATTTTTATACATATCTTAATGTAAGATTATATTAGGGTATTATTTTTGAATTTATATATAAACAGATACGAATCCAAAAATATATTTTAGTTCTCCTACCCGTCAAGAAATATCAATAGAATAACAAAATAAAACCTAAATTATATTTTTATAAAATTATATATATATTTTATTTATTAAAAAAAACATTAACAAAATATGTTGATAAATTATTATAAGCAATCTAGTCTTTGAAGTAGTCATTTTTTGTATCTTTTACATGTAACAAATATAGATTTATCGTATTCCCTTAAGGGGATATCCCCCATATGGCGACCATTTGTTGAATTTATATGTATAGAGATAGGGAACGTGCATTACCAATTTGTATGATATTTCTAAACTTATCATAGATAATTTTGCACAGTTACTAACTAACATATTATCAATCGATATTATATAATTTAACATTTTTAAATTGTTTCTCGATATGCCCTTAATCTATGTAAATCTATATATATATATTATATTAGGGAATTTATAATATATATATATATATATATATATTTATATATATATATTCCCACCCTTCTACTGAAGTCATCAGCCCAGAGTAGATATAGACAATACCTATATATAACATCTAAACTGCCTACCACTGCCCTATATTAACCCCCTACCCCCCACTACAGAAGTTATCAGGCCCCACTAGACGAAGACTCTACGCTCTGTCCATGGTGCCCGCTTGCCTGGTCAGTTTCATCAGTATGGCATCGTTCGTAGTGGACACTCGTCACATCGTCACCTGTCTCATCGATAGGGCGGTCACATCTGACTGTTAGTACTGTCACCTGGTGGTATCTATGTGTTTAGCTATATCCCCGGTTTAGCTATATCCCCGGTTTAGCTATAACCCCGGTTTAGCTATATCACTGGTTTAGATATCTCCTTGGTTTGGATATCTCGCTGGTTTAGCTATATCCCTGATGTTAACGACCCCATCTTAACTAAGTATTTAGTAATATCCTCGCGCGAGATGTTTTGAGGAAATAAATTGTACTAGCATTATCCTAGGAAAATCCTTAACGTTACGGAGATTGTTAAGGATTGTCCTAGGATAATCCTTAACATTGCGGAGATATCCAAGCATTGTCCTAGGATAATTCTTAACATTACGGAGATAGATAAGGATTGTCCTAGGATAATCATTAGCATTGCGGAGATAACTAAGGATTGTCCTAGGATAAACGTAGGATAACTCATTGTCTCAGAACAACTTCCCCTGGTGATTAGCCGCCATTATAACGAAGCTATATCTCAATAATCATCTCAATCATAATCTTAATGAGATATAGATACAATAATATATAACTAACATTAACTATTTTTCACTATAATGATATTAGGGCATTCATCTTGTAATTCTTGTTAATTATTCTTGGTAACCAATATAAGTTTAACAATATGAATAAAGTGATGACTCAGCATTGTTCTTGTATCTATAAATAGATTATAAATTTATAATTTAAAGTTTTATTCTGATTATTCATAACGAGGCTAACTTATCTAATAACTAATGAAAACCACTTGTCGGCTCAGCATAATTCAAATAATATCTCGTTACCTAATTCTAATTATGAATCACTAGCTAATTCGAATAGTGACTCACTACCTAATTCGAATAGTGACTCACTACCTAATCTAACGATGACTCATAGTCTAATTCTAACGACGACTCATCACCACACAGTTACAACGACGCTAGGACTGGTGCTGTTCACGTACTGCCTAATGTTCGCCACACTACCTCTATAGATCGAGCATTACCACACTATCGGAGAGAGGGGGGGGGCGTATGTCAATCAGTAGTCATAGTGTACCTCTATACAGTGCACTATAGGCGTTGCATGCCAGCCTCATACCTACATCGTAATATGCTAATAGAACTAACGGACAGAGCTAGAGAGAAATAAAGTAGTAAACAAGGTATCTGACATGCGGAAAGCGTCAATCTAATTTGGTCACCGTAAAATGGCGGATTTGACTAATTTGATTTTTATTTTGTAGCTAGAATAAAATTATTAATACCATTGAAAAGAGCATAAAAAAGTAATATAAGTTTCATATTTTACTTTTTTTGATATAATTATTAATAAAAAAGTTATGATCAAAAGAATATTATATTTTAATATTTGGTCACCGCATTGGCTTACGCTGCCAGGCATATAGTATTACTACTCTATTTCTCTCTCTGGCTCTATATAACTAACGGATAGATAGAGCTACTGTACCCACTTTATATCACTTTATACACTCGCATGCTTTATTTTATATATTCACGTTTACCCTATATTCTTACCCGTGCCTTGCCCAATACTCTGGAACCAGTTCACCCTTATCATCGTGATAACGCGTGATAGGATATTAACTATCGCTACATTAGTGTTCGATTAGTTTATTAAAAATTTGCAATGAAAATTAATAATATCCACTTTTTACTCTAATTATTTTAAATTCCAATTATGATTTTATTATATTTTTAATATAGATATCATAATATAATAATATAAACATCTACCATGCCATAACTCTCGAAGATATCTCCTTCAATATCTACTTACATATTTAATGGAGACAACTCCCTTTATGAGAAAAGATAATGAGATAATCTCTGGTACTTTCCTTTGAGCAGAAATTATATTGCTTTGTCTGTACTCAATAAACTATTTCAATTGAAATTCAATTTAATATTAAATTTTGAAATTTCACGGTTGAATGATTTTATCGTATTCCATTTTGGGATACTGTGACTACAAATCTGATTCACTATCTAATAAAACTACCCAGTTTGTTGTCAATCTATTATTAAAATAATCTGTTTTTCATTACAGTGTATTTCATATGATCTAATTCACGAAATATATAATTCTAATATATACATTAATAGCTATAATACGCATATTCAATTATTATAGCTATACACATCGAAAGTCTAACTGTCTATTTTTGTTATCCATTTATTGTTTTTATTTGTAATTATTACGATAATACAATGTATTTTATCTTATATTATGCATGTTTGGCCTACTTACGTATCTAACACCTTATTGTTGTACCCATTGTTAATGTATACGCTGTTATTATCTAGTACTCCCTATTATTATATAATAGAAAGCACAGGGAGTATAGTCTGTTTAGGAATATTATTAGAAATTCTATTTCACGGTTGAGTGATTTTATCGTATTGCGTTATAGGACGCTGTGACAGGTAATCTGATGTGACGCTATCTAACATAAACGCCTGGTTTATTTGTTTATCTATTATTGATAGATTGAAAGTTTATTTAAACACAATTTAAATAAATCATAAATGATTTCTCAAAAGTGTATAATTAGAATACAAATAATAAATTAAGTAAAACAATAATACTGTTATTTTGTATATTATAATACACTCCTCTATCAATCTTTTCCCCCATACTATATTTGCACATACCTGAAATGTTAGTGAATACACCTATCGTCATAGGCATTAACTCTACTGTTGTTTAATGTGCTTATTGAACTGTAATCATCACCTGATGTCAAGTAAGCCGATATGGGCTGTACTAAGAGTTTCGTGTGTAACATATTTAGTTATGTTTCAAATAGCTAGTGGTTTCTATATCAACATTACAATTAAAAATCTATAGATTTATATATATATATACGTATACATATATGGAATGACTATATATATATATATACCAGTAGAATAATATTATGAGCTTGTATTAGTCCAGCGTAAACATATTAGCAAAGATACAACTCTCTCTAGTGTGGGAGATAGAGATCCATATATACGCAACGTTTTAATTATGAACATATGCCGCTGCTAGCTGTAGTATCGAAATTAATGAAATAGTTTTAGATTTGACACGGTTTATATACAATAATGTTTTCATTGTTCTATTCAATTATATGCAATATAAGTTATCTTTTACTCGCCACATAGATATGTATAGCATTTAAAACCAACATATACTATTACTTTGTTATATATTAGTAGCGAACACTTAGTTTTCATATTATAAATAATAATTTAAAACCATTTTTTTACATTTTAAAAGTGTATAATTATATATGAATTTACATTATAAATAAAACTGTTATCTGAAATAACAACCCATGTAGGTGGCACTGTTAATTGTTGATGTACAAACTAAAATTACATGTTTATAATTCATAATACATATAATAATACATCCATATAACTAAACAAATGCCGCATATGGCAGAAGTGTGTTATTTCTGATAATATATACCCATCGATCACTGGAGTCATAAATACGTAGCAGTAGTATATAAAAGTAGTAATGCATTCAGACGAGGGTAGCTCTAATTCTATCTCCATCTCTCCTCTATCTTTCTATCTCTCATCTATATTTATCTCTCCTCTATCTTTCTCTCTCTTCTATCTTTATCTCTCTATCTATCTCTCTTCTCTCTCTCAATCTCTCCTCTCTATTTCCATATATATATATATATTTACCATGTAATATATTGAGTTTAATTTTATTTAAGTTCTGATATAAATAATATATCCCTATAATAATTTATAATATGTTTCTAATAGTTATTTATTGTATATGTGTTAAATTTATTAAGGTGAATTATACTTTTCGAGTCGTATCCGACCCCTGGCGACATCGATGACAGCAGATCTCCAACTCCTCATACATATTGAGGCTCGAATCATGTTGAAGATAGTTCCATAGAAGTTTTTCTTTATGCTATCCAGCCATCTTTGCCGTGGTCTCCCTCTGCTTCTATAACCCCCCATTCTTCCTACCATCACTTCATATTCCATTCCGCCTTCTCTTATAACACGGCCAAAGTAACATAATGATGCCTTGACTATCCTTGACTCAAGCGTCCATTCTGGTTTTATATTATCAATAACCCATACATTTGTCTTTCTGTCGGTCCATATGGACCGACAGAACGTTACAACATATGTTACTCTTACCAGACGCCTCCAACACCACGACTCAAAAGCATCTATCATCTTTCTCTCAAGCTTTCTCATTGTCCAAGATTCTGCTCCGTATAAGACTATAGAGAAAACTAAAGCTTTTACAAGCCTAATCTTTGTTCTGAGGGTAATTCCCCTATCTTTCAAGATTTTCGTTAGTCATCCCATTGCATATCTACCCAATGCTAACCTTTTGTGTATTTCCTTCTCACAGAATCCATCCTTGGTTATTAGAGATCCCAGGAAAATAAAGTGTGATACTACTATATATTATTGTGATATATAAATGTATACATCACTATAGTTATTCAATTCTATACATTTTAAATTATTTATTTTGATACTCAGAATATTGTATATATATATACACTATAGTGATTATTAGCGGGTAGTACTCCCTATTACTACCAATACTTACTACATCAATATAAATAGCATTACTATTAAAGTAGGTATATATCATAAATAATATCTAATTTAATATTAAATAGTTAACTCTTTTTAATAATATCTATATTTATATATATTAAATATATATAAAATTGTTAAATATAATATACTTATAAATCTAGAAATCTTTGCCTAAGTCTTATTGATCCATTATTTAAATCATAGATTTTTATGTTTCCTATACTAATAGAGCTATAGAAAAATAGCTTTATGCCTATACAATGTACATACCTAGTATAGGTATATACCTACATAGTCTATGTAACATAGACACTATAGTGAGGACTCAATAGATATGTATAGCCTATACAGTATTTATAGTTTAGGCCTACCATAGATTTATAGTTTATGTAAAATACAAATCTATGCTATGTCATGGCCTCATTTAGCTTCAAGCTAAAGGAGGCCATGGCTATGAAATCATATATAACGAAGTTAATTCGTTCTCTGCATGTACCGGGTACATTGTACCTATACACAATGGCTTTGCATATACTATAAACCCATGATACTCATATTTATTCAAATATATAATATGTGCCAATCAATATATTGATTGGTATATTAAATATATTAATATATATATATATATATATATATATATTGTTTAACACAATTATTATTTTAATTTTATAATAGATTATTATTCCCCATAGGATTATTCCCTAAAAAATTATGACTAGAATTACTAGAATATTAATTTCTATTGACCATAGAAAATTAAATTTTTAAATCTCTTTGATTGGATGTCTAGATTTATTGCTTTCCTAATTTTATTTATTTTTGTAAAAAAAATAATTATTATTATTATAATTATTACCTTGTTTACGGTTTACGAATTTATATTTGTTACTATAAAATGGTTAATATATTATATTTAATACTATATAATAGTTTGTTATTGTCAATATAGCTGTACCTTGTAGTTATATATCGTAAATCAATATTATAATTATTTTAAAATAATTTATAATTATAATAATTATTATTACACTGAATTATTCAGTGAATACTGATATCGGATTGTACGGACGGTAGGCACAAATTAAATAACTATAAATAACAAAGTTCACGCGCGAATACATTATTTGTAGTTACTAATAACTTTGTATAGGCTCACTTTGGGATATAATCATTATAATAATGCAGCTAACAAAACAGAATAATAAAACTAAACCAAATAAATCAAACAACCCAAAAAAATCAATACGAAAATATTAATTAATTAATACGAATGGTGTATACGTATATTTTTATAAGGGCATTATTCTATATATATATTATATTTTTATCATTTAGATTTTATTTTCGTGTGCACTAGAATGTATAATGAATTCGGGTAATGCACGACATGTATTGCACGACGTGCAATGCACGTCTTGCCCGAAATTTGCTATTTATAGTTATTTAATTTTTGCCTATCGTCCGTATTCCTCCTGATATCGGCCTCCAATAAGTCACTAACAAGAGTTCAAGTAAAAATTTCGCGTTTGACTAATTTCATCGAAATATAATACAAATATAATAATTATTAAGTCCTACACGAATTGTTTACTTGTTCTATGCTAAACTTGGCGGCCTAGTTCAAATTTGGCCTGACTACATTATTTACAATATTTTTAAATAATTATATATATATATATATATATATATATATATATATATATATGCTTTTATAAGCTAATTCGGATGTAATGCAACTAAAAAAACATGTACATATTAAAACTAAACCCAACCAAACCAAACCAGTGAATATAATTATGATAACCAACACCCACAATATTAATAAGCACGCTCAACTTAACCTTTGAAATATATCGGCGGCCAAACTCATTTTGAAAATGAGTATTCAGTGAATACTTAATATTATACTATTCACAATTTACTTGAACTCTCGGTTATACATGTGATATGTTGGGGCCGATGTCAGTCTAAATCATTATTACTAGGATACTTATTTTAATATTATATTATTAAATATAATTGTATTATAATAACAATTAAATCACAATATTATGATAATAATTATCATAATATGATTTATTTGTGTTAATAATTATAGTGAATAATTTATTTAAATTCTTACAAATAATGTTCATAATTTTTATAAATTTAAATTATTAAAGTTAATATTTTATATTATCAAATTTATAATAAATTATTTATTAAATGGCAGTTATTATTATAATAATTCTAATATTTTTTATATATATATTATATAAATAGAGAAATTATATATATTATATATAAATCTATTTTTTTTTCAGTCGTAATACAAATAATGAGATTTGCATTAATATTGTAAATATTATTGACACCATTTACAATACTCACCAAAATACCATCTAGCTACATATTTTATTAAAATAATTTGATAAATATATAATATATTATACATATTTATTATATATATATATATATAATATATATTATATATATATATATATATATATATATATATATATATCAGCGATGGGGTAAAATATTGATATTAAATAAATACAAATATAAATAATTATGTAATATTTTATTAAAATATAAATACAAATAAAATATCGTCAATATCATCATCATCATCATCATCATTGCTATCACCAACATCATCATCATCATCATCATAACAATCGTAATAACCCCGCCCCGCATCCCCTAGGCTCACTACCTGATTCCTAGGATGCCTACGATGGCTGCTAACCACGAGGAGAATAGCTGTGCCGCCTTTCTTCCGAGGACCGCGAACTCCGCGATGTCGGTAGCGTGTCCTTCCGATGACCCCCGCGACGACCCCACGACCCCCCCGCCTCTAATCAACGCAGCCTACCGGTCACGTTACCATCGCATTCACGACCCGAGCTACGACGAGGAATACGAAGGCGCCCCTTCCTCGGCTGTGGCACCTTATATGGCTACAACCAACACCGTCACCTCTCACGACGCCCGACATCACTGGCAAGATGAGCACGGTTAGCGTCTAGCGTATTTATATAGAAGAGAATGGAGTAGATATTGAAATTTATATTATTAAAATAGACGATTTCGTAATAATAATCACTGATTATTATAAAAGTACATATTAAATGAACATCCAGTTAAACTTTTAAAAAGTACACTAGAACTTACAAAAATCGTCAATCGAAAATAAAACTGATTAATAATCAGCTATTTTTGTGAAATCTACAATATAACTATGTTCCCCATTCGAAGCACTGAACACAATATAACAACAAATTCTGCCTATGAAACATACATTGTTTTTATATTACAGAAATTATATTGAATTAAATGTATTGTTATATATAATTCAGTAATATACAGTGAACTTTGATAGAAACTATGATGTACCGATCATAGAAATTAGTATTTGGAAATTATTATGTCTATGGTACCAATATACAAAAATGGCAAAATTGCATTCAAATTAGTGAACATATTATATTTCTAATAGCAGTCTACCCAATTATAATGTCTATACATTGTTACATCGTATATTCTATTAAAACACAATGCATATTACTGAATTGTATATAACAAAACATTTAATTCAATAGAATTGTTGTGATGTAAAAACAATTGATGATGCATAGGCAGCAATTGTTGTTATATTGTGATCAGTGCATAGCATAGGGAAAACACAATTACATTGTATGTTACATGAAGTCTACCTGTGTCTAATAGCTGTGGTGTATGCATATAAAGCCAGTGATGTGAAGGAGTCACCATATTGAGTGGTACAACATCTATTCAAGTTACAAGTGGCTAACAGTTACCACTATATTTAGTGACTTAATTGTCTGGTAGCCCCGATATGGGGTGTGCGGGTGTATGGGAGGTTTCACCCCCATATACACATAGACCTCTAAGGATGTGTTTTGGTAGCAGGATAGTTGATCAGATGTCTAGACTAGTATTGTAAATGATGCCAGTCAAATCTAAAGCATGATGCAGTCTCAGTTTCAGTTACCTAAAGTCTCAACTCAGCTCGGATTCGTTTTGTTTGAGTTTCGGCTTGGCTCGGGCTCGTTTTTTTTTCTCCAAAAATTAAAGTCTCGCCTCCACATCAATGACCAAAAGTCTCGGCTCGGCATCAAAAGCTCGGCATCATTTACATCACTAGTCTAGACTAAGTAGTAGTCTGTTGAACTGTCAACGCTATAATAACATAACACACAGTAGGATTAGAGTGTTGATTACGTTCTCTCCGCTCGATTGCTACCTCATTATCATCGTTCTACAGACACCCTGGCAAGTAGAATGGCATACCTGTTTGTCAACGATACCATGTCGGATGTCACGTTTCTAGTAGGAACCAACGATACTCCGCAGAAAATCCCCGCCCACAGGTAAGCAACACCGGGTGCCAGTGCAACTAAAGTAGTGGTGTGTACTTTTCGGGCAATTTCCACCCAATTTTATGAAAGAACTCTACCAAAATAACCATAGCAATAAATATATAAAACTACCTGTGTGGCTCAGTGGCTAAGGCGTCAGACACACAAGCAGTAGGACACGGGTTCGACCCTCGTCCGGACCATTAATTAATTTTATAAACTGGGTCTTAAAATATTATTTAGAAGTGATCTTATATAATTGTGTATAAATAAATGATCGGCTCTCGTTAAAACCATGGATGCCTTAACATGAGAGCGGCTTCGAAGGGACATTAGAGCCATATATGGTTATAAGTGAAAACTTCATCTAAGTTCCTGGATGGGATGAAAGGACTCCACCAAATAAAAATAACAATAACAATAACAATATATATATATAATAATTATTATATAATATTAATACTATGCTAAACTTACTTGTTATCCCGTAACTCGTAAATCGTAGGGGGGATCAATGACGCCAGAGTAACACAATTTCTCCAGTCGTCTCGTTAATGCACATATATTAACATACTTCTTTGTCCATTTAACAATATTATCTATCCATTTTTGATTGGGGCGACCTCGATGCTTAACTGTTGTATATTAAAGATTACATGTATATTTCAGCGGAGTTAAGTTATGCCGAGTGCCATACCTATTGCACATATCATAATGCATTGATATCATGTACTAGCATACTATCCAGTGGACAGTATTCACTAGTAATATTGTAAGTAGGTAATTTAATTGAAATTAATTATTTTGTAAATAAAATTAGCACCTTAAATATTATTTATTATAATAATACACGTTTCATCTATACATACTTATTAAGAGGATATATATATATATATATATATATATATATAGTTATATAATTGTGTACATCTTAATATAACTTTATAGTAGATATAGTATATTTCAAGAAAATATTTATGAAAATATTATATTTATAATAAATTAATATATAAACCTTTAATTCATTATGAAATCTCTACGCGAGACTGATTTATATTATTTTATAATGAATTGTAACTTATATATTGACGATTTAAAAAAATATGAATTGTGTTATTTACCTCGGTGTACACGTGTGGGTAATATTGAAACAGACTTATTTAAAGAAACATAATTATCATTAATATTGCATCATTAATAATGATTCATTATTCAATAATCTTTCAACAAACTTAAAATGTTAACTCAAAATAATACATCATAATGTTTGTTGTTCTTGTTGTTGCCCGAACAATGATATTATTGTTATACATGTATGATGTAGTCATTTGTACCAGTATTCATCTGGTGGCATTGTACGCATGTAACCTGCATTAGCCTTCATTAGCCTCTTTAGCGTGTCTTTAAAGTCATGTAATCATCCAGTGAAGCATGTTAAGGGCATGCATTATAGATACATGATATCTTCGCTTTGATCTAGTGCTGTACAGTTTAGTTCTTCAGTTTAATAATATATAATATTGCGAATATTATGCGTTTTAATAATTATATATATATATATATATATATAATTATATTAATTTATTTTTAATATAATTATAAATCATCGTTTTCCATTAGATATTAGTTATTATATTAATTATCATTAGTTATTACATTAATAATAATTAGTTATAATATTAAGTATCATTAGTTATTATATTAATTATCATTAGTTATCATATTAATTATCATTAGTTATATTAATTATCATTAGTTATTATATTAATTATAATTAGTTATTATATTAATTATCATTAGTTATAATATTAAGTATCATTAGTTATTATATTAATTATCATTAGTTATCATATTAATTATCATTAGTTATTATATTAATTATCATTAGTTATATTAATTATCATTAGTTATTATATTAATTATAATTAGTTATTATATTAATTATAATTAGTGTTAACGTCTTAATCCACTAAAATAATCGCCTCGTTCAGATTCATATTATGCGCCGGAAGTTGCGTATTCGACGCCATGCTGAACGGCGCGATATCTCAGCCGACGGATCAGCCAATCAGAATCGTCGATGTAGAACCCGCTATATTCCTGGTGCTGCTGCGCTACCTGTACACGGACGAGGTTAGCAGTGTGTGCTGCACTCACCGGTGTGCGCGCGCGCGTGTGTGTGTTACGCCCATATTACACGATACCCAGTGTAAAAGGGGGTCATATTCCACTACAAGTATATCCGACAAATTGCCGGAAATATTGTTACTTTAAAACGATTTTCTATCGAGTTAACTAAAATTCTAGTGGGATACCCCCTTACTTTCCGACAATTCGCCTGAAATATAGTAACTTTAAAGGGGGTATACCATTACAACTTGACAGAAATGGTTTTAAAGGTACAGTATATCCGGCAACTTGCCTATACTTGTAGTGGGATACCCAAGTGTAAGGCAGCCAGTGATGTCACTATATAGTGAGGCGATTACCACTTTGATTATAAAGCGCTGACATAAACGCGGATGAAGATGTGTGAATATAATTAATAGGTATTGTATATATGGTAGGGTTTGGGCCGCTGTCTGTTTCGGTTGTGGTCGGGTAGTATTAATAGTAATACACGTGGGACATGTATACCCGAAAGAGAGAGAATGAGGGAGAATGTATAAGTTGTAGTATAATGTTCATGTGTATACATTTTATCGGTGTAAATAATACCTAGCTTTTTGATGCTGAACCGAGACTTTTGGTTATTGATGCTGAGACTTTAATTTTCGGGAAAAAAACGAGCCCGATCCGAGTTGAGACTTTAGGAGACTGAGACAGCATCATGCTTTAGATTTGACTGGCATCATTTACTGCATCACTAAACTATACAATGATAATATAGTAATACGATAGTTGTTAATTTAAACAATTAAGTAGGTTGGTTAAATGTTATTCTGTAGTGTGTCAGGGGTCAAGAAGGGGGTTGACCTCTCACTCAAAATATCACATAACTCGTGGAGTAAACGCATATAACTTATTTCATCCATTACCTTACAATAGATGTTATACATATTGTAACGCTTACCACCTCACCCGATGATATTACTGACAGGTGGTACACCTATCAGTAACACTACATCTCACTGTACTACATCATGTGCTATTAGATAAGATAACGCGCTGATTAGAGAAGGGGGTGTTTACCCTATTGAACACACCAACCAATCAGCAGTCATCTGTAGTAGTAGTAGTAACACATATACTTGTGAATTATTATGTCAATATAATTAAATAATTTTTAATAATAAATAATAATTACTACTTATATATAGATATATATATATATATATATATATATATATATATATAACTATATAACTGCCTGTGTGGTTAAGGCGTCAGACACACAAGCAGTAGGACGCGTGTCCGACCCTCATCCGGACCATTAATTAATTTTATAAAATGGGTATTAAAATATTATTTAGAAGTGATCTTATATAATTGTGTATAAATAAATGATCGGCTCTCGTTAAAACCATAGATGCCTTAACACGAGAGTGGCTTCGAAGGGACATTAGAGCCATATATGGTTATAAGTGAAAACTTCATCTAAGTTCCTGGATGGGATGAAAGGACTCCACCAAATAAAAATAACAAATAACAATACAAATATATATATATTAATTTATTATATAAAATCAGTTAATAGTATAAGTATTAAGATCATATTTCACGGATTTACATATAACCTAAATGTACGCAACCCAAACCCAACCCCCACCCGTCCGTCGCAGATAAAACTAGCCGCCGACAATGTGACGAGCACTCTGTACGTGGCTAAGAAGTACAACGTCCTGCCCGTGGAGAAGGCCTGCGTTCACTTCCTTCAGACTAACCTGTGCCCCGATAACGCCTTCATGCTCCTCTCTCAGGTCCGCGCTACCCTGTTTTAGTGGGTTTCCACAACGATCGCGAGTCAGCGTTGTAACCGCCTCTCCCATCGGAGGAAGCAACTTATATGTAATGGTAGTACTACTACTACTCCCACTACTACTACTACTACTACTACTACTACTACTACTACTACTACTACTACTACTACTACTACTACTACTACTACTACTACTACTACTACTACTACTACTACTACTACTACTACTGCTACTGCTACTACTACTACTACTACTACTACTACTACTACTACTACTACTACTCCCACTACTACTACTACTACTACTACTACTACTACTACTACTACTACTACTACTACTACTACAACTACTACTACTACTACTACTACTACTACTACTAATACTACTACTACTACTACTACTACTACTACTACTACTACTACTACTACTACTACTGCTACTACTACTACTACTACTACTACAGGCTCGTCTATTTGATGAACACACCCTATCGAACACGTGCCTAGAGCTGATAGATAAGAAAGCTAGCGATGCGTTCAGCTCCGAGTGTTTCAGTGACATCGACCTTGACACTCTTCGTATTGTACTATCACGTGACAGTCTTATAATGTCGGAGATTGTACTGTTTGACTATCTCATGTTGTGGGCTGACAATGAATGCCACAGGTCTACTAATAATACACTCGTCTTCCCTAATAACATACTTGTCTTCCCTTATAACACACTCTTCTTCCCTAATAACACTATATTCTTCCCTAATAATACACTCAGCTTCCCTAATAATACCCAACCTTCCCTAATAACAACCAAACTTTAAATTTCCTTCCATAGATTTACGTATGCCACGCTTCTTTTCGAATGTCTCTCAAAACATTAATATCTAATCTCTCCTTTTATAATTATCTCTCCGAATATTAAATATATCGCCCTTCTTTAATAAAAAATATCTCCCCGGCATGCCCCCTACTTCTTTAACTTTCATAGACAGCTCATCGATAGTTCCGCGGAGAATAAGAGGCGAGTCGTTGGCGAAACTTTAGAGCTGATCCGCTTCCCGCTGATGTCGATCGAGGAGTTCTCAGCAGGTAAGCTATCCTCCTACTCCTCGTCTGTTTCCCATGATGCAACAGTTAAGCTCATTCTCTTCGTATACATTGTAGTCTATATAAATATACAGAATACGTATGAAGTAATAGATAAACTAAAGATTCATATGCTCGGATATTAATATATTCTGTAATTTAGTTTGTATCTATTTCAATATCAAGGTTATTCACGGTACTTGACAATGTATTAAGATTGGTGTTATTTTTTTTTGTTACATTTAACAAAAATGTCATCTCTTATGTTATTGATCCGATATACATTCTCGATATTGCATATTGTTAATCAATATAATGTTACTTATAAAAGTTACTTAATTTAAAATGGTTCAGCGAAAATCAGAAATATTTGGGGCAAAATATGATGCTAAATTAAATTATTTTTTTTTAATTTTGTATATAAATATGTATATATATGTTATACTATTTGTAACAAATATCTTTTAAGTAACATTTATTATATATATATATATATATATAATAATAAAGATTCTGTAAAAATGTCATCAAGTTGGGTTATTATTGAGAGTGCTAAAAAAATTTAATATTCAAAATAAATTAAAATAAATATTCTGTAAATCGAGTTTAAATTTTTACTACTTTTTATTTTACATTTTAGGGTAATTTATGTTTATTATTTATATGTTTATGACTATATTTATAGTATTATAATATAATATAATACTATATACCCATAAAGTTATTCTTATAATAATTATAATATATTAACAATAATTACACATAATAAATTAAATATATTTATGTCATATTTTTGATATAAATGAATAAATGACGCCATCTCAATTGCGTTGTTCATAATGCGTATATTATAATAATAAATGTAATGTATTCATTTGATATCATCCATTAATTATAGATGTTGCTAGATGACATCATACTACATAATAGATCATAGATACCAGTACTTTTAAAAGTATTTAAATATATATCATATTATATTAATAAAAGTATTTTATTAGTTTTTGTATTATTTTTTCTAAAATTATGTAAAAAACCTTCAAATGGTATCATTTATAAGTGTTATATATGCTTTAAAAGTATATTTATATATATATAGATTCGGATTATAAAAATTCTATTCCTTGGGTTATAGTAATGAAATTTCGAGTAGTGTGAAATATTATAGTGAATTTAAAAATTGATGAAATAAGAGTAATAAATAATGATTAATGTTATTATATAATAGAATTTGATAATAATAATTTTAAATTATAGTTTTAATTTTATATTGAAATTACCTTTTTTACTTTCAATATTTTTCATTGATCATAATTCAATTTTATATTTATTTGAATACATTATAATTTACAAATAGTATAATATATTATTAATAACATAATATATTTGTAATTAAATACATAATAATTTGTATTATATTTTTATATATTTAAATATATATTATTATATTATATATTATTTCATTTTAGTAAAGTATTAAATATATGTATAGGTATTTGAACATAAATTGAATAATAATAATATATAAAATATAATTTGAAATTATTATATATTTTATATTATTTATTTCAATATAAAATCAAATGTATGCATACATATCTTGAATTTCAAATGATTTATTTAATATCACCATTTTCCAATACTATAGTGTACATAACATTGAATTTTTGTAATACTGGCACAACAATTACATTTTCTCATGATGTAATATATTACTATAGTGATGTAATAGTGATGTAATAGTTATTATGTAATACATCGTTACAGGCGTGGCTAGAACATCTATATTGAACGACAAAGATTTGGTAGACTTGTACTTGCATTTCACCTTGATAAATAAACCTGAAATCAAGTATTCTAACGTTCCGCGTTCAGAAGTTATCAGTGTCAACTCTGAAGAGGTTCATATGTATATGAATATATATAGGTAAATAAGGTTATGTGTATATATATATTAATATTAACAAGTTAAATATAATAACATTAATAAAGTTATTAATAAAAAATTTACCTCGTTATTAACTCTCTATAAGTCTTGCGAACCTTATAGTTACCCCACAATATTAGCCTCAATATTAGCCTTTAGTTACCCCTCAATGCTAGCCTTTAGTTAACCCACAATATTAGCCTTTAGTTACCCCTCAATGTTACCCTTCAATTCTAACCTTTAGTTACCCCTCAATATTAGCCTCAATGCTAGCCTTTAGTTACCCCTCAATGTCTTATAATCAGCCTCAATATTCTTCTCTTCACATTGTTCTCACTTTATCGTCTAGTCAGTAATACCATACCATATCATCATCATCATCATCATCGTCATCATTGGGAGAATAGGACAGCTTTTATACAAGTAGACCACTGCATGGTAGCCATTAGTAGACATCACACCCTTACAACCAACACCTGTATGAATGTATATCATTACCCTCTACAAATACACGTGTTTCAATCATTCATTAATGTATACATTGTGATGTTTAGGTTGTCTCGAGGTTCGGCCACTACGAGTCTCGATGGGGCTACAATGGTGTCAGCGATCGTATCAGGTATGTATATATATATATATATATACGGATAGTAGATAATATTATTATGTATGTATATATATATACATATATGTATAGTATATAAGTATGTATATGTATATTTATAGTACAGTATTTTATATTTATATGTATAGTATATGTTTATATGTATATTAAATGTAAAGTTATAGTATATATATATATATATATATATATAGTTATTTTAAATTAATTTATAAATTAAAATAACACCAATAATGATATAAAAATATAAATACTAATAATATGATACATTTCAATACATTTTATTAAATAATTTAAATAATTAAAAAAAGCTCGATCGAGTTTCATTCTGGCTTGACTCCAGCCAGAGTCCATCTCGACTCGAAAAACTCGACTTATTTGAATCACTTTAGTACATGTATATATATATAATGAACATGTAAGCCACTGCATGTATGGTAGTCTATAAATAGACATACAAAGTTAATTAAATAACCAATCATATTATAATCAGATCATACTGTATCACCACCTATACGTCATTAATGCATGCCACCGTCGAGCATTACTAACATAACAATAGATTATATCTATTTCAAAATACGGGTCGTGAAAATAGAATACATTGATTACACCCTTAGATCAGGTCAATCACGAGAGCTATTCTACGGCTGTGCATGTTGTACGACCATAACTAGACAACAGGAGTCGATGTGAACCCCCTTTAAGAGATGATATTCACATACGATATATCGTATTTATTGAATATAGAAAATAGATATTCAAAATTACATAAAACAGGAGACAAAACTAATGATACAAAATAAATAAGCGTATTAACATTATCGATTTACATATGCCATAGAAATGATATTTACACACATACATTATATTACAATCGTACGTAATAAGTACACACCCCCCGCCGTGTGTATAGCAGTATAGATCATCGGATGTGATATAACCACTCCCCCCCCTACCTACCCCATCACCCCCACACAGAGTCTGCGTAAACAGACACATCAGACTACTGGGATTCGGTCTGTACGGCAGTGTGCACGCTACCAACGACTACTCTGTCACCATAAAGGTCTGAACTTACATTTTAACATATAACCATATAAGGCTCTAATGTACCTTCGAAGCCTTTATCGCGTTAAGGCATCCATGGTTTTAACGACAGTCTACCGTTTTGTATACACATTATATAAGATCACTTCTAAATATTATTTTAAGCCCTATTTAATTGGTCCATACAGGGCTCGAACCCGCGTCCCACTGCTTGCGTGTCTGACGCCTTAGCCCGCTAAGCCACGCAGGCAGTTGTAGTATATGCACGCGTAATGATTACTTGTCAATACAATATCATTACCGTGTTAACTACGCATGTGTTAATACCATATATTGATGGGTTACTTGTTCACCTGGCCCCAGTATTTTCATGCTGTGTGTAAGCAAAATAGAAATTATTTCTAAGATAAGGACATCAAGTAAAATCACTATCTCGTTCATGTATTTATATAATAATATTCATTTATTGAAATCATATATATATATATATATTGAATACAATACAAATAGCGGATATCTATAGACTCCTCAAGAAGTCGTAGAAATGTTATAAATAACGATATAAATAGTAACATGTTGTTTCTCTTTTATTTCATATACATATAATTAATAATTAAATAAATAGATACAGTAATTCTATATTATAATACATTAAAAAAATACCAGAGAATTACTCCATATATATATATATAAATGCTAGTGATATGCATTGATATTTACAATGTACAGTGCTACGCTATTAATTACAATGTCGATGACCTTCAAGTCACTCACCCCGACCACCAGGTGGTGACCTCTAAGAGCCTGAAGATCATCGTAGACGAGGACATGACCTTCAAGAGTACCGGCACGCCTACCATATGCAGAGTGAAGCTCGCGAGCCCCGTGATCCTCGAAGAACAAACGCTCTACACGATCAGCTGTACCATTAAGGTTTAGGAGGACCCGCCCATATTCAGGAGGACCCGCCCATATTTAGGAGGACCCACCCATATTTTGGGTGTAACCATCAATTTATGCCGAACCCACATTTAGACCACAACTAGTATTATCTCATTATAATGATCTAGTAGTATTAAGTAATATTATTTAAATATTTGCGATAAATATAATTTATTTCACATCGCTAATTACTAATTAACTAATTAACAATTAGTAACTACGGATTATCATCTTCATCATTACAAATTATTGAACCACTTTTCAACTAGAAATATTCAGAATTATAATACATTAAATATGGACCATAGACTATTAATGCTTTAAGATACAGTTAATAATTATGACCTGTCAAGCATCTGAATGTGATTGACAGCTCATTAGTAATCCCTATCCGTAATATTGAACATGTATTATACACTAATATTCTCTTTATTTATGTTTGTATAATAGATTTAATAGCTAAGTTAATAATATAGCACCGTTAGGAATAACAATATTTACATAATTTATCATTTATGCACATAATGATAATTATCAATTATATATGAATAACAATTGTATGTTTAATACTTTACTTTTAATAGATATTTATATTCAAATGTATTCATTAAATTTATCTGAATTTTTTCAAACTAAATATATATTATTTACATGTATATTATTGGAAATTGTAATATTCCATAATCTATGTAATATTACATTTATATGAATTAAATATTATAATTTGTATTTAAATAATTATAAATATATATATATATATATATATATATATGTATTCATTTTATTTACTAAATATAAACTTAAAAATATAACTATAAAATATCACAATCGTCATCCCTGAGAACTCATCAGACATGCTGATATTATATATGATGATGATGATGATGATATTAGGTTTATTTGCACTAAAATAGGGTCATGTAGACCCAGTCGCTCGTGCAGGAAGAAAATAATAATAAAATAATAGTAATACGATAATAATTTAGTAATATACATTGAATATACCACGGACAACAATAATAAGTGATATAGAGGACTGTTATATACTACAGTCTGCATTGATATGATATATATATATCCATATTTCATTCATAACAATATACACGTTTCCAGCGCAAGTACAGTTTAGCTTAACCCCCCCACAGCCACGTGTTACTACAGAGTATATACTAGTGATGTAAATGAACGTAATTATATAGACTTATATATTCTCGAAAAGTAATAGTTACAATTCGGGTTTGTGTAGTTATGAATAAAAGTCTCGGCACGGATCAAATATAAAGTGTATCAGATTATATCATTAACATATCTTACCATTAATATATCATATATATATATATTTGAATACTCTAATCTCCCTCTTCCGTAACTTTTAGTTATCGCAAAAGATCGTTATAAATTGAAAAAGTTATTAAAAAGATTGTCATGTTCTCCCCCCTACGATGCCTAGATCATAGTACTAAGTAACTAAGTAACTAACCATTAACGCCCCTACTATAAATCACCCCCACCGATCACTGACGACTACTATAACGTTCACCCCGTCCACCAGGGCCCCGACTCTTACTACGGAATGGACGGTAAGTCGAGCGTGACTCACAGGTCAAGCTACAACGGCAAGGTGACCTTCACGTTCAGCCATACCGCAGGACACAACAACGGCACAACGGTCACCTCCGGTCAGATACCTCAGCTGATCTACAATATTATATAGGTGGCGAGGGGGGGGGGTAGTACCCCTCTCGTGTGATCTTCTTTAGCTGATCTACAACATTATATAGGTGGCGAGGGGGTAGTTACCCCTCTCTCCGCGTACCCCTCTCGCGTGATCTTCTTTAGCTGATCTACAACATTATATAGGTGTTGAGGGGGGGGGGTAGTACCCCTCTCTCGTGATCTTCTTTAGGTAATCGTCTAGCGTCGGTTTGTTAACGTAATTTATGTATATTGTCATGCTCAGCAATGATGGCTATCATTTTATATATATACGTATATATATCAACATTTTTATTAGTATTATTTGAATAAATATTTTTATATATGATTATCATTTTAATAGTATTATATCGATATTAGTATTTTTATTTTATTTTTAACATTATCGTGAACTGTTTTTATTATTTATTAATGTTTTATTTTGTATCAATAATATCAAATATGTATATATATATATATATTTGATAAATGATACAATTCTACGAATGAAAATGTAAATACTTTGATCAAATATACAAATTATAATGTATACCGTACTGTAATGCATTTACTCAATTCATATAGTATTGTAGCTGTTGGAAGTAGTTAAACAATAAATATATATTAGTTCATTATACATTATTACATACGCAAACACATACGTATTACTTATGTTATTGACAACTAATATTAATAATTTTCTATTGTAAATAAAATAATAAATATCAAATATTTCGATATTTACAAATAATATATACATATATATATATATATATATATATATATATATATATATCTGTACAGTATTAAAATACTCACCTAACAGTATATTTAGTTCAACATTGAAGAGATGCATCTATGTGGCTATACATTAAATAAGTAGATATAAAGTTTATGGGGTATTGTGTATGGTAGTACGGATGGTTTTTGAACAGTCGAACCCTATACAATATACTTTGAAATGGGTGTTCAGGATCATCTGTCCATACACAGTACTCAACTGATGCAATTACCTCCAAGTAGTCGTGAACAGCACGGCGGGTAACCCTGGTAAACGACCTCGACTGGCCGGCTAAACATTGCATGGGTATGACTGACAAAACTAGTCTAACATTTCTTATAGTAACAGAAATAAAACAGAGTCTTTTCTATCGAGCAGCAGCGATAGAAATAGTGGACGAGGCGGATGTTCTAGTAAGGACAACGGCAACTTCATATATACTCGAGGGCGTTCTGGAAACCCCATTCACGGCTTCAACACTGCGCTGGAGAAAGCAACGGGAAACTACTCCAGTAAAATTCCCACGAAAACAAACATGACAGCACAAATAGAAGTAAATGCAATAAGGCTAGAAAATGAGCCCCCCAGGTTGGACAGCCTTTCAATTATTACTGGGGATGAGCGAAACTATCGTGTAAGTACAGTCGGTAAGGATGACGAGGCTATCTTAAATCCGCAAGGAAGGATTGTTTCTGAGAAAATCGTCTTGAAACACACATATATTAATAGCTACCTACAATTTAAAAAAAATATAAGTATAGCGACATGGAATGTCAGAACAATGAATAATGGAAATACACAAATTATTACAAGGGAAATGGGAAGGAATGGGATAGATTTAATGGGGATAAGTGAAACGAAGTGGAAGGGGATAGGACAAGTAAAATCTGATGACTATTCAGTATATTTTAGTGGAAACGATAACATTGAAAGAAAAGGGGTGGCATTCATATGCATAGAAAAAATAAAAAAATGTGTTCTTGGGTTCAATCCTATAAGTGACAGAATAATAACAATACGTATCCAAGGTAAACCTATAAATTTCACATTCATACAAGTATACGCTCCCACTTCAACAGCAGATGAAGAGGAGATGGATTATTTCTACGATGCCCTACAAAAAGCAATCGATATAACTCCAAAAGGTGACATCATGTATGACATTGGCGATTGGAATGCTAAAGTGGGTAAACAAAAAACAGCTGGGGTAACTGGTGGTTTTGGACTGGGGACTAGAAATGAAAGAGGTGATACAATGGTAGATTTCTGTAGTAGAAATAGTCTTGTTGTTATGAATACAATGTTCAAGCAACATGCAAGAAGACTATATACTTGGAAGTCACCGGATAAAATTACTAGAAACCAGATTGATTATATCTTATGTACAGGTCGATGGAAAAGCTCTATAAAAAGAGTAACAACTATCCCTGGAGCAGACTGTGGCACAGATCACAATTTGTTAATAGCTATTGTCAAGATAAAGCTCAAACAAACTAAAAGAAATAAGACTACTCCAAAATATGATCTAGAAAACATTGCTACGAAATATACTGTAGAAGTCAAGAATAGATTCAGCATACTACAAGTAGATGACAAAAATCCTGAAGACTTATGGATTGAAATACGTGATGCTGTGATAGAGACGGCTGAGAAATGGATACCAAAAGTAAAGAAGAGGAAAGTTACAAAATGGTTAACCGAAGAAACAATAAAAATAGCGGAGGATAGAAGAGAGGCAAAAAGAAAAGGTGAAATAGAAAAATATAAAAAACTAAATGCAGAATTTCAAAAAAAAGCAAGGTATGATAAGGAGATACATTTAAGAGAGAAATGTAGAAAAATAGAAGAAAACAATAAAAAGGGAAGAACAAGAGATCTATATAAGGAAATAAAAGATATAACTGGAGCATACACTGCTAGATGCGGAGTAATGAATCTAAGTTCCGTAAAGACGGCTACTGAAGAAAGAGAAGTAAAAATTAGATGGCAACAATACACAGAAGAGCTCTACAGGAGTGATCCTAAAATCACTGATACTTTCCCCGAAACTAGATATAAAGATGAACCTCATATACTAGAGACAGAGGTAAAGGACGCTATCAAGTATATATCAAATCGGAAATCATCTGGATGTGATGATATACCTATAGAGCTTCTGAAAGCAGGTGGAGATGCATTTATAAAAATACTGTTAATTCTTTTCAATAACGTATGGAGGACTAAGGAATGGCCAAGAGATTGGAAGAAATCTATTTATCTCCCGATATACAAGAAAGGAGATAAGAAAGAATGTGGGAACTATCGTACTATTGCTCTGATATCTCATGCTAGCAAGATATTTCTTCGAATTATTCAGAAAAGATTAGAAAATTTCCTTATCCCAAAACTACCTATTGAACAAGCAGGTTTTAGAAAAGGAAGAGGAACAAGAGATCATATAGCTAATTTGCGGTGGATGATGGAAACAGCCAAAGAACACAACAGGAATGTGTATATGTGTTTCATCGATTATAAAAAGGCCTTCGACTGCGTAGATCATGAGAGACTATGGGTGATACTCAAAGAAATGGGAGTTCCTGTTCACCTAATAGTCCTACTGCAAAAGCTCTATACGAAACAAGAAGCCACTATAAGAACAGAATTCGGTGAAACTGATACTATAAACATAGGGAAAGGGGTAAGACAAGGATGTATTTTATCCCCCCTACTGTTTAACATATATGCAGAAAACATAATGAGAGAGGCATTAGAAGATTGGGATGGGGGAATCAGTATTGGAGGTAGAATGATTACTAACCTGAGATATGCTGACGACACAACACTGATCGCTGAAACTAAAAACGATCTAATAGCAATTATGGAAAGAGTAAAGTTGGCTAGTGAAAAGGCAGGTCTATATCTAAATGTAGGTAAAACTAAAGTAATGATGTTTGAAGACCAAGGAGAAATGGTAGTAGATGGAAAGCATATTGAAGTAGTATCGCACTTTATTTTCTTGGGATTTCTAATAACAAAGGATGGATTCTGTGAGAAGGAAATACGCAGAAGGTTAGCAATGGGTAGATCTGCAATGGGGGGACTAACGAAAATCTGGAAAGATAGAGGAATTACCCTCAGAACAAAGATCAGGCTTGTAAAAGCTTTAGTTTTCCCTATAGTCTTATACGGAGCAGAATCTTGGACAATGAGAAAGCTTGAGAGAAAGATGATCGATGCTTTTGAGTTATGGTGTTGGAGACGTCTGTTAAGAGTAACATGGATCGACAGAAAGACAAATGTATGGGTTATTGACAATATAAAACCAGAATGGACGCTTGAGTCGAGGATAGTCAAGGCATCATTATGTTACTTTGGCCATGTTATAAGAGCAGGCGGAATGGAATATGAAGTGATGGTAGGAAGAATGGGGGGTTATAGAAGCAGAGGGAGACCACGGCAAAGATGGCTAGATAGCATAAAGAACAACTTCCATGGTACTACCTACAACATGATCCGAGCCTCAAGGTGTAGGAGGAGTTGGAGAGCTGCTGTCATGGATGTCGCCAGGGGTCGGATACGACTCGACGGCACAGGTTAACAGGTTAAAGTTTATGTTTATGTATTAAAAGAATATAAAAAATCATAATAATAAATAACAAATTTATTTACACAGGCCAATTGAAATAATGAATAATAGTTTGTACTCTGGCCTAGTTAATATGGTAAAAAGCCCAAAACAAAAAATTAAAAGGCTAAAAAAAAGAATTTTGAAAAGCTCAATATAACTTATTTTAGGCTTTTTGATTTAATTAATTATACTTAAATTATAAGTATGTTTTTTAAACAATTTAACTTATTAAAATCATAGAAATATAGCGTATACATACAATTTATACAAATATTATTCAGTATAATCATTTTAAAAATTAGAGTAATTTTTAAATCTGTTTTCTGAAATATAATTATTTCTTATTATTTATTATTATAATTATAAATTATTAGATATTATTCTAAATAATGTCATATATATATTTTATTTTTTTAAATTTATAAATTTCATATTATTGTTTTTAATCTATATATAAATATATTTCCAATGCAGAAGGTTTTATCAAAAAATATTCAGTAATAAAAAATATATTAATGTTTTAGTAACATTACTTATCATAAAAAAAAGTTACTGAGTGAAATAATATTTTATGATTTAAGGGGATGGCACACGACGCCCGCCTCTCTATGTATAGAGATAGCAAATAATGGGTCTACGCAAAACTAGGCGCGCAGATTTCTATTCATTGAATTGAGCTAATTTTTGTTATATTCTATTCATTAAATGTATACACAACCTATTACAGGACGTAATTTTTATAATATATATTATATAACATATATATATATATGCACACATTTTAATTTTTTAATTTACGGAATTTCTATAGAAATTGTTATTTTTTGCAACTATACATATACAAATTTAGAAAATTACGCCTGTAATAGTATTCATATATATGTTATTTATATAATGCAATAAAAATTAGTAGAATACATATAATAGTTTTTGTTATACCTAAGTTTATACACACCTAGCGTGAAATAATTATTCTGATAAAACAGCATTTGAAAGTTGAAAGTATACATATATATTGATAATATAACCATTTAGAAATCAATTTTATGGCATTTCTAGATTGAATTCGCAGCTGATATTTATACAGATACTAAAACACACTACATGTATTAATATTATGGAATAAAAAATAAATACAAAATCTTTTTTTTTTATCATTTCATCCCCTTAATAATTTATGTTGAAAAATAAATTAATATTTTTTTAATATCTACAAGCTAATCATGTTTCAAAAAATTTTAAAATCGATCTTATATTCATAAAATGGAATGAATTTATAATACCTAATATTTTATAATAATTATTATTTTATTTATTTACAAAGTATTTAAAAAATGGCAGACTAGTAGGTGTCATACAACATCGAATTTTGATAGTTGTATGCAAATTTCACCACAATTTTTTTTGTAAATGAAAGATAATTAATTATATAATATAATTATTAAATAAAAAAAAAATTGATTCATACATTTTTTTAGAAAATAATGAACGCTGCTTAAAACATACACATTTGATAAATAAATGCATACAAATTTATTAACTAAATACATTTATGTGTGCTACTGTATATCTTCTTTAGTAACATAATACACAACACCGAAGGGAATCAACATCTTCGGTATATTATTGTTATTGTAATCATGCAGAATCTTCATATTAAAATAAAGTAGATAACAAAATCTATATAAATAGGGTAACTGGGGTAACTTTAACTGTAGATTCTCTAACAAGAACTTCTTGCATTTAATGGTGATACAAATACTGTTAATCTTCTGCTTATTGTCATTGTTGTATATGTTAAACAAATAACTTTATCAATATAATATATAGAATAAATTTGATATATAAATGAAATTATAATTCCCCTATTTATCATAACTTATGCATGGGACGTGATTTTAAAATTTAATTCCAGTGTACAATTGTATAACAGTTTAAACTACTAGTATAATCATAAACATTTCCTATTTAAATAAATTATAAGATCTAGTCCTTTGTGAAATTAAAGAAGGGATACTATGTTAAAATCTTTCCTTTATAAGGTAGCCAACTATATACATGATCTATATTATCTTTTAATAGATATTAGATTTATATATAAATAATTGAACATTAATTTTAATAAAGTAGGTTAATATACTATGATAATAGAGTTATATGTAGTTTGGCATAGGTCAATCAATTCAAATTATATTTTCAACTGATATAAACAATTTATAAATAAACATCTTAATAAATAACAATATAAATTTATCTTTAACTGTTTATTATTATGATATAATTAATGATTAAATAAATACATAAATTATATTTCACTGGTATAGTTTTATGATGAGTTTATATGAATTCCCATTTAGAATATGATTACTTATAATACTAATTAATTAATATTTAGCATATATGCTATGTTGATATAGTAATTTATATTTGAAATTTTATACACATAATTTATGAAAATATTAAAAGCATGTGCATAGTAGACATACATATTTAGTCACCCTTGATTCCTATTTGTAATTAAATACTATAATAAATAATAGTTATATCCAATATTGTTCTAAGGAAAGATATACACACACACGATATCGTGTAATTCGATGTTGTACCTAAAACATAAACAGCGCCACCTACATATGTTTTTATTTCGGACAAATGTTTTATTTATAATGTAAATTTATATAAAACTATATACGTTAATATGTACACACATTTTTAAAGTTTTTATTTATATAATGAAAACTAAGTGTTCATTAGAAATATATAAAAAATCAAGAGCATCTTTTGATTTTAAATGTTATACATATCTATGAGGTGAGTAACAACTAAATAGAAACATAGAACATTGGAAACAATATTGTATAAAAACAGCCTCAAACTTAAATCTATTTCAATGATACCACTGCCAACAGCGGAATGGATTCACTATTAATTATGTTGTATAAACAGGGAGATTATATCTTAGCTTTGCAAAATCTTTGATTATATTAACTATTTAAGCATAATAACGTATCATCTGCATGTAATTTATATTGTATTAAATTTTAAATAGAAAATCGTAGAGAAATATAATATCAATTACAAATTTATTTATAAAATATAAATAAAAATGTAGGTGTTTATAATATATATATACATTTTTCAAATAATATTGAGATGAATTTAAAAAATATTTAAATTTTAATCTGGTAAACTAGAATAATATTTTCAGAATATTTAAAATTATGCGCAAATTATAGACCTATTAAATTATTAAAAATGGTTTGTTTTATAATAATAATAATAGTAATAATATAGCAGTTTATTGACTCAAGATAATGACAGGCGTCATAGATAATGTGGTATCCAATAGGACAATACATCAAGAAATTATAATACAAAATATTTTATTAAAAAAATGTGAAATAACATGGAAAATACGATAATAACGTAAACAGAATATAACTGGTATACATGCTTGCGTTAGGAGTTGGTCGGTATTCATGTCTTATCACGCACATCCGGATAGGTAGAGGTCAAGGTTAGGTAGAGATCACCTCTGTATATAGGTTATTTCTAAAGAGATAACACCATCTTTATGCGCAAACTTCTGTACGATGGGACGGATTATTATCAAATATGCTATACTATACTATAATATACTATAATATATTAGACCGGTTGAAATTATCAATCGGAGAATGATAGCTAGGGTGAGATTTAATATGGACTGTATGCGGAGTGATTAAAAGTAGTGTAGTACAGTATTACTGTTTAGTTAGTCTGCAGATAAATAGAGCGGCCGACACTTTAATATTGAACAGGCTATAACAGGCGTGCCTTCATGTATTGGTATCGTTATTATTATAGTTACTTTACTTTGGTGGATTCCTATTATCCCATTCTTAATATATATATATATATATCTTGAAACTTAGATGAAGTTTTCACTTTAATAACCATATGGCTCTAATGGCACTTCGAGCTACTGTATTGTTAAGGCATCCATGGTTTTAACAACAGCAGGCACTCTACTATAGGAACATCTACTGCAGTGTACACACCATTACTACTACGGTGTGGGGTGTGTAAAGGGGGTATCCCACTACAGGTATTTCCGGCAACTTGCCGGCAAAATTTGTAACTTTAAAACAATTTTCTATCAAGTTGTAATGGATACCCCCTATAAAGTTACTATATTTCAGGCAAGTTGTCGGAAAGTAAGGGGGTATCCACTACTATTGTTGTTAAGTCGATAGAAAATCATTTTAAAGTTATAATATTTCTGGTAAGTTGCCGGATTGTAGTGAGATACCCCTTAAGAGATGCGTTACAAACCTTCATCAGGCGGTACTGTTACTTCCGCTCTACTACTTCGTAGGTACATCATCCAACATTACAGTGGAGTTATGGAGACACGATGCTTGGGATTCGATGCATACCTCTGCTTCAAAAGTGACTTCCTGTTCAACTATGACCTCTAGTTCCATGCTGACCTCTCGCTCCTCTATGACTTCCTGTTCCACTATGAGCTCTTGTTCCACTATGAGCTCTTGTTCCACTATGACGTGTTGTTCAATATTGACCTCTTGTTCTTCAATGACCTCTATTTCAACGTTAACCTCTTGTTCAACACTGACCTCTTGGTCCACTATGACCTCTTGTTCCACTCTTACTTCCTGTTGCACTCTGAGTTCCTGTTGCACTCTTACATTGACTAGAGGTGGCTCTGTTAACAGGATATTATTCTCAGTGACGGAATGTTCAGTTAGGTGGGCGTCGCCTTCCTTCAATGTATCATCCTGGCGACCTAATGCAATAGAATAGTAATACAATAAATGTTTAAATAATTTTATTTTATATTAATATTTTGAGTGTTTATGAATTTAGTTAATCACAAAATTATTTATTTATTTATTTATTATTAGGCACATTTATTAATTTGGTACATTTATTATTTTAAATATTATACATAACATATGTTGTTATATAATTAATTAAATCATAGATTATTGAAATATTTAATGTTCACATAATTTATTTGTATTTTACTCTAGATATAAATGAAATTATTAATTATTGAATTAAAAATAATCATTATATATATTAAATATAAAATATGTACATAAAACAATAAATAATCAATATTTATTTAGTTTAATTAATATAATGGATCAATTTTGTAGATAAACTAATTTATTTGTATACAATTTAATTTTTTTTATAATGTATTTCATGGAAATCAAATTTTAAACTTTTTAATTTAGAAATCATACTTTTCAATGTAAAATATCATTCAATACATATATGTATAATATAATTATATTATATATCGAAAATTAAAGTAGAAAATTGAATTAATAAAAATTTGTCATTATTTGTATGCTGATCCTCAAATAAAGTAATAAAATGTTATTATGCATGTACATTGTACAACTTAACAAATGAAATGATATGATATTTTTATTTTGGTGGAGTTCTTTAATCCAATTCTATAGATGAAGATTTCACTCATCATAACCAAACGTCTATAATGTTCCGAGCTTATCATCAACGAGAGCTAATCATTTGTATATACAATTATAGCACTCGTAGATATTATTATAACACCCATTTACGCGTTCGTATTTCGTCGTTTTAATATAGTTTGGTGATTTCGAGAGCAAGAAAATTCAACTATTTATAAATAATTATTTACTTAACGTTGCGCACGAGATTACCAATTAGTACTATTTCACCAATCCGTACTAGATCACTAGTATCCCATACTAGATCACAGGTATCCCGTACTAGATAACAGGTATCCCATACTAGATCACAGGTATCCCGTACTAGATCACAGGTATCCCGTACTAGATCACAGGTATCCCATACTAGACCACTGGTATCCCATACTAGATCACAGGTACCCCGTACTAGACCACTGGTATCCCGTACTAGATCACTGGTACCACATAGTAACAACCTTGACGACGGTGCCGGGTGTTGATACAATACTTGCTGATGTGAAGTCGCATCGAGTCGACCCGCTTACAGGAGTAGTCGCAGTGTTCGCAGTGAAAGCCCTTCACAGACGAGTGGCAGATTGAATGAGACTGAGGCGGAGGTGTGAGGTATCGTCGAATTAATGAGGTATTGTATGTAGTAACGCTAAGTTAAATATATATTTAAAATATACAGTATATATATATATATATTTAAAAGATTCGGATAGAGTAGAAACACTCAGGAAAACACAAAAATATATATATACATATTCGTCTTATCATATAATAATTATTTTATCATAACAAAGTTATGCTGATATATTATTAGTGTTACTACTATTATATTTCGTGTTACGAATATTTAAGTATAAAGCCAGTGGTCTCGTCGGAGCTCTACACCTAATATAATTCATACGTGTGGCGTACAATAAACTCTATAGAAATGGATATATTATACAGTATATATTCCAATATAAATATATATATATATATATATACTTTATATATTATACTATTTGAGTAGTTGGAATGAAAGTATTACGAGAACAAGCAATGATATCCCTTACTAGACAGATCACTGAGGTACAGTGGGGACAGTGTTTGACTAGTGGTCAGTTATCACTGAGACCAATGGTCACTAATGATCTTCACATATCTCTCGGTTCACACTACTAATGATATTAACGATGCCAGTCAAATTTAAAGCATGGATGCAATCTCAGTTATCTAAAGTCTCGACTCAACTCGGGCTCGTTTGGTTAGAATCTAGGATCGGGCTCGTTTTTTTCTGAAAATGATCATCGATAACCAAAAGTCTAGGCTCGGCATCATTTACACGAATAATTCATTAGTTCACACTAAGGCATAACATCTGCCCCCGCCGATCTTTTTAGTGATAGATAGATAGTTTATTTAAAACACTGTAATCAGTGTGCTCTGAGGCTATATAGGGGAACTAGGGAAACGTACAATAATACACAATCGGTGTGCTAGTACTAGTACACAGACGAATGTGAACACAGTCGTAGAATAAAGAATATAAATATGCGCGGTTACTCGTATAGAAGATGTACGCATTCAAATATAGATGTATTCGCATTAGTGTTGCACATTGTTGGTATCGTATCATTAAATACATGATGTATCGGTATCATATCGGTACAACAATTAAATGTATTGTATCGTATCGGCATCTCTTCGAATAAATTTGAAATTTGTATCATAAAATGTGTAATTTTATGTGAATATGTATGTGTTTTTAATGTGTGTTCATTGTATAAATTTAAGTGTGTATGTATGTTTAAGTATGAGTGACAATTAATATTTTAAAACTTCAAATTTATATGGTATCATTTCAGTAAAAACTATATGTTATTTTATGTGAAATACATGATAAACAACATATTTATTATTTATAGGTAACAATATTCGTATATTTAGGCTTTCATTATAGTCTGTTTCTTTTTATTAAAATATATCAAGCAATAATAATATACCCTACACTATTTACTGATATACATTTTTTTTCTTATATACATTTACTAAATTTGACTTCATATAGATTAAATATATCATTGTTATATCAATTTTAAGAGGACAATTTGTGGTTCTAAAGAGTGATGGTGTAGTAATATATACGTTAATGATGGTGCTTTCTTTACTATATAATTTACTTCATAATTATTATTTGATTTCTGTAAATGACGTAATAAATAGTCAGTGGAAGGTTAATATAAATAGAATTTTAAACATATATAATAGATATAATATATATATATAATATATATAATTTTGTTCGTATTTACATAGCATACCATTCAACATCATACCTAGCCTACATTCTTAATATTATATAATGTGGGAAATATAATGTTATTGAGTTTGCCACCTACAATTTTACAGTGGCAAACTCAATAACATTATATTTCCCACATTATATAATATTAAGAATGTAGGCTAGGTATGATGTTGAATGGTATGCTATGTAAATACGAACAAAATTATATATATAGTATAGAATATATTAATAAAAATTATGAGGAATTATTAGAAATTTATGAAACGTATACATATTGTCAAAGCGATCCATATTATATGATAAAAAGGATTATCCGTATTTATTAATATATTATCAAATAATTATAGAAAATTAAAATCAGATTATAATAAACATTTTTTATAATTTTATAACTTTAATATTATTATTATAAATATATTTAGTATTAAATATAATTTAAATAACATTATTATTAATTATAATAACAAAGTCCTGGCTTTATCAATACTATATAGTTATTATTTTATATTTAAATTATTTATAATTAAATGAGAAATAATATTTGGATAAGAATATTATTAATATAGTATCCACAAATATAAATGTACTTTTTATAATTTTATATATATATACATAATTATATATAATTTAATATATATAATTTTATTAAATTATAAATATTATTTGTATTTTATTTGTATTTAATTTGTACTTAATAAAAATTGAATTTTAAGATTATAAATATTATAATATAACGATGATTAAATATATATGATTTATTAAATATACATACTATAATACATTATATATGAATTTCATACATATAATATACAAATATATTAAAGTCATTTTGAATACAAGATGGTATATAAAAACCATATATAATAATATTTATTAAAACGTATAATAAATTATATAAATTAATTTGTTGTTTAAATTTATAATTTCAAATTATCCTAAAAAATATAAAATTAAACATATAATATTAATAATTAATTATATATACCATTCTCCAGTAATATTGATTAATTATTACATTTATAAACTTAATATAGTTATAAATTTAAGTATCTAAAATTGTAATTAAATAGATTTAACAATACAAAACATTTATATTTTAAATAGATTTTGATAATATCTACCAAATAGTATAAGTGAAACGATAGATGCTATAATATAATTGTATATCAAAATATTCATAAAATAATATATGTTTAAATATGTTTAAATATAAAATGCATTAGTTCGAAATATTACTGTATCAGTTCGAAATATTAATGTATCAGTTCAAGTTAGAAATTATTAAAAATAACTGTATCAGTTAGGGTTCATGCTGGGTTCATTTAATTCTAGCTTAACATAATGTTATGCGTAACTCTTTATATGATATGTTATAGGGAGTAATAGGATGTTATAGTAAGTAATAGAGAGTAATAGGATGTTATAGGAAGTAATAGTAAGCAATAGGATGTTATAAAAGTAATAATATTTCATTGGGATGTGTACTTTTCACTACTCTACTATGGTAATATTTAAGTTGAATAGAAACCGCCAAGTCTTTCTTGGTTTTGAACATTTTGTGGCATTTCGGACATTTGAAAGGCCGGTGGGTGGAGTGAGCTATCACGCAATGTCTCTTGTAGCTAGGTAACGGAGAAACCAATATCACAATGATTTTATTATAATAATAATAATAATATTTATTAGAATAATTTTTTTTTCTGTTTCGTTTTATAATTTATAATATTATTATGATATTTTATCCTAAAGAACTTCGAAATAATATAGCATATTTTCTGTTGATGTCCATCATTAAATGTTATTATAACATGATTTCAATGATTTCAAAATAATATAAATACAATATTATAATGTTAATGCAGATGATAATTAGCATTAATAAGATCAAAAGAATTAAACTACTTATTATTATGAAAACCTTCCTTTAGTTAGAATAATCTTTGAACATAGATTGCATTTGAAGCCATTGTCACTTTCATTATGCATGACCTTGTGTGACCTACAATTTTAAACACAATAATTAATATATAAAATATATATATACTAATGGATTTGAATCTATAGCCATATATGACTAATAATTCTATTAATAATTAATAATAATTTATAATTTTATTAATCTGCAAAATGTCATATTTATTAAGGGCCTTCGTCATGCGTAACCTTCGTTTTTATTTTTTAGGGACAATTTTGTATATTGAAATATTACAATTTAATTCATTATCTTTAAAATGATGTATAATATATCATATAAAATTAAACATAAGTGCCTCAAATACGAAGTTTAATCATACACCTATTCAAAATAGTGGGATTTAATAATTAGAAAACATGCAAGTAAAACTTTAGATACATATATATCTGGTGTTTTTTTTGTTGATTTTTTTTTTAATGTCTATTGAACTCACTAATAAATAGAAAAGATGTAGCCTGTTAAAAAATAGCTATTTTTCCCTATCTTTTACACGTAAACGCCGGCCCTTAACCCTTTGCATCCGAGGATAATTACATGTAGCCCAAATCTAAGCATTTGAGTTATTTTTTAATATGTATGCACGTTTTAAATAAATATAAATGTGGATATAAATATAAAAAATGTTCTATTACAAGTTATAATTTGTTAGATTATTAATCTGAAAAAAAATTAGTAATTATGTAAGTAATAAGTAATTATGTCAAATATTATAATCAATTAAAACGTAACAATTATAATTAATTATTTAAAATAAAATAATTATATTTAAAACCTTAATTAATGTATATAATACTAATATTTTGTATATGCTTTTAGTCTTATAAAGTGGTATAAATATATAAAACAATAATAAAGTGAAGCAATTATATAAATTGAATCATTATTGAATAATTTAGGTTAAAAATTAAAAATACAAGTAATAACGCACAAATAATATAACATATTTTTTCTATTATTAGAATTATAAATTTAAAATAAATAGTAACGTTATAATTCTGTACTATTGTTGTAAATAATATTGTAGCGTATACTTCCGCCAATTTTAATATTACTACGCAGGTTTTATTTATATAATTACGAAAAAATTAGCAATACATTATTTTTCGTTAAAAAGTTACCACATAAATAATTAATGGTAATATTTATCTAAATTTGTATCAAATTTTGTATTGATATATAATGCTTTTTATTGAACTATTTATTACAATGAAATTTACTTTCTATAAACAATAAAATATTCAAGCTATTTTATGTATTAAAATGAACAAATATTATATTAATTTTTCAATTTTAATTAATATAATTTATTATATTATATGATTCATTTTATTTCTTAAAAAAACCTCATATAAGGTTATATTATACCAATTAAATTGAAAACTAAGATATGAAAATTATTTTTTTTAAATCTTATCATAAATAAAATATTTCACTATTTAATTTTGATACATTAAAATGGACTAATATATGATATGTAGTAGTATCATAAAAGTTGCTTAACAGAAATCATCAGCTCGGCATTTTGTAACACAACATAAATCAACAGCTCGGACGCAAAGGTTTAATGAATGAATTAATATTGAATATATTCATATCATAATGAGAAATAGAGTGCAAATAAGAAATTACTAATTAATAATTATAATTGATCAAATATTTTCATAATTTTATTAAAAAAGGTAACCATTTTGGAACAAATTATAAATATTTAATTTAGTCATTTAGACAATATTGACTTTTTTTACAATTATATAATTTCTATTGAATTCTAAATATCGTTTAATTATAATAATATAATCTATTTTACAATACACATTAAAGCAGCTTTCAAACTTGCATATTCACAGGCATTATATAAGATATAACAAACATTTTGTCATAAATTTCAATAATAGCTTTCACATTTCAATTAAATTTGAATATTATTTTTATGATGATATATAGGGATTGTTTATATTTACATTAGAAAATTTAATTTATAAAAACTGGGTGAATTTTAATTAATATGGACAGAAAAAAAGTATTTCTATTGCATCTATTCTATTGATATATTATAATAATAATTTTTTTTAAATTCCTAAAAATAGCATAAGGGTATAGTTATATAATGGTAAATATAATAAATTATAAATGATTAGAATTAAAATAAATACTAATTGATAAAAATGTACACTCAATAAACACATAAAATAGTAATATTCCATATTATATTTATAACAAATTTATTTCACAAAATAAATTAAATATTAGTTGAATATTTTAGATGACATTTTATTTTTCATAAATTATATAATATTAGAATATCTATTTGCAATTAATTAATGATATTTTTTACAATTAATAATGCTATCGTACAAAGATAAAATGTAAATTCGAGTTGTTTTAATTTAAATTTAAATGAAATCAATGAAATTACATGGAAAATAAATAGATAATTATCTATAGAAAATTATAATTGATAACAATGTAAAACACACGGGTTCATCATAAGAACAAGTGATGAGCGAGAAAGCTGTTCTAAAGGGGGTATTCCACTACAAGTATTTCGGGTAATATTGTAACTTTAAAACCATTTTCTATCAAGTTGTAATGGGATACCCCGGCTAAATTTACTATATTTCCGGTAAGTTACCAGAATTTAAGGGGGTATCCCACTACAATTATAGTTAACTCGATACAAAATCGTTGTAAAGTTACAATACTTGCGGTGAGTTGCCGTTGCATACTTGTAGTGGGATGTGTAGTGGCATGTGTAGTGGCATGTGTAGTGGCATGTGTAGTGGCATGTGAGCACCGCTACGCTTCGTACAAACATAAAACCGGAGTAGCTTCCAAACGAACGGCAACATATGTTACAAGCAAACTTGCAATAGTGACATTTGTAGTGAATTTGCAGTGACTCCTTTGTTCGGTAGAGTTTGTGACACGTCTGTAGATGTTCGTGTATGTTATTATAGTGTATGACCATACCGACAAAGTAACAGTACCATTATAGTAGGAATACATATATAATGAATTTATTAATTTTGTTCTGATATATATTAATATATATTTAATAATATATATATATATATATATATATATATATATAAATGAGTTCATAAACATCTTATTTTTTCAAATAAAATGTTAAACATACGACATGAGATTAGATAACTATAAATATTACACCATTTTCAGAATAATTTTATGAATGTGAAATGTAAGAATAACCAAATTAATTATTTAACCCAATTAAATTTCTGGACATTATTTCTGGAAATACTGATAGTGGGATACCCCCTTTATATGTAACTATTTAATATTGAACAATGAAATTTCTAATTATTTTATATTTATATATCTATATAATAATATCTTAATAAATTAAATGGTAGCGTTAAACCAATCAATATGTAATATTTTATCTGATTAAACATAAAGTTAAAATATGATTCATATATCTTTTGTTACTATCACTTATAAAGTAGTATTTAATCAAATTAAATGTTGCAATAATATATTGGTTTAATATATATTGCAGTATAATAAAAATAAATATAAATGTTTATTTTCATATAATTGAAATATACTTTATAAGCGTGTATAGAAAAAAAATCAAATGTATTAAAAAATCAATATTATTTGTTTGAATATTTGTTATTAAATGTATGTGTCATGCGATAGTCGGCCATCATAAGTTACCTAAATCAAGGCACCAGGTCTGTTGAACAATTTTAAATTGGCGAGATATAGCAATACCGATCTAGGTAAAATACAATGCTATGATTTCACCTATGCATACATTTTTCTGATTTGATTTTATATAATACATTACGAGTTATTATATATATAGTATATATTATATACATTTCAATAATAATAGATCTCATGAACACTACAAAACACACACACACGTGCGCTAGTACTGACTTTACACTTGTGACGTTTCGTATCGAGGTGAGATTCTTTATGAGTGTCCAGTAGAGCCTGGGTCTGGTAGAGCTTTTCGCAGTGGAGGCACTTGAATACACCTAGTGGGGGGGGGGCATTAGTAATCAACGGGGGGTAAAGGTGTCGCTTCGGGGGTGATATATTTGTATATCGCTTAGGCTATAACGTAAGACTGGCAACCGGTATAGAGATAAGAAGAGATAAGAACATTTTAAGATGGAGATTCACGGTTACAAATAGTAAAAAATCAATTATTAAAAAATGTACTCCATATTACTAATTTATAATAGGTTTTTATTATGCGTGAACGAATTATCCGTATATCCGTGCATATATATGATAAACATAGTAGAAACAAAATATACTGGATACGATGAATAGATGTTTGTGAAATAAATTTGACTATACTTTTTGTATAGCCTATTTATTTACATCTTTGCAATGACCTATGGGAAGTTCCCATTGGGAGCTGCCCTTATGCTGATAATAAACAAGCTAAAAGGGGATATTAATCTAATTAGAGAACTTGATGATAATAAACAAGCTAAAAGGGGATATTAATCTAATTAGAGAACTTGATGGGTTAATTGACAAACGAAATGAATACATCATATAAGAAGGTAGCAGTATTAATACTAATATGATATATGATTGAGGTATATGCTGGGCTATAGATATATTAGGTATTCAAGTATAAGTATAATATATATATTATAAGTATAACATAGATAATTGTCTATCAGTATCATATATATGTGTATAGCTCCAGCTGTATTTAAGGGGATTCATACCCTTTGAAACTAATAATGTGATTTAATATCCATCATATATATAAATATATATATATATATATAAATATTCCTTGCATATTGAATAGTAAGTTATAGAGAGCTATCATTTCAATATAGATAATACTATAATTTGATATATGATAGAATAGTAATTATAAGTAAAAACCACTATTACTATTACTACTACTACACTACATACATGATAAGTGCTTGAACTTCACGTGAGCCAAACAATCAGCCTTGTTATTGAAACATTTGCAGCATTTGGAACATCTGAACTCTCTCTTGTTCTCGTGCATCAACTTGTGTTGTATGTACTGTCAAAGAGGTAGGTGATGTATAAGGTAGGTGATGTATAAGGTAGGTGATGTATAAGGTAGGTGATGTATAAGGGAGGTGATGTATAAGGTAGGTGATGTATAAGGTAGGTGATGTATAAGGTAGGTGATGTATAAGGTAGGTGATGTATAAGGTAGGTGATGTATAAGGTAGGTGATGTATAAAGAAATTGTCGAATGAGAGAGATATTACATGAGAATATTCTAAATAAAAGTCTATGAAATTGATTCATTTCTTTTTGGCAATATATATAATTAGTAAGGGTGCAACATATGAAATTGAAAGGATAAAATGTGTTTATATTATATTATTAAACTAACAAATAGTATTTCAACATGATATATTAATCATATGTATACGTAATATAACTCTAAAATAAGCACCTTAAAAATTATATCATTAAATAAATTGTAATAATTTAAAAATTTAATTTAATAATGGTCATCATTTTTAATGAATCGTTTATATATTTTAATATATAATTTTTTTGAATTTGAAGATATTTTAAATAATTTGCATAAACTAGGTGGTGCCTTATATTAACATCATGTAATAATTTTCTGTTTATATATATATATTTTCAGAATTATGAATATAATTACTGTATATTATTTTATATAAATGTGTAAAATATATATATATAAAGTTTTATTAGGCATTTATTTATTTTAGTGCGATAATTGTTCATACTTATATTGTAAATCTTTAGAATAAGTATATAATTATATAAATAAATATTGTGGAAATAAAAATAGACTTTATTTGATATACTGTCATTGGATATGAAAATCACGTGATTATATACCTGTAAACTATGCGATTGAAATAATCAACAAAAGTGTCCCAATTGTATACTGTGACATTATATCCAATAAGCACATTTATTTGATAACTATTATGCATTTTCTAAAGAGTATGTTATTTGTACATTATATATTGATTTTATATTATATTTATTTTTATATTATATTTATATTATATTATATTCATTATATATATATTCACTATATTATTAATTATTATTCATTATATATTTTTATATGAACTATACTAAAATAATATATAATATAATTATTATCTCATATTCATTAGTTTTAAAAATGATATTTGGAGATTAGTTTAAGATATATTCTATTTTTTGTAATATATAGAACGAAGATATATATATATATATCTCAAATAATGCATGTCAGATTTTTATAGTATATCCGTAGTCATGTATAAATAAACGATTTAAAAAGTTAATTTACTAATTTTATAATAACAAATAAATTCGCAATTAAAAATATGAATTACATATAATAATATTGAACTTTATTAATACTTCTTTCTGTATATGTGAAAATCTATATATCTAGTTTGTAAAGATAAGAAAATATTGGTAATATTCCAATTAATTATCCCAAAATAGATTTTAGTATTAGCAAGTATCACCTATATAAGTATATGTATGAGTGATGTACAAGAAAATAAGTGATGACTGCTGTCTCCATAAGGGCCGGAGCCACATGTGAATATGTACATGGTGAAAATAGGAGATGTATGATTTACTAAAAGCATCATATCTTTAAAAATACACAAAATACTAACATAATTTTTTTTTGTATATTATATTTAGAACTATATATATATATATATATATAATAAACATTTAAAATTGTATGATAACTATAAGATCAAGATAATGATACCTACATATTATAAACAAATAAAAATTCCAGAAATGTCAATGAATGTAAAATTTATTATATGTTGTTATGAAATATATTTGATTATTATGTGTTATATCTTATATCATATTATATATAAATTCTGAACATTTCATGTAGTTTATCTAGTAGTTCAAAAGTTATGGAGCTTCAAATATACAATATTAGTTTTAAAAATAGAACAGATATAGTTGTGTTTTAAAATTATATTTTAAATTTAAATATTATTTTATTTAAAATTTGTATTGAATATATAGAGCACCATAACTTTAGAAATACATAAAATAATTACTAACTTTTTTATGTACCTTTACAATACATTTAGAGTTATATATAGTCTAAATTTAAAATGTTTGTATAGGTATAAGACATAAAGAATGGGACCTACACTATTAGTAAATAAATTAATATACATTTGTTATCATTATTTTGAATAGCTCATCATATATAAATGCATATTTTAGGCACTTATTTACTTTTGTGCATCATATTATATATCATTTTAAAGGGAATTAATCATATTATCTTATTTTGATAAATATAATTTTTTTAAATAAAATATTTTTTTCAAAAATCATTTGTAAGAAAAATAAACTACTGTTTATGAAAATAATTGCTATTATAATAATGAATTTTTGAGCGGGAAAATATTGTTTACTAAAAATCATATATTTAAAAAAACATAGAATCCTATAGATATTAAATGATCTTGAAGTTTTCTCCTTCACAAGTTCAAGATATCGCTAACCTTTTGTCTGAAGTGAAAGCTCTTTTGGCAGACTTCGCAGGTAAACTCCGGAGTCAAAGAATGCGTTTTGTTGTGAACCGTCAGAGAGGTGCGAAGTTTGGCTGCGGAGTGTGTGTGACAGGCGATTAGACATAGAAGGCTACCTAATGTCACTCAGCGTATACATGTTCAAGATTATTGATACACTTTTAATAATAATGAATTACATATAGTAACAAATATATAATGTAAAACATAAAATGTAACTAAATTAAATGTATATACATTTTTATTTATTTAAAATCTGTCATATATAGCTACAGCCGAAATAGTGAAAACTACGTGCTTTTTGAGGGGTAAATTTGACCGACTTCCGGTAACGCGTTCGCTTCGATTATGATTTCAACGGATGCGGAGTACGAAAGTACCTATAATATTTTAAGAAAAACCGTTAATATATGAATAATTTAAGGTACAGATCGGTTTTAATTTTTCACCAAATTTCATCATACTACAAATTTTTTACAAATGGTCAAGAAAAAAAATTGCAATTTATAAAAAAAAAAAAAATCTAATTTCTATTCTATAATGTTAATGGTAATGAGTAGATATAAATGTAGCCATCCTATATGCATTTACTATGATTATTCGCCACATAAATGGCTTTAAAAAGTACATTTCCTATCTCCACCATGTAAAAATTTGAATTTATAATATTTGTATTATGTAAAACATAGATAATCTATAATAATCATTGTATTTCCATATTTGTAACTTTATAATTTATAGTATAATTAATATAATTTCATTATTTTTTACTTATTTTAATAATAATATAATATCTAGATACTAAAATAATTTAAATATTATCGAAAAGTATAGTAGTGTAAATATTATGAACTAATACATTTAATTATATTATAAATTTATAAATTTATAACAACAATTATAAATTTATAAATATTTGTATTCTATTAACTTATTATTTAATATTATTATATAGTTTTTTGTATTTATTTTATTATTATTATACTATCTATATGATAAAATAATATAAATATATACGAATAATTAATTAGGGTAACTATTATTAACAAATATATATAATTATATTTATAATTTTATAATTTTATAACACAAATTATATATTTATAAAATATGAAATTCTAATAACTTATTTTATAACAGTACCATATAGTTTATTTTACTTATTTTATTATTACTATACTATCTAATTAATAAATTAATATTAATATTATCGAATAAGTCATTAGATTAATCGGTATTAATTATTATATTTATATTAATTAATTATATTTTAAAATTTTATAAAAAAAAATATATCTTTATAAAATAGATATAATTATGAAAATAACATTTATGACGAGTATTAACATATATCATACGTACTAGATTTCAGTTATTCGGTTTAACGAGTTTATAATAATTATTTCCTATCTCCTCCATGTAAAAATAAATTCTTAAAATTAATGGGTGATGTAAAAAATCAAAATCCACAATAATGATTCGATTTCAATAATTTTAATTTTATTACATAGATAATTAAAATATAATATTGTGGTATAAACTGTGATATATAATATTTAATATTCTTCGAGCTAAAGCCGAAATAGTGAAAAATACGTGATTTTTGAGGGGTAAATTTGATCGACTTCCGGTAACGGGTTCGCCTCGATTATAATTTCAACGGATGCGGAGTACGAAAGTACCTATAATATTTTGAGAAAAACCGTTAATATATGAATAATTTAAGGTACAGATCGGTTTTAATTTTTCACCAAATTTCATCATACAACAAATTTTTTTGGGTTGGGTTGGGTTGGGTTTGGGTTGGGTTTGGGTTTAGGTGGGTTTGGGTGGGTTTGGGTTGGGTTAAATTTTAATTTTGGTAGGTTTTTTTTAGCTGCATTACTTCCCGAGTGAACCTATAAAAGTATATTTTTACGGTTATGATTAGGTTGGATTAAGTTTTAATTTTTGGTGGTTTTTTGGTTACTATTATAATGTCTATAGAATATAAATATTGATGTAAATATATATATATATATATATATATATATATATATATATATATATATATATACAACTACTTAGCTAGGTGACTTGGGTACTTGGGTTGGGTTGGGTTTGGGTTGGGTTTGGGTTTTGGTTGGGTTTGGGTTGGGTTTGGGTTTGGTTGGGATTGGGTTGGGTTAAGTTTTAATTTTTGGAGGTTTTTTTTAGATGCATTACTTCCCGAATGAACCTATAAAAGTATGTTGTCAAGGTTGTGGTTAGGTTGGGTTAAGTTTTAATTTTTGGTGGTTTTTTGGTCACTATTATAATGTCTATAGCATATACATATTGATGTAAATATATGTATATATATATATATATATATATATATATATATATACAACTACTTAGCTAGGTGACTTGGGTACTTGGGTTGGGTGGGTTTGGGTTTGGGTTGGGTTGGGTTGGGTTTGGGTTGGGTTGGGTTGGGTTTGGGTTGGGTTGGGTTTGGGTTGGGTTTGGGTTTGGGTTTGGTTGGGCTTGGGTTGGGTAAAGTTTTAATTTTTGGTGGTTTTTTTTAGCTGCATTACTTCCCGAGTTTACTTCCCGGGTTTGGGTTTTGGTTTGGGTTTGGGTTTGGGTTGGGTTTTGATTGGGTTTGGGTTTAGGTGGGTTTGGTTGGGTTTGGGTTGGGTTAAGTTTTAATTTTGGTAGGTTTTTTTTAGCTGCATTACTTCCCGAGTTGGGTTGGGTTTGGGTTTGGTTTTGGGTTTAGGTGGGTTGGGTTGGGTTTGGGTTGGGTTAAGTTTTAATTTTTGTAGGTTTTTTTTAGCTGCATTACTTCCCGATTTTGCCTATAAAAGTAGATTTTCACGGTTGTGGTTAGGTTGGGTTAAGTTTTAATTTTTGGTGGTTTTTTGGTCACTATTATAATGTCTATAGCATATACATATTGATGTAAATATATGTATATATATATATATATATATATATATATATATACAACTACTTAGCTAGGTGACTTGGGTACTTGGGTTGGGTGGGTTTGGGTTTGGGTTTGGGTTGGGTTGGGTTGGGTTGGGTTTGGGTTGGGTTGGGTTTGGGTTGGGTTGGGTTTGGGTTGGGTTTGGGTTGGGTTTGGGTTTGGGTTTGGTTGGGTTTGGGTTGGGTTAAGTTTTAATTTTTGGTGGTTTTTTTTAGCTGCATTACTTCCCGAGTTTACTTCCCGGGTTTGGGTTTTGGTTTGGGTTTGGGTTTGGGTTGGGTTTGGGTTGGGTTTGGATTGGGTTTGGGTTTGGGTTTAGGTGGGTTTGGTTGGGTTTGGGTTGGGTTAAGTTTTAATTTTGGTAGGTTTTTTTTAGCTGCATTACTTCCCGAGTTGGGTTGGGTTTGGGTTTGGTTTTGGGTTTAGGTGGGTTGGGTTGGGTTTGGGTTGGGTTAAGTTTTAATTTTTGTAGGTTTTTTTTAGCTGCATTACTTCCCGAATTTGCCTATAAAAGTAGATTTTCACGGTTGTGGTTAGGTTGGGTTAAGTTTTAATTTTTGGTGGTTTTTTTAGCTGCATTATTTGTTTGGGTTTGGGTTGGGTTTGGGTTTGGATTTATGTTTTGGTGTGGGTTTGGTTTTGGGTTTAGGTGGGTTTGGTTGGGTTTAGGTTGGGTTAAGTTTTAATTTTGGTAGGTTTTTTTTAGCTGCATTACTTCCCGAGTTTGTCTATAAAAGTAGATTTTCACGGTTGTGGTTAGGTTGGGTTAAGTTTTAATTTTTGGTGGTTTTTTTTTAGCTGCATTACTTCCCGAGCTTAATAATCATTTTACATTATCTGCTTTGGGTTTGGGTTGGGTTTGGGTTTTTGTTTGGGTTTGGGTTGGGTTGGGTTGGGTTTGGTTTGGGTTTGGGTTGGGTTGGGTTGGGTTTGGGTTCGGTTTGGGTTTAGGTGGGTTTGGTTGGGTTTGGGTTGGGTTAAGTTTTAATTTTGGTAGGTTTTTTTTTAGCTGTATTACTTCCCGAGTTTGCCTATAAAAGTAGATTTTCACGGTTGTGGTTAGGTTGGGTTAAGTTTTAATTTTTGGTGGTTTTTTTTAGCTGCATTACTTCCCGAGTTTACTTCCCGGGTTTGGGTTTGTGTTTGGGTTTGGGTTTGGGTTGGGTTTGTGTTGGGTTTGGGTTTTGGTTTGGGTTTCGGGTTTGGGTTTAGGTGGGTTTGGTTGTGGTTAGGTTGGGTTAAGTTTTAATTTTTGGTGGTTTTTTTAGCTGCATTACTTCCCGAGTGAACCTATAAAAGTATATTTTAAATGTTGTGATTAGGTTGGGTTAAGTTTTAATTTTAGGAGGTTTTAATAAATTAATATTTATTAACATTTATTAAGCTTACTTTTATTTATATTAAATTAATATTTAGTAATAAAGGTTAGTTCTTTTGTAATAAAGTACCTACTTTTTAGTAATAAATATGTTACTTTTAGTAATAATAAAGTAGTTACATTTTATAAATAAAGTAGTTACTTTTTAGTAATAAAGTAACTACTTTTAGTAATAAAGTAGTTACTTTTTAGTAATATAGTAGTTACTTTTTAGTAATAAAGTAGATACTTTTTAGTAATAAAGTAGTTACTCTTAAGTATTAAGTAGTTACATTTTAGTAATAAAGTAGTTACTTTTTAGTAATAAAGTAGTTACTTTTTAGACATAAAGTAGTTACGTTTTAGTAATAAACTTTATTAGTTATTTTTTAGAATAAATGTAGTTCTTTTAGTAATAAAGTTTATTTTTTTAGTAATAAATTTTAGTTCTTTTAGTAATAAAGTAACATTCTTTTATTAATAAAGTAGTTACGTTTTAGTAATAGAGTTTAGTTGCTTTAGTAAAAAAGTAACCACTCAAGGAGCGTTAGCCCTTGATTCGGGAAAAGAGTAACCTAGTAACCTAAGTCTATATTATATATATATAAATAAATGTAGTTATTTAAATTGAATATATATTATTATATATATTAATAAAACTTAAAAATAGAAACAATTACAAATGAAGAACATATCGTAAGTTATAGATAGGTAGAGATATGTTATAATGAAATCGTCCTCTATTAATGAAATATTAGAATTTGTAACATGCATGTATAATGAATAAACTGATACCCTCATGATTTAGTGATTATTAACTATAAGAAGTGTTAAAGGACATTTGGTGTCCAGCGGAAATTGTTGGTGTGAACGCATCTTTAGGGATTCCCTAGTACATGGTTTATAAATCACACTAACTGATATGCTCGTATGATACTTTGATATAAGAGTTCTATTTGTGATGCAAACACGTGTATTGTAGAATAACATTTATACATAGCCTTAAATAACGTAAACAAGTATATTTAGAACGCCCACTACACTAATGTTGCGTATCTCAGACTATACGCATGTTTTATATTACGAGTTATGTATAGCGTGAAGTCATTACATTAGAATTATATATTTTGTGTATTAATTTGCTAGATTGATCGTTAAAAATGATACTATTATTGTATTGTTAACGAGTATTTCAACTTTATACTTTATTCAATAAATATGTTCTCAATGCGGAGACCTGATTTAGATTATCGTGATTTAGGACTTGGACATTAATAAGTCTGTAAGAGCTGGAACACATTATACATGTTTGGTAAACACATGTTTGTGAACGTATACACGAGTAGACATAGACATACACATAGACATAGACATAGACAGATAGATATATAGATATAGACATTCACAATATTGCCGTACAAAATAGGTACGGTCACAGAATTAAAAGTAGTCAATACAATGTTGTGTGTTATAGCCCCCTCTCTCTCTATTTAGGAGAGCTTTAATCTAAATAAATGAGTAATACGCGTATAGTCATCGAGTTGAACATTTACATTTAACAATTTAAACGAGTCTCTTTATTTTATACGTAATATGATTTGAGTTATTATGAATACTAAAATAAACAGGTGAGTTATAATGATTACATTCTGACAAATACGTACAGTTGTAGCATCATCATGCTGATCACATGATGACATACACACACACTCACACACGCACACACATACACACGTATTATGATCATAATGATTATTGTTTATACATTGGATATTAATTTAAATATCTTTAAATTCATGTTAAACTATATTCAATGACCTCAGTGCATTTATTACAAATTAACTTTCTAATATATCGCATAATATTATCTTCTTGAAAAAGGAAATATACGTTAAACTCAAGATATCTTATAAATATTTGTAATGTATTTTGTAAGATACCGATAACTTATATAGATATATCAATTTTATATCTAACAATGCGTTTTCCATATTGGTTTTAGAAAACTAGAATTGTTGTTTTTTCATAATTATTATTTCCTCAATGAATAATAAATAAGTATTAAGACAATTATACTTATTATTATAATAATAATGCAATTCATATCTCCATATTTCATTAAAATCAAATCATAATAATCAATATTTTTAAAATTAAGATGTGTTTAGGTTCTCTGAATTTTGAAATAAACTAGGTTACTTATTTATAAGTTAAATGATATTTTCTAAATTTTTATATAGAAAATTTATTATTAAACAAATTATTTTTTAATAGTAATTTTAGATTATTTTATTAAAAAATATAAAATAAGTAGTTATAGGTGGTTATATTATATTAGGATTATTAATAATTAGAATAATTCCAAATAAATGTAAATCAACTTAATAATTTATTTTGAAATATCAAATTATAAATTTGTTATTTAATATTTATAAACAATTTCTTTATTTAGTTTATTTGATTTTAGTAATTATTGGTGTAATATTACTATACTACAATATACTAGTATCTGGTCTTAATGTAGGTAGTCTCCCTTAAATATATATAAATTTATATATATTTTAAGATCTATAAAGAACAACTTTACATATATATATTTATATAGATCTAAAATATATTTTTATATAATATAATTATAAAAAAATTATTAATGAGAAATTATATTTTTTTAAATAATTTCAAAATAAAATATAAATATTCACATTTGATAATATACAAATATTGAAACACTTAAATATTAAAAAACATACTAACAATGAACATGATACTAATATTAAAATGATACAAACATTTGAAATTGCATCTGGAGCACATCCAAGGCTGAATATGGGAGTGTTCTTTGGAGAAATGCGATTTGAACAGAGTTAAGGATTTGTAGAATATGTAGGGTTCAATTTCTTCAGCTGTTAATGTTAGATTATTGCAGTAGTAACTTGTTTATATACTAAGCAATGAAATTTCGTTTATAATAATACATCAGTTAAATGTCTAAAAAATATAAATAAAAATCTAGAATCACACTAATGTTCAACAATCTAATCAGATAAACTAGTTTGAAAATCAAGTATGATACCACAACCTAATTTTACAATAAATTTCCAAAATCGAGTACGACAAATTGAATCTAATATGAAAATAATAATACCGATAAACAAATTCGACAATCAAGTATGAAAATGTTTTGGCTGCGTCACAGATTACCTGTTGAAAATACATTTTCCATTTTCCAAAATTGTAATATTGATATAGAATGGAAATCATGTAATATCAAATATTATAATATGCTATTATAACACTTTAAATGTGAGCGATAATACATGAGCGATAATAGATAGGTCAAAGTTCATTTGGTATCAAAATCTAATGTTGGTATCATCTCAATATGACACCGGCATAATTACATTAGACACATAATTTATTTAAAAAATTCTAAGATCTCCTTTTAATTTGATTATATTAGTAGGTTTTTTTTTATTTAAAAAAAATATTAAATATTGAAATAGGAGTAGGCTTTTTAGTAGACCCATTTTTGCCTATCTATTACATTACGATACAAAATAGGCGCACTGGCCCTTAAGGTACAATTTTTGAAGTATTATAAATAACATACTCTGGGTATATAAGTAATAATATAGAATAATAACACATAACATAATAAACCATTAATAATAAAGTTTCCTTCGCTGGTCACTTGTTTTATACACATTTTGCAGAATATCAGACCTGAAACTGAACATAATGGCATTATAGGTAATTATCAGAGACTTAATGAATAATTACAAACTAAATAATGAACTCATTATACTTATTGAACTAAAAATAATGTAGTTATTTTAAATTTATAATCTAATATTTTATCACTAAAATAAATTGTTACTAAATTATTAATATTTGTATATATTATTAATTTGATTTATTATCGTATATCATATATTGAATTCTTAATATGTGAAATCGGATGTATATTAAAGAAAACCTTCGATACCATAGAATTTAGCGATTAAATCTTCTGATCTTTGAACTTCGACTTTCAAAGCTATATCATCATTTTCACTAGTATTATCGTTCAACCTATCAAAACAATAACAATATATTATAATAATGTATAGATAAACTTATTCAATTTATGTCTAAATTTAAATTATAAATAAAATGAAAATGTAGTCTGTTCGGCTATACATGTCGGGCGGCTCACATCAGCAGTATTCTAATTTTAATAAGGTGAATTTACGTTGTAAGTTATTGGCATATGTATAGGCATATATAGGAGTGGCGATATAAATATATATAGTGATATACTTATTAATTGATTATATACCATTACTCTTTAAGATGACATTTTGTAAAGAAAAAATAAATTAAAATAATAAATAAATTCAACATTTTTTAATAATTATAAATAATTTTTATAATATAAAATCAATTTAATTATGTATTACAGATTATGTATTACATGGGAAATATGGCTATATATGTTATAATATAAAGTTGTTATATATATATATAAATGGTTTTATAGGATCATTCGGGATGTAATGAAGCTAAAAAAAAATCTATAAACTTCTAAACCAAACCCAACCAAACTAAAACAAATCAGGAAACCAACTCAAACCCAACAATTAATTACCACATATATATATATATATATATAGTAAATTCATAGTATACATATAAAATTCTATTGTAGATGTGTATAGGTAATGAATTTATATATAATAATACACGTATAAGTAAATATATATTTACATTTATAAATATAGTTATGTATTCAATTAGTGAGTTTAATTCTATTCAATTTAAATATATAAATATTACTTTGGTTATATAATCAATTATAATTAGCGCTAATTAGCGATAATACATCATCGATAATATTGAAGCACGTGTCAATCATTATCCTAACATATATAGACACACATACTAAAACGTACGCAAACATGTGTGCCTTCTGACATGATTAGCCATCTCTACCTATAAATGTATTCATTTTAATTGTATTATTATATTACAAATAAATTACAAATATTTATATTTATATAAAATAAATAAATAATTAATTCCTATAGATATTGATGCTATATATATTATGTACTACAGGTTGTATCTATATATAGAATAGATCATAAACTAAAGATGACATTAGGTACAAGTAACGGAGGCGCGTATCTAAACACAGCCACGGTTGCCGCGCACACACTAATAGTAGAACCTCTGCGACAGTTCGGCTAGCTTGCTGACTCCTTCGGAAGTTTTCCTCGGATTGGTGGGCACTACGAGTGTTAGCGACGGAGAGAGTGAGAAGGATAGGGGGCGATGAATACACATATTTTTATAAATTAATAAATAAGTTTTACATAATGAAGCATTAATTAATTTTATAAAATGGGTCTTAAAATATTATTTAGAAGTGATCTTATATAATTGTGTATAAATAAATGATCGGCTCTAGTTAAAACCATGGATGCCTTATGGGAGCGGCTTCGAAGGGACATTAGAGCCATATATGGTTATAAGTGAAAACTTCATCTAAGTTCCTGGATGTGATGAAAGGACTCCACCAAATAAAAAAAAATAATTACATAAATTAAAACATGCATTCATTGAAATACATAAATAATTAATAAAAATAAATTTAGTGTACACTGTACACTGTACAGTATACACTGTACATCTATGATGAAGGTCATTCGTGCTATATTATGTAAACAAATAGAAAAGGACACATTCCATAGTAAACAATCACTTTAATCCACTTAACTATTTTGTCCTCATTTTTTCTCGTCTCTAAGCGTAATACTCTATTCTATAAATTGAGTTTCTAATTTTTTGCTTTATAAAAAAAATCATTTAAAACAAAATTGTAAGATATTGATTACGATTGTATTATGATTTCTATGACTATTATTACAATATTAATAGATCTATTGCCATTATTAGCTCATACATATTATTAATACATATTTATTAAATTTTCTACAACTATCAACTATAATATTATCTATATATAGTACCATTCATCATTTAGGCCTACTTTAATAACAAAATTATTCTACATTTAAGAATATTACCAAAGTTATGGCAATACCACATTTATGGAACATTTCACTACTACTAGTGACACCTATACTACACAACGATCACTAACAAAAGTGTTCTTCTTTAATTTTAATGATATCGCCATCCACTTCATAATCTTCTATTGAAATAGTACAATGTGAAGGTGAATATAGAGGTCGTGGGGAGATTCGTATACAATATTGCGATGACATTATTAAAGAACATTTATATTAAATATATATTTAGTATTATATATTTACAATATTTATATTGTGGAGTATACACTGTATATATATATTTATTTGTATATATTTAAAAGTACTCGAATTCAATAAGGTTAATTTTAACATTATCAGGGTGTCAATATTTAATACGTATATACTCTATGGTACAATTCTATGTAGTATAGGTAATGTTATGAAGACAATCTTCTATACTAGTATATATTGTAGGTCTGCTACAATATATACTTATAATTATATATATAGGTTTAAACACACAGCAGATAAATATATAGTATATATATATATATATATATATATATATATATATATATATATATATATATATTATATATATATATATATAAATACCATTGACGGGAGAACTTCCCTGGAGATTCAGTTCCAAAGCTGTATAAGTATAGTGTGTATAGAGTATCGAATATTAATATACCTACAATGCTTGTATTTTAATTATGTTATATCTTATTTATAGGGAGTAAGCTTAATCTAATGTTAATCAATTATAACTATATATCAGGGATTGTTCTATGACATTCTTCAAATACAAATATGTATGTTATTTTATATTCAAATATAAATGTATGCTTTAATAAAATTAAAATAATAACACAACAAAATACACCATTATGATCATATTATCCTTGATATATTAATTTGTATATCATAATTTACTAAATAAAATCAAAAATAGTTCCTATATAAAATGTAAATGTAATAAAAATTAATTGATTTTTTATAATCATAAATCTACCAACTTTATTTAAATTATTTATAAAATGTCTGTTCTATTTAGTTTTCATTTACGTATATGTTGGCTATAATGGCCAGATACACTCAATAAATGATACGTGTTGGCCTCATCCCTGATATATATTTATATATATATATATTTAAGTTATATCTAAAAATAATATATTATGCTCAGTTATATACATTTCAGACTAAACTTAAATTCTATCAAATATTAAATATAAATTAACGAGTTACACTTTAATTATTCTGATATAAATAATGTTTTTTCATACAAATTAAATTAAAATACGCATTAAAATTAAAATTAAATTAAATAAAAATAATCATTAAAAGTATAGTTTAGTAAACTATTGAATAGATGAGATAAATAGAGCAAATCTGATGATCGTAGGATATGAGTTGACCTTTCACATCATTGATGTGGTGAATTGCACGGAGGTGTTTACTGAGAGCGCCTACTTCGAAGAACTTCCAACTGCAAAGAACGCAAGAGAAGTCACGTTGATCGGAATGATATTTCATATGACAGTCAAGCTAATCGGGGATAGGAGTGAGTAGATAGTTATGGGGGTAGGGGGGAGGCAGATAGTTATGGGGGTGGGGGGGGCAGATAGTTATGGGGGTAGGGGGGAGGCAGATAGTTATGGGGATAGGGGGGAGGCAGATAGTTATGGGGGTAGGGAGGGGCAGATAGTTATGGGGGTGGGGGGGAGGCAGATAGTTATGGGGGTGGGGGGGGGCAGATAGTTATGGGGGTAGGGGGGAGGCAGATAGTTATGGGGGTAGGGGGGAGGCAGATAGTTATGGGGGTGGGGGGGGGGGCAGATAGTTATGGGGGTAGGGGGGAGGCAGATAGTTATGGGGGTAGAGGGGGGGGCAGATAGTTATGGGGGGGGTAGTGATTGAGTATTTGGTGATAGGGGTGGGGGCAGATAATTATGGGGGTGAGGGGGGAATATAGTTATGGAATTACCGACTATGTAGACTTTCTCTTAATTATTATTGCTATTGTGAATGTTTAAAGGGACGAGGGCCACTCGTTTTATCATGAAAAACAAATTGTATTCTATTTTTGTTGATGATAAAATTTGTTTAATCAATTACTTTTACATCTAAAAAGTTTAATATAAATAATTATACAAATATCTAATAAATTATGTTATATAGACCCTATTTTAAAAAATATTATTCAAAATAATTAAAATGATAAGAATATAGATTATAAGATAACATTGTGAATACTCAATCGATTGAAACAATTTGACAACTAATATCAATTGTCATATTATATTTTTTATTTATAAGTTGAATTTTTGAATATATATATATATATATATATAGGTGACACTACATGGCACGCATTAGCCAATGAATACTCAAGCTTATACATACTCATGTGTACCTGTATTTATGATTGCGTTATTTCTGTTTACTATTGATTATTAATAAATCAACATTTTATTATATCTATTTCTACATTATTACTATAATTACTATATATTTTTACATTATTACCAAAGATTTTTATAAGGAAAGATATGAAATCGTATTATTCTATTTTGTTTATAAAAAACAATAGCTCCACCTATATAGGGTCAATTTATGGAATTATTTGTTGTTTATAATGTAAATTTGTAACAAACTATACACTTTTAAAATGAAATATAATATGCTTTATTTAATATTATTTATATGATGAAAATTAAGTGTTCATTAATATATAGAACAAAGCAATAGGATATGTTGGTTTTAAATGCTATAAATATCTACGTGGCGAGTAAAATCTAATTTATATTGCAGAAAACCTAAATCTATTTCAGTGATTTCGATGCTACTACTAGCAGCGGGATGCCTGAATTTAATCACATAGATAGGGAGTGTTAAATCTATACTTCACAAAATATTTGTTATTACTATGCCCAGAAGGAGACAACAATTCTATCATTTATTAAATTACAGATAATCAAAGGTGTTTAGATAGTATACATATATGAAATTATTAATATTATTACTTAATATTTTATAATTTTTATATAATATATATATAAATTTATATATTATATGTTTTATATAGTATATATATACTATAATTTAAAACATTTACACGATATATTATATAGTGAATATTATGAATGCATATAATTGGTTATCATAAATATATAAAGTATGTGTATATATTTATAATTTGTATTACAACTGTTGTAGTATCTATATATAAACAAAATTACCATAAAAATAACTATTTTCTTAAACTCGATTTTCTCTAACTTTATTTTTCTAATACATACCAACATTAAAACCCTAATGCTTTTTTTACCTTTGATGAATGTTATTAAAATGTTCATTATTATAAAGATATTTAATTGTATGTATACACTAAAGATCTTTTTTATTTGTTTAGTCACAATGAAAATATGTAATACAAATATAATTAACTATAAAAAGTCAACAAATAATAAGTTTTATAAAAAATAAAATATAATATATTTGTTAAATGAAATAAAAAAAATAGATGAGAATAAACTCTATACAATATAAACAATATTAGATGTCTAATTATATGTTAAAATTATTGTTCTTAGTGTTTTTAAAACACATACCAATTCACTATCGCCTACATGTTAAAATCTATTTATAAACAGAGTGGCACTATTCCTCTTAAAGCTGAATGTATGTGTAGTATAATATGGGTGACAATAATAGAAAATATGCTATATTATTTGTATGCCCTTTATGAAAAAAAGTATATTGATATTATAAACAAGAAAACAAAACAAAAAATACAATCTTCTAATAAATATTATTATATTATTATTATTATTATAATAATAACATGAGAACAACTGATCTATTAGGTGTATCAATATCAGTTGAAATGCAAGCGATAATGCCCGTGTAGTTTTAATATTTAATAAAAATTGCCTTATATACGAGGAATACACTAGCATATTTATCTCGTTAGGTGAAAGCTATGAAAATTATGATTTTATTCCACATTTCCATGATCTTTAACTTTTTTATTAATTTTTAATTAAAAAATGTAAGGATTACAAAATTTAAAAGGATTGAGATACAAGATTAAATCTATATATTACACATTATTTAAATTTGATATTTTCACTATATCTGAACGAGTACGTGAAATTCTATCAACTTTTCACAATTATTAAATCTAGATATATTATAACATATATCGTTATCGTACCTGTAGTATTTAAACTAAGGTGTAATACATTCATATATTATAACTATGATAAATAGAAATTAATATCCTTATTAAAAATATTTAAAAAATCACTATATTCTAATACCTATAATTAACTATATATTATATAGTATATAACCTATAATTAACTATATAGTATATAACCTATAATTAACCTATAATTAACCTATAATTAACCTATAATTAACCTATAATTAACCTATAATTAACCTATATTCTAAGCGATATACTCGCGAATGTGATAAGATCCTACACATTGAATATCTTGTTGACATACTTCAGCTAATAAATCAGTTGAAAGGGGGGATAGGATGGGTGGATGAAAGGGGGGGGCATGGGTGGATGAAAGGGGGCGCGGGGCATGGGGGTATGAAAGGGGTGATAGGATGGGTGTATGAAAGGGGGGGGTGGCATGGGTGGATGAAAGGGTAGATAGGATGGGTGGATGAAAGGGGGCGGGGCATGAGAAGGGGCGGGGCATGGGAACCTGCTGTTTGAAGTTGAAGCCTCGTTCGCATATAGTGCAGAGAAACAATTTCTTGGGACTGTGCACCCTGATGTGTTTCACTAGCGACTGTTTCAGTGTGCCTGGGCAGCGTAGGGGTCAGGGGTCAGTAGTGTATGAAGGTAAGAGGGGTGGTCTAGGTAGTGGTCAATGTGTGTATTAAGGTAAGTGGGGTCAAGGCAGAGGTCAATAATGTGTGTGAACATTGGAGTGTCGTAGGAGGTGTTCTAGGTAGAGGTCAAGGTTGTAATCGAGGTAGAGGTCAATCATAATTTGTGAAGAGTGAATAAAGTATGCGAAGGGGTGATGGTAGTGGTCTAGGTTGTATGAGGTGGAAACGCGATATGTTGTGATGTGATGTGTGTCGACAAGTGAGACACGTGTAGCGAACACCCTGGTGGCGATATTAGGAACTAGAGTAAGAGCTATTGTTAATGTGAGCGTGTAACTTGGGGTTGTGAGAGTGTACGGTCGAGGTGGAAGCTTTAATGGGGCGATGTTCTAATGTGACACGGGTCGAGTATTGAGACCGGTAATTTCGTTATTTTTATTTTAGATTATTTTATTTTGTTCACGTTTATTAATCTAACAATTTTTAGTTACTTATATATTATGTTATCGTTTATTTATGTATGTATTACTATTTCGCTAAAACATAAATGAGAACCATCTTTATTATATTTGCGTATAAACAAATCATCTATCTATCTATCATTGTTGCGAATACACTGGTATGATGTGAACCCTGGTGGCGATATCACTAACTAGAGTAAGAGCAGAACCCGCATCGGTAGGGTCTATAGGTGTCGGCGTGCGTCTTCAGGATGTGAGAGTTGAAGTCGGCGATGCTTTTCATCTCGTGCGAGCAGTAGCGGCATCGGTACGGCGTCTCGACGTTGTGATCTTGTACTGCGGGGTCATCGAGGTAATAGTGTTAGGTCATCGAGGTAATAGTATTACGTCATCGAGGTAATAGTATTACGTCATCGTTGTACTAGTATTACGTCATCGAGTAATAGTATTACGTCATAGAAGTAATATTATTACGTCATCATTTTAATGGACAAACTGAAATTCTGAGCATATTAAACCTATCAGGTGATTTATTTTTTTATCGTGTGGTCTTATATTTGCTATGAACTCTTCGATTTCGACGTTAGACTGTTGACATGTGTGCGGGTCATTAGGGTCATGGTGGGGATGGGGTCGTGGTGGAGATGGGGTGGTGGTGGAGAAGGGGTTGTGGTGGAGATGGGGTTGTGGTGGAGATGGGGTCGTGGTGGGGATGGGGTCGTGGTGGAGATGGGGTGGAGAAGGGGTTGTGGTGGAGATGGGGTTGTGGTGGAGATGGGGTTGTGATCGAGATGGGGTAGTGGAGGAGATGGGGTTGAGGAGGAGTGAGCGTAACGTAGAATGAATAATATATTACATCTTAAGATTATTCTTTTCAGGGTGTACATATTTTTAGCAAAAACTAATTATCTCTAAATAATGTACTTTATTTATAAAGAATTTGTTGTTATTAGAATTCAGATATATTGATTTATTTAGATAAACTAATAGAAAATAATATTTACATTAATAGTTTGTTATTAAGGGGACACGATACCATTGATTTTTTCGAAAAAAAATTTAATTTCAAATTTTTTTTTAATGTAAAATTATAATATTTCAAATATTATCTTTAAAATGGTGTTTAAATTATGTTCATTACATTATTCATTTTGTTTATATTATATTATTTGTACCTGTATAATCATATTGTTTATATTCATATATTATATTTGAAACTTGATTTACTCAGAATAATTATTTGTGATCAATCATGCTGACATAACTAGTATTAACTTTTGTAGAATTGAATATTTTTTCTTAATTTTGTCAATATAACTAGATAAAACCTGTAAGATTAAAGTTATTTGTCAAAATTAAAAATATTTATTTAAAAAATTTTAATTATCAATTTAGATGGAAAATTAACATTTTTTATCAGATATTTCAATTATATTTTTTAGAAACGTATAACATAAAGATGTGTAAATATCTATAAATTTCAACATATAATATAAAAATATGGAATATTATAAATAGATTAAAAAAAATAGCATTTTTTCGTATCTTTTACATGTAAACCAAACGATGGTATCGCGTCCCCTTAATATATGTTTAATATATAATTACAAATAAATATTATTTAAAGATATTTTATGTTATAGATAATATAAAATTATAAAACAACAACTCTAATTACAATCATAATAAGAGTATTTTTTCCATATTTTTGACCTGTTACAAACTTTATTAATTTTGAATTAATAAAGATACATTGTTTTTTAAATAATATTTCAAATAGAATGTATTTGAAAAAAACAATAATAATATTAATAATTTGAAAAAAATATTATAAACTAAATTAAAATAATAATATTTTCTTCATCAGAGATAATAATATAGATCATTTTATTAAATATATATATATATATACTTTTTATAAATTGTATTATTTATTTACAACATGTTAATGAATCTCTATATATATGTAAATTAATGAATTATTTACCATGTTAATAAATATGGAGATTCTATAATATAATTGTAATATAGTATTGTTTTTGCTAATTTTATATTAACTATCATATAACAAAACTATAAATGATGTTAATTTGTAAATTATATAAAAAATATTAGGTTTAATATTGTATGCGATATTATGTTTTATAATTTAGACTTTAATACATGTTTTTACAATGGTATAACCAATGGTTACCGTTCAACCCTGATTCGTGTATTAATTATAAAACACTATGTATACTTATTCTATTTAAAATTACATACCTAATCATATAACATAACAGCCGACTATCTATTTATCTAACTTAGTTATCGTTAAACGACTATACTCCGGTAAGTGGTTACGGATGGCTAACGACGCGTTTGTTAGCGATGAACATGTTCGGAGCGATCGCTATCGGGGTGATCTTCATCGAAGAGCAGGTAGCTGACGTATCATCATCGCTGGCTTCGTTGTTGTTGTCCTCGACTGAGGTGACAGGGTTTCAAGAGAGGGGAGTCAACGACGTCGTCGAAGATTGTATATAATATATACTATATATACCATTTATTATATATATATATATATATATATATATATAATATGATTAGATGGTATTAGGATTCGCTAATGGTATATAATTTGTATTTACTCATCATATTTATCAATATATCTATCATAGACTATTCTCATGCGTATAAATTATAAAGCGTACAGATTTGAACGGGTACCTAAGTAATTATTATGTAAATGTATAGCTATATTGTGAGTCGCGCCGACGATTTAAACTTAATTTAAACTAATAATTTAGAAGTTACGCATACGAAATATACACGTCACATCGTACCGCGGACATCATTACACGCGAGTATACAATGTGTGATTCGCTAAGGGGGTGTGTGTTCACACCGCGACTACAAGCACGGTAACCAGTCGCCGCATAAAATCTACGAAAAGTGCTATTTTCGAGTATTTCATGCTCGATATATCGCTTCGAAGGGTTATTAGAGCCATATATGGTTATAAGTGAAAACTTCATCTAAGTTCCTGGATGGGATGAAAGGATTCCTCCATCGAATAACAATAACACCGATATATGAACATGTAATTCGCTTCGTAAGTCGCCGAGGTAATAACTTGTATTGAACGTGACATGCACGTTACGCATTGCATGGTGACATGGTCGCCTAGCTCGTTAGTCGTGGTGTGAACACCCCTAGAGATAACCACCCCTAAGGGGTGGGGGGGGGTGTCGACCTCTACTGACCGTGGATATCTTCTATAGAGATGACGGTGGGGTCTTCGATAACAATGACGTCGGTGGTCTCCAGTAATTTCACCTCTACGTTCATATCTCTGTCTTAACGGCGTTAATGTATGTGGCAACGTTGTAGTCATAATGCATCATGCGTATTAATAAACGTATATTTTAAACTGCCTGTGTGGCTCAGTTGGCTAAGGCGTCGGACGCACGAGCATTAGGACGCGGGTTCGAGCCTCGTCCGGACCATTAAAATGGATCTTAAAATAATATTTGAAAACAGCATTTGAATATATATGAATACATTATATATGATATATAGTGAATATATATAAACTACTTTTTATGTTATTTCTAGATTTTGTTCATATATAATTTGTTTACAGATATTAATAAACAAATCATAGAATAGTATATGAAATAAAATATTTTTTAAATAAAATTTGTTGTCACCAAAACAAGGTGTGTGACATCCCCTGAATGGGAATTCAGTGATACATATCATGTTTTTAATAGGTAACTTTCAAATTGAGTACATGTACCTAAAATATAAGTCTTCAATTAATATATAAATCTTATATATATATATATATATATATAATATATATTATATATAAATTAATATCAACATATTTACCTTATACAAATATTATCTGCACATAATTATTATGATAATATAATTTCCGATTATTCAATTACTCAACGTATGTTATACATTACGTTTTAAACTAATATAAATCATCTACTATATATTACGGTATTGACTATGTATTAATATCTCATATAATTCTAAGAATAAATATTTATAAACTATATTATTATATAATATATATTTATTAATATATATATTATAATAATTATATTGTATATCTGATATCATATATATATATATATATATATATATATATATATATAATATTATTCTCAATATATACTACTAACTTAGTAACTAATCTGTTTCTTTATTGATATATAATATATAAAATGTATTTTTAAATGTAATTATGGTTAACACAAATTCGGATGAAACATATAAACTATATAATATCTTATATCTGATAATAATTATGATAATTATTTTCATATATAAGATATGAATATAGTTTATAAATATGTATTCGTAGCACGACTTATGCATGAGTATATAATGATATGAGGTATTAATACGGTAACTGGTCAAAAGCTTCGCGATTGTTGCTCGATTTGAACGCCAGCAAAATTGTATATTCTAATTAGTTAATTTACAACTGTTTGTACAAACATTAATATTTTTAGTTTTAGTTATTTTCACAGGTTTAGTTTGGTTTGGTTGGGTTTAGTTTTTATATTGCTAGGTTTTTTTAGCTGCATTAAAACACATATATATATTTAATATAATATTAATCATTAACTTAATGATAATCCGTTACATGTATGATAGCCTATAAATATAAATACGCTAATTATAATGGCCAATCATACGCTATTGTAAAATCATTAATTCGAATAAACAAGTTTGCGGGCGTTCAAATCGTACATCAATCGCGAAGCTTTTAACCATAATCCATTATTAATGGATTATCATAATCATAATCATTATCATAATCATTATGGATTATTAATGGATTTATATAATGGATAATTTATATTAGTTATATTGAATGTTATATTCAATATAAATAAAAATGTTCATTTATTAGCATCCCCACTATTTTTGCTACAATATATACTTATAATTATATATAGGTTTAAACACACAGCAGATAAATATATATTATATAGATATATATATATATATATATATATATATATATATATATATATATATATATATATATATATATATATATTATATAGATATATATATATAAATACCATTGACGGGAGAACTTCCCTGGAGATTCAGTTCCAAAGCTGTATAAGTATAGTGTGTATAGAGTATCGAATATTAATATACCTACAATGCTTGTATTTTAATTATGTTATATATTATTTATAGGGAGTAAGCTTAATCTAATGTTAATCAATTATAACTATATATCAGGGATTGTTCTATGACATTATTCAAATACAAATATTTATGTAATTTTATATTCAAATATAAATGTATGCTTTAATAAAATAAAAATAATAACACAACAAAATACACCATTATGATCCTATTATCCTTGATATATTAATTTTTATATAATAATTTACTAAATAAAATCTAAAATAGTTCCTATATAAAATGTAAATGTAATACAAATTAATTGATTTTTTATAATCATAAATCTACCAACTTTATTTAAATTATTTATAAAATGTCTGTTCTATTTAGTTTTCAATTACGTATATGTTGGCTATAATGGCCAGATACACTCAATAAATGATAAGCGCTGACCTCATCCCTGATATATATATATATATATATATATATTTAAGTTATATCTAAAAATAATATATTATGCTCAGTTATATACATTTCAGACTAAACTTAAATTCTATCAAATATTAAATATAAATTAACGAGTTACACTTTAATTATTCTGATATAAATAATGTTTTTTCATACAAATTAAATTCAAATACGCATTAAAATTAAAATTAAATTAAAATAATCATTAAAAGTATAGTTTAGTAAACTATTGAATAGAATAAATAAATAGAGCAAATCTGATGATCGTAGGATATGAGTTGACCTTTCACATTAAAATTAAAATTAAATTAAAATAATCATTAAAAGTATAGTTTAGTAAACTATTGAATAGAATAAATAAATAGAGCAAATCTGATGATCGTAGGATATGAGTTGACCTTTCACATCATTGATGTGGTGAATTGCACGGAGGTGTTTACTGAGAGCGCCTATTTCGAAGAACTTCCAACTGCAAAGAACGCAAGAGAAGTCACGTTGATCGGAATGATATTTCATATGACAGTCAAGCTAATCGGGAATAGGAGTGAGTAGATAGTTATTGGGGTAGGGGGGAGGCAGATATTATGGGGGTGGGGGGGGCAAATAGTTATGGGGGTGGGGGGGGAATATAGTTATGGAATTACAGACTATGTAGACTTTCTCTTAATTATTATTGCTATTGTGAATATTTAAAGGACGAGGGACACTTATTTTATCATGAAAAACAAATTGTATTCTATTTTTGTTGATGATAAAATTTGTTTAATCAATTACTTTTACATCTATACATCTAAAAAGTTTAATATAAATAATTATACAAATATCTAATTAATTATGTTATATGACCCTATTTTAAAAAATATTATTCAAAATAATTAAAATGATAAGAATATAGATTATGAGATAGCATTGTGAATACTAAATCGATTGAAACAATTTGACAACTAATATCAACTGTCATATTATATTTTTTATTTATAAGTTGAATTTTTGAATATATATATATATATATAGGTGATTTGTGATTTGATATAATGTTTGATAATTTAATACATGTTTTTACCGTGCAACCCTGATTCGTGTATTAATTATAAACACTATGTATAATTATTCTATTTAAAATTACATACCTAATCATATAACATAACATCCGACTATCTATTTATCTAACTTAGTTATCATCATTAAACGACTATACTCCGGTAAGTGGTTACGGATGGCTAACCACGCGTTTGTTAGCGATGAACATGTTCGGAGCGATCGCTATCGGGGTGATCTTCATCGAAGAGCAGGTAGCTGACGTATCATCATCGCTGGCTTCGTTATTGTTGTCCTCGACTGAGGTGACAGGGTTTCAAGAGAGGGGAGTCAACGACGTCGTCGAAGATTGTATATATACCATTTATTATATATATATATATATATATATATATATATATAATATGATTAGATGGTATTAGGATTCGCTAATGGTATATAATTTGTATTTACTCATCATATTTATCGATATATCTATCATAGACTATTCTCATGCATATATGTATTATAAAGTGTACATATTTAAACGGGTACCTAAGTAATTATATTATGTTAACGTATAGCTATTTTGTAGGTCGCAACGACGATTTAAACTTAATTCAAACTAATAATTTAATAGTTACATATACCAAATATACACGTAACATCGTATGCCGGACATCCGTGCACACGAGTAGCTAGCTAAGGGGGTGTGTGTGTTCACACCGCGACTAACAGCACGGCAATGAGTCGTCGTGTAATATCTACGAAAAGTGCCATTTTCGAGCATTTCGTGTTCGATATATCGCTTTGAAGAGCCATATATGGTTATAAGTGTAAACTTCATCTAAGTTCCTAGATGCGATGAAAGGATTCCTCCACCGAATAACAATAACAACGATATACGAACATTCGTTTCGTAAGTCACTGAGGTAATAACTTGTATCGAACGTGACACGCATTGCACGGTGACACAGTCGCCTAGCTCGTTAGTCGCGGTGTGAACACCCCTAGAGATAAGCACCCCTAAGGGGGGGTGTCGACCTCTACTGACCGTGGATATCTTCTATAGAGATGACGGTGGGGTCTTCGATAACAATGACGTTGGTGGTCTCCAGTATTTTCACCTCTACGTTCATGTCTCTGTCTTAACGGCGTTAATGTATGTGGCAACGTTGTAGTCATAATATCATGCGTATTAATAAACGTTATCTGGTATATTTAAACTGCCTGTGTGGCTCAGTTGGCTAAGGAGTCATACACACAAGCAGTAGGTTGAGGGTTCTAGCCTCGTCCGGACCATTAAAATGGATCTTAAAATAATATTTAGAAGTTATCTTATATAATTTTGTATCAATTAATGATCGGCTCTCGTTAAAACCATGGATGCCTTAACTTGAGAGCGGCTTCGAACGGACATAAGTGAAAACTTCATCTAAGTATCTGGATGGGATGAAAGGACTCCACCAAAATAACAATAACAATACTTATTATAATCCATGTGTATTACATGGAATTGTTGCCCCGCACGTATCAATCTTATACTACATTATTGTATTGCTATACTGAATCACGTCTATATGAATGTACTGGCTCTCGGTGCTTGTTATACGAATATAATCGTTATATAATCGTAATATTGTAGCCGTAATGCCTGATCATGCATGCATTGGCTATATATAGAAGCATACGGATACATTGTCACTAGCACACACTAATATGTTACGTGCCATTAATATGCCTTCACTTATTTCTTCATAACATATACGTATGAACGTTGTTAGTCAACATTATATATAACATCATATATCGTTTATATTAACGTTTAATAAAAGTTATTGGCTATACTATTTTATAATTCTACGTTTTATAAATTTCAAATTTTCAAATTAATATAAAATTAAATACTTATTAAATTTTGATAAACCTGAAACTTTGAAAATTAAAAAGAATTATCAGTAGAAGAAAAATGTTATAGATATTAATTATATATTATATTTTATTAGTTCACTAATAATATAAATGTTGTATCCTTATATCAAAACAGAATGATCTTCAAAGTCTGAATAAAAGCATCTACTACTCATATTCCCAAAAGTTGATACGTGGATTAAGTGCTTGCATCTGAATAATTCCCCTTTTTATTATTATTTTGTTATTATATCATTTGTTAATTTTATATCTTAACCATATGTAACATGGCATTTATAAATCATTATATATATTCGTTTATATTCTTTATTTGTTTTTTATTATTATTATTGTTTTATGTCATTATGTTTGTTTTAAACAATAAACTATATCTATCTATCTATCTATATTCAAAAAAATTTAATATTAATAATGTCCAGACAATTATGATAAACTACTAGTCATAAAAAAGAAACACTTTTTCGTATAAATTACTTGTTTACAAAAATTTATATTTTGTAGACTTCAAAGGGATTTTTTTATATTTACCTTATAAATATTTTGAAATATACATTTTGTATGTCTTTTTTATGGGAATTCATTGATATATATCATATTTGTTAATATGTAACTTTCAAAGGGAGTAAATGTACCTAAAATATAAGTATTCAATTAATATATAAATATTATATATATATATAATATTATATATATATTCATATTAATAAGATAATATCTTGTATATGAATATAGTTTATAAATATTTATTCGTATCACGACTCTTGCATTATATAATGATATGAGGTATTAATACATCATTAATGGATTTATATAATGGATAATTTATATTAGTTATATAATATAATATATTATATATTTAATATATAATATTGAATGTTATATAATATAATATATTCAATATAAATAAAAATTGTCATTTATTAGCACTCCCCACTATTATCTATTTATATAATAATGGGGAATACGGACGGTAGGCAAAAATTAAATAACAAATAAATATCAAATTTCACGTAAGTAATGCGTCTCTCGAATTCATTATACGATCTAGTGTACACGAAAATATAATGTGAATGAGTAATATGTACATAGCATATATATTATATGAAGTAATTCCTTTAGAAAAATATATGAATACGAGTACCATCATATTTATGAATTGATATTTTTGGGTTGTTTGATTTATTTGGTTTAGTTTTATTCTTGTTTTTTTAGCTGCATTATATACCGAAGTGAGCGCGTCGCACGCAGGGTTGTTAAAAACCTACTTTTTCTAAAACGTGAATTTAGGTTTTTAGGTTTTAATAGGTTTTTTAGAGAAAAACATAGGTTTTTTTAGGTTTTTTAGAATTTTTTTAGGTTTTTTACCATTTTAATAGATAATATCCAATTATTTTTTGAAAATATTGATTATAATAATAGAATACAGGTTACTTCATCCGTTGGTTCATCTTGTCCGTCAATTCGTCCGCATAATTTAGTTATTTCGTCTAAAATATAGTTTTTTTTCGTTCAAATATAGTTATTTCATAATTATATTTTTTACATAATTATATACAGTTTTAATAAACATATTTAATTAAATATAGACTATATAATACTCTATCATAACTGTATATATTACAAAATATATCTGACTTCATAGGTTGGTGGAATTCCTATGTTTTAGGAGGGTATCGTTTATTTAATAAAAATATTTTGAGTGTGAAGTGAATCAGTTAAATTGATAATATAAATAATAGGAATTCTGGGTATTATTTAAACAAATATATAGTTAATAATAGTAATCATTAAATAATAAACAAATTATTAAATAATTTTAAATAAATATTGTAAAATATATAATTAAAAAAATCTTATTTATAATTTTACAAATATAAGAAAATAATAAACCTAAAAACCTAAATAACACATTTTAGGTTTTTTTAAAAAACCTAAAAACCTAATTTAGGTTTTTTAAAGCCTTTCCAAACCTGGTCGCACGCCACACATGAACTTTGTTATTTATAGTTATTTAATATTTGCCTACCATCCGTACCATCCATAATAATTATAATCATTATAATAATCATTATTATAATCATTATAATAATTATTATAATTATATAATTATTATATAATAATTATATAATAATTATAATAATCATTATTATAATGTTACCAAGATTATCTTGAAGATAAAGTTTATTATAAACTAAGTATAAAACTTGAATATTTAAACATATTTTTTATTTACAATATAATATAGAATGTGTTATTGAATCAATAGAGTATTGAATACTAACTAGTAGTATTATAATTATAAATTATACTTGAATTAAAGTTTAATTATTAAATTTACAATTATTTTAAAAATATATTAAATTTATATCTTATTTATACATCATGTATTACATGTTATGAGTTATTTTGAACAATAATTTGATAATAAAAATGAATTTAATTATAAAATTTATATTTTAAAGTATTATAAATATAATAGTATACTGTATTTTTTTATTTTGTAAACCTTATTAATAATTGTCAACTTTAAATTTCTTTAAATTTATCTTTTATTTGCATTTGTTTATTATGAAATTAATAAAAATGTTACCTACGCCAATCAGATTAACCGAACAAACCGAATCAAAATATTTTCGCAAAATCATTGATATTTAAAATCCATAGATCATAGATTTATATCATAGATCTTTCTTTATATCGAGGGGTTTAACTAAAATTACGGTAAAATACAAATCTATGGATCATAGACATTGAGGGAGTCCAAAGATTTATAGTTTACCGTAGTTTTAGGTAAAATACCGAGATATACTAATATCTATGCCATAGATACTTATCATAGACTTTGAGGGGGGCCACCCAGCAAACAGTAATAGCCTCATAATAGCAACATAATAGCATATATAATATCTTTACTGTGAGGCCTTCACATGTTAACATTGTGTCAAAGATTTTCCGAAGGATGCTGCTGACTCCGATTTGCTTCGCAAAATCTTTGATTGTGTTATAATAGCTCTGCTATTATGCTGCTATTATGTTGCCATTAAATGTGTATTATACTGTTATTAATTGTTCATGTTATTATGCTGCTATTATGTTGCCATTAAAAGTCTAGTATGCTATTATTATGATGCTATTCATTTTTAAAGTATATTATGCTGTTATTATGTTGATATTCTAATAATATCAATATAATAGCAGCATAATATACTTTTAAAATTAATTAACTCCATATATTATACATATACATAGGGATTCGCCCCTTAGATGTCTATCGGTGTCCGTATTAATACATCCCGGAAAACATCTAGAGTGTCAGACGGACACTGACCGTATTAGGGACTTATATGCCCTCAAGATATATGTTTATAATTTAATGAATATTTAATAACAAATATAGAAATTATATATATATATAATTTTTAGAATGCTTAATTTTGTGATAATAGTGTTATATTTTATATCGATATATTTGTATATTCTTGAGAAGGTTTTAAGTTTAAATTTGTGTTCATAAATTTAAAAACATAATACAAAAATCAGTTTATTGGATATATCAGCAATATTATGAATAAAAAAAAAATAAAAAATACTTTTTTATACTATTTATATAATTATGAACAAATACGTTATATATTAATACAGGCTTCGCCCCTAGATGTATATGATTATGAATATGTTATTCATTACACGTTTTTTTAATAAGATTTATGGTTTCTGAGATACCGAGAGTGACCGTATTCGGTTACTTTTCCTACCAGTATAATTATCTATGCATGGACCGAAGTATACATATAATAGAATAGTGTATATGTAACTAACATAAATATGGAGAGAGCTGATAATATATGTGACATAATCACCTAACATAGTAGGTATTTAACTATCTCCAAGGATTTTGCGAAGCTTTCATTTTCCTTATAAAAATCTTTGGTATCTCTATATTACATTATCACCAACGAAGGTTACATTCCCATCCATACAGAACGAATTGACTTCGTCGTCTATGTCCCCAGATAACAGTAATATCCTCATAATAGCATATATAATAGCCTCAAATGTTTACATTGTGCCATTATATAATATATATTAGCATATATGCTTATATTATGATGTAATTAAGAGTTTATAATGTTGATATTAATTTGTAATTCTATTATGCTGCTATTATGTTGCCATTAAAAGTCTATTAACCCGCTATTATAATTTCTAATGCTATTATGTTGTTATTATCATAATAGTAAAATAATATCAGCATAATAGAATTACAAATTAATAGCAGCATGATAGCCTTTTAATGTCAACATAATAGCAGAATAATATCACTTACAAATGGTGTCACCCCTTCAGATATAAAATAACCTAATGTAGTAATAATTATTATCCGCCAATTGATATTAATGTATTTAGATATTCAACTTCCTATTATAATAAACTCAATATAATAAATAATTCACAAATATCTCGAGTTATAGGATCCTATAGTATAATCCTAAGTATACATCATCCTCATCAACATAATTTACCATCGGAAAAGTGCTTTCAGAAATCCAAAATACAAAAACGAATATAACCACATTACTAGAAAACACCCTGCCATACGCTGGTAACGAGCTATCAGCAGAACTATTGTTTCTCGATATCTTTTTAGAATTCGACACCATAACCCTAGACGTCGTTATATATGGACTAAAACTAATTTTATTTGAAAATAATGTAGGTTAATCTAACATTATTAAACATTATTAGTAAACCTATTTACTTCTCTTGTTTTCAAACACCATTACTAACATCACCTACACTGTATATAGTGCAACCTATAGAACTATAGTTACTATATAGTATAATATAGTATAGTAGGTATATAGTACCTATACAGTAATACAATAATTATTGTTTAAACTAATATCCATCACGCCAAAGCCAAGTAATCTATAGAGTATATAGTCTATATATATACGATGTATTGGCTATATACAGAACATTAGTAAGAATAATAGAATCATTGACTATAGTCTATAGTCAATGATTCTATTACCCTTAATAATGTTCTGTATACAGAATATAGTTATATAGCCAATATATATAGCCAATACCTCGTATATAGGGGCGCTGCAACAGGGTATACGGGGGGGGGGGTATATCCCCCCCATTTTAAAATCTAGGGGGACCTCCTATGTATTTTTCCCCCCCCCCACCACATTTACAACAACATTTATTTTGATTGGTTGGTCCCAACTACGTACAAAATCGTTCCAGCGCCCCTACTCCTATAACATCGGGATAGGAGGTCTTGATATAGCCTATAGGCTATAGCCTAGAAACCATAAATCATACAAAAAAAATGTTAATGAATAAAATATTCATAATTATATAAATAGTCTAAATAAGTATTTTTTTAATTTTTAATTATTCACAATATTGCTGATATATCCAATAAACTGATTTTTTTATTATGTTTTTAAATTTATGAAAAACAATTTCTACTTAAAACGTTTTCAAGAATATACAAATGTATTGATATAAAATATAACACAGGTATTATAAAATATAAAACCTATGTTATTAAAAAATAAAGCATTCAAAAAATTATATATTTAATTTCTATATTTGTTATCAAATATTCATTAAGTTATAAGCATATATCTAGAGGTATATAAGTCCCTAATACGGACACGGTCCGTCGGACAGTGTTAGTCGGAAACTCTAGATGTATTAATACTGACACCCTATAACTAATCATATAAACTTTTCTGATTTTCATAAAAATCGCGTGCGTTATAATATTAATACCACCAATAAAGCTAAATCTAATTTTTTTTATTATTTAGATACTTATATTTTATTATTAATTAAAAAATAATAAAAATAAATAAATTAACTTATTAAATTAGAATAAATTGTCCATAAAATTAATTATAAATAATGTACTTGTAATTTGTCTGCTTGATTCATCAATAATATATATTTTATCTAGTGGTATATAGGGTGTCCGTATTATAACACGTGTATGTACATGATGTACGACGTACATTGTACGTATTCGGATATGGGTACCGAATACGAACACCCCCGTTGTCTACGGAATTAAAAGATTAAATACAATTTTAAAATCACAATAATATCTATAATCATATACTATTAATATATTGTAATTTTTGAATACAAATAATGAGTAATTCAATGTTAAGACCATTATTGTTAAAGTGTCCGTTAAAGGTTACTTTCCCCTAGTCATCCATATTAACAAAAAACCTACATTCCACAAATACCTATCATATGTACAAAGCATCCACATTACGACACCTCATTAATCATAAACAAAATGGTCGCAATAGCAAAACACCTACTGCTCTAACTCAAACATACTTTAAATTAAAACATATAGGATATATATCTACAAGTGGAGCTAGGTAATTCAAATAGTTTTGAAAAATTATAAAATTGTATATAAATTAGAGTAAGAGAAGTATGTATACATTATCCAATACAAATAGTGTATAGTATACAGTGTATACTACGAAATATTGAATGTATATGCAAACCTTTTCTTACGATATTAAGATTAGATTATCTTGCGATTAAAGCTTAAAATCCAAAATAAAAGTTCTAGAAAATATATTTATTGTAAGGTTATTGTACAGGTAATGTAATATAGTTCCTTTGTAATATAGTTCACAATATATATATATATATATATATATATATATATATATATAATGTAGTTGAATTAGACACATACATAATCTTACCAAGTGTATTCATAATGTATTATATTAAATATAAATTATAAAATTTATCATATTTATTTTAATTTATATTTAATCTATACGATATTTATAATATAATGTAAATTTGGTTTGATATAATTTGACAGAACTAAAGGTCAATCTGATATTTTATAGATAGGTTAGTTACCTAAATTACCTTACTTTGTAGTATAGGTATATATACCTATACCTAAATATACCTACTTTGTTTTATATGTATAGATTTTGTAGTACATATGTATAATAAAAAGTAAATTTAATTACAGTTAAATACAGTTAAAGGAGTGCAATCGCCAACATGTAAAAGACATGGAAAATACACAAGTTTATAGATAATTATAAATATAAACCTTATATCTTAACCGTCTAGAATATATTTTGATGTAATCTTTAGTACACATTATATACAAATATACGATCTTATTATTATATATTACGTCAATATTTAGTGTTAACCTAGTTATATAGCATATTGAGATATAATTTGTAGAAGAAACGAAAATAAATGATTCTAAATTTAATTTGTTTTAATACAAATTCTGAAACTATCCCCACTCCTGTTAGGGGAAAGACCCCCATTACCTACCCATAAATGATTATTTGTAATAACTTATTCAATATTAAATATATTTATATGAAATTTTGTAATTAGGGTAATATTATGGCAATGAATAATGTGGCTATTACAATAAATGTACAATAAATGTATCTTACTAATATCTATTTTCTTAACACATTTTCACCCGCCACATATATATCTTTATTTAGACTCCTACATTCTTCCACTTCGATATCTTCCTCCGATTCTGTTTCATGAAATAGTGCACGATCTATTTTTAACTTTACTCCGATCATCTATAACTAACCATCTGTGATATCATATACGGCAATGTGTCCTCTATTTTTAAATAGGAAATACTTACTCTGATTCTAAAAAACCTTCAATCGATCGTGTATAATTTCTCAATTATCATCCAATATCTCAGCTACCTTTAGTAAGTAGCATTTTGGAAAGAGTTATTTCTCGTAAACTATATTCTATTTAACCTCTAACAATATCCACCTTTATCTGCAATGTGGTTTTCGCCGATGTCACTACACATACACATAACTACTAAATGTTATTCATGTCATCACTTCTACTCTTAATAATACTTATTATCAACTAGTCACGATTGACATAGGTATATATATAGTGCAATACGCTATAGCATAATATTATACTGTCCCGTCTACACCTGAATGGAATTATATATCTTGCTATTTCCTTGTTTAGTTCATACTAGTGCTGTAAATGAACTCGGACAGTTCGAACACGTATCGAACAGTATCGAACTTTTGATACTTCGAACTTTGAAAACAAATTCGTTTTCGAACTTTTGATACTTATGACTTTCGAACTTCGAACTTTGAATTCAAGTATCGAACTTTCGTAATTCGAACTTTGTATGCATATATGCAACTATCGAACTTGCGATCATATGTTTTATAATATAATTAATTTAAGTTATCCAAAGTATCGATGCAGTCTCAGTCTCGGTTATCTAAAGAATTCATGCATCTTAGTCTCAGTTACTCAAAGCATCGATGCAGTCTCAGTATTGGTTACCCAAAGAATCGATGTAGATATTAAAAAACTAAAAATAATAAAAACATAAATTAGCCACCTATGGAAATAATAACATTTATTTATATACAGATTTTGTAAGAGATATATAGATTAATATTTATATCTATAATAAAAAATTAAACATTATGATTAAATTGTAACATAAAAAGCATTGTTTATGCTCAGTTATATATAATAAGAGTCTAAATTTGGTTTGAACCCATTACATAATTATCTTGATTCGATTTTTGCTTATAGTTTAAAATTATCGGGTAGGCATATTTTACCCAAAGTCACGGCTCTATCAAAATACTTGACGTAATTTATATACAAATATCGATACTTCAAAAATTGAGTTCGAAAAAATTTGATACTTCAAGAATTTTTTACATACTCTAAAAAATGAGTTAATTTACAAAACTAGTTCATACCTACCCGATCAGAGCAGCAATGTCAAAATATATAATTATTGTTATTCTTCTTCTCCTATGAAATATTATGTTCCCCAGGGTTCAGTACTTGGACATTCATTTTCTCTCTATTATATCTACTACATTCCATAATATCAAAATATCCTAATAATTGTTATTATATCTATGCAGACGTTATATAGCTATATATGTTTCTTCCCACTAATTCATCACCAGGTTTCAATAATCAACTCTACAATTATGCTAATAACATTAAATAATTGTTTATTTAAAATAATCTTCTACCTTATGTCTCTAAAACTACATTGTTGAATCATAATCCATCTCCTACTTACTTCCTCCGTTTATTATTGATAACATTGTAATCTCTCCTTCTCCTATGAATCCAACTTGGGTATCATTTTTATTCTATATATAGAAGAGTATTCAATAGTATACCAATTCGTTCATTACTCATATTAATATCATCATTAATTCTGAAAATTATTATATTTCTAGAATTAGAATAATACGAACATAAATTATTGTCTCTCTTACTAACATATTAATTACTTCCCTTGTCCCCTCACTTATATATTACTGTTCCTTATTTCTCCCAAATATTCCCTTATATTCTATCCTTCCCCTAAATCAAGTTATTCTTTCATTAATTTGTACAAAATATAACACGTATTCGAGACAATTCATCTACTTCATCATACCAACACTTACTTCCCTGGTTCTTATATGATAATATCTATTGCTCATTCCTCAATATAATCTTCTAATTGTCTCTCCTATATTTCTTATTCTCCATGTAGAACTATTTTACTATAGCACAGAGATGTTACATTCCATATCTTAGAAACCATGATTCTCATCTTCTATTTACTTCTATACCCCATACCTAAAACATATACGTGTGCCCTTATTAGGTAAAAAGCTATGGAACTCACTTACTCTATAACGTTATAACTTTATATAGTTTGTATGTACATTTTTTATAAATATATATATATATATATATATTTTATTTCCATTTTACAAAAATAAATATACATTAGAATTATAATTCTATGTTGATATAATATAATATTCTATATTAATTGTAAGCTTAATTGTACTTATAAAATAAATAAAACACGCTGATTTCATTGATTTAGATAGGAAATTATAAATATTGTTTTAATTTATGTTTATATATTGAATAATAATTCAGTGACAACTAATATATAATATTCACCTATAAGAATACTATAGTATTCTATATATAAATATATATATATATATATATATATATATATATATATATATATATATATATTATACTGACTCCTAGAATGAATTTGTCACCACCACGCATGTGTATGACATATATGTCTAGATGGTGAGTGATATATTTGCTTTTAAAAAATATTTATATATATTTTGTTATTCTCTGCTTCTATGATTACCCGGTTATTAAAACTTAATCTTAAAAATTTGATACTATATTATTTGACGTTGAAAAAGTAAAATAAATAAATAATTTAATTTTAAACATTCCTATATGCATATAGGGGAAATTCTCCGATTACCGACCCCTACATGATTATATGTAATACATTATTCAATATTAAATATATTTATTTGAAATTTTATAATTAGGGTAATATTATGGCAATGAATAATGTGGCTATTTTAAATTTTTGATATAATTATATTTACAAGAATCAAAATGGGTGTCTGTAATCGGATACATGCAACTAATGACCCCTTCTCATATTACCAACCCCCTATAATAATAATAGTAGTATAATACATAATTGTAGTATAATAATATCCAATAAAAATAGATATACATATAAATATAATTAATTATAACATGCACGCAATTTATTTGTTATTGAATTTATGTTTTAATAGTAATATTAAATTTAAATTTAAACTTTATAGTAATTATATTAAAATAGTTTATACTATTATTTAATATTTATTTATTACTCAGTATGTATATAATTAACTGGAATCATGAATCCTAAATCTATATCAATTATACATAAACATTTTACAACACATTTTAAAGTAAAATACGGATATATTTTGAATGGATATCATAAATCACATGGGGTCAGTATTATGGTAATATAGGGGGTCGGTAATAGGAAAATCATATGGGTTGCTATAATTAAGATATATTGGTTAATATGTATTCAAATTTAATTATTTTTCTAATATTTATAAACATTTTATTGATCTACAATATTATGCAAAAAATTAAGTTCTAATTAATAATGTATTTACAATGATTTAAAAAAAGTTATTATTCAAATATTTAAATGATAAAAACATAATATTACATTTGATCAAATACCAATTGTAGGATTACATATTTTTTTAAACAAAATACTTATTCATATTTATCATTAAATTACTAACAGTTCATGTATATATAATGTTTTGATATCTCTTATAGTTACTGAGAAACGAGAGGGGGTCGGTATTAGGAGGGGGTCGGTATACCGATTATAATCGGATACGTTCCCATAACTAATTGTATTGATAAAGTAGATTTTGTAAGTATATGATTAATATAATTTATAGATTTTGTCTTATATAATTTGCAGATTTTTAGATCTATATAGGTAATTATTAACCTAATTATTTAATAATTTAGGTAATTACCTATATTAATATATCAATAATATTATTAATTAATGTTCGATCATTGAATAATTGCATTTTAATTTTATATTTTAAATCTTATTTAATATGTTAATGACTATCGTATATATATATATATATATATATATATATATATATATATATATATATAATAGATAACATACTAGCGTATACTTTACTACATATATAATATACCTACATACTATATAACTCTACCTATATTTATGTAACTGCATTAATTGATTAAATAATTTTTATCCAGGTTTTAAGTTAGGTAGGTAATTATATCACAAGTAGTTTATGAATTTATTGAATAATATATGATAGGATATATAAGTTATGATAGTATAGTTACTGTAGTATGATAGGATATATATATATATATATATATATATAGGAATACCTAGAATATAGTGTTATTTAGAGTATTTACAGTTATACAGTTATAACTAAAGTGTACATATATTATATATATATATATTTACACTACTAATGTAAAATAAGTATAATCATTAATTTAATACATATAATAAATTGAATATTATAAGTAAAGAAGTATTTTGTTGATTATCTTTTATTAAAGATACTCGACCTTCCGTTAGTTTTCATGTCTAGACAGCGGCGGCTAGGATCACAGAACGTATTGCGATCAATAGGCCGACATGTGGAAGTAGAATATGTATACGACCATCAAACATAGCAGAAGTCTCGATAATTCCGGAATCATTGTACTTGATGAATACTCGGCTGATTCTAGTGTGAATCAGTATCGGTGTCTTTTTAAATCGATTTCTTTTACAGCTGTATACGGATACTGGTAGTGATATCTTTTCACCTCTCGAGCAGCGTATTTTCTGGGGTAGTATTTCTCGATTTTAAAACCGCGCATGTGAAGCACGGGTGTTTGATTGGGAATTCATAGCGTTACCGATGTATATCTACCACTAATTATGGTGTTTAATAATGGGATTTCTCGCTCTCGATTTGCTGTAATTCGCCAGTCAAAATACGTTCATTATTTAGTAAATTTTCGATATTTTAAACGATAATTTAATTTTCTAAATAATATTTAATTAATAATAATTCTTGTCTATTACTTAATCATGAATATTTAAAAATACATCCAATTTTATTAATATTAAATAGTAAATGATATTTAAAATATGTTACTATATAATTTATAAAATTAATTTTGAAGATTTGCCTATACCTTAATGTATTATATAAATATGAGTTGCTTTTTTTTTGGTTTTTTTGTTTTTTTTGTTATAATATAATAATCCTATGTATAATTTTTTTAATTTTAATTTTGTTTGTTTTTTTTTGCATTTTTATTTTAATATATTTAAATAACATAAATATAATTTTTTTGCATATTTTGAATTTTAAAAATAATAATATACTTTTTTTGAATTTTAATAATTTTAAATATTCATGAAGTATTATTTAAAACATTAGTTTAATTCATATGTCAATTTTTTTATTTTTTTTTTGTTTTTTTTAAAGTTAAATAATAATACTAATTTATTTTATGACTCATAACTTATGAATGTTTATTATAATTATTGATAAATAATATTAAAAAAAATAATATATGTAATTTTAAATATCAATAACAAAAAAGGTATATAATAAACTACATTATCTTATATTAGCTCTTATAATATTTTCGGCAAAGTATTTTATGGTTGCCCATAACATAGCCATTCTCGATTCATTTATGGAGACATATATACAAAATCCTAATAGAATATAAAGTACCTTACGTCTAAATGGTATATAACGAAGTTTGATTCGATTATGACTATATTCCATTCGGATATATAACAACCAACTTCACGAAAGCCATAATAACTAAATAAAACATATATAATATCAAGATAACTAGATACAATATCTAATGTTCCGACATCACATACAACTATACTTCAAAACCTATCGATACGATAGCTCACTAAAATAACTAAACGACATGCATTATCTACAGATATCTATAGATGCTGTATACATCATTACACGCTCATTTACAACACATGACGTCTGTATATCAGATAGGTTAGTACGTAGTATATGAACACGTAGCCGATGATGTACAGTATCAACGTATCCACATCCATGTCGAGAGTAATCTATTAAACTATGGTTATTAATCTATTAATAGTATTAAACTATTAAACTATGGTTATTAATCTATTAATAGTATTAAACTATTAAACTATGGTTATTAATCTATTAATAGTAATAAACTATTAAACTATGGTTATTAATCTATTAATGGTAATAAACTATTAAAATATAGCTATTAATCTATTAATAGTAATACACTATTAAAATATAGCTATTAATCTATT
>OZ025240.1:82228589-82273589 GCA_964019155.1 Osedax fenrisi | reverse complement strand
ATTCACTCCATAGAATGCATTTGAAAATGTGTATACACATATACAAATATATGTACACTTGATGTGGTACTGACCATGTGACAAACACACTGTGTGGTGGTGGCTTACAGTGGTGCACTGTAGTGTAATACTGTCGAATTGGCATGCTACTAGGAATCACACCCCAAGGATTTGAATTTATAAGTTATATAGATATATATATATATATATATATATATATATATATATATATACATAACATACAAATTATATATATATATAAGAAGACTAATAAATATACTAATATTTATAAGTATATAGATTATATATAATCGATTCAATAAATCTTAATAACGTTTAAAGTTAATAACGGATTTAATACATAAAATATGCATATATGATGGGAACATACTACTGATAAGCTATCAGTGATAACTGACCTGTAAGCCTATATACTATATAGTATATGCACACACATGCTTACAGCTAGACCTATATAGTATATAGGTATAGCTGTAAGCATGTGTGTGCATATACTATATATATATATATATATATATATATATATATATATATATATATATATGTTTACATGTTACATATATGTTTAATGTTAATGTTACATTAAATTCGCATAGAGTAAACTAACATATATGTTATATAAATTTATATTATATTAGGGTGCGTTTTTTGTAACGTACCACAGTACCACAGTACCACAGTACCAAGTTAACAAGCGTTTTTCGTAACGTACCACAGTACCACATTCCCACCTGTATGCTTATACATGTAACATCAAGTGGGACTATGGTACTGTGGTATGTTATAAAACATACGAAATATCCCAACGTACCACAGACCACAGTCCCACAGTACCAAAGTACCACAGTACCACTTGAGTTAAATTCGCGGGCGTTTCAGATGGTTCATTGGAAACATCAATATAAATAAACGCTCCCTATATCTATATCGAGGATGGTACTGTGGTACTGTGGGACTGTGGGACTGTGGTACTGTGGTACTGTGGTATGGGACGTTTAAAAAGTAGTACCTCAGTCCCACTAGAGTTTACATGTATAAGCATACAGGTGGTACTGTGGTACTGTGGTACGTTACAGAAAACGCACCCTTAGGGTGAATGCACCATGATCTTTTAATATATAAATATACCATATATGGTATATATGCACATATAGGTACATAGTTGCGCATACGCCGAAGGTTCGTGTACAACTGGTAGGGTAAAACTACACGGGCAAAACAAAACATTATTTAAAATAATACATTATATATATATTCGTTATATTGGCTAATTATCCTTATATGAGTTGTTTTATATATTCACTACACGTATATGCTACTTATAGATAGGTCTATAAACTATTGTTACGTTGACATACTGTTATCATGAATGTATAGTACATGAAACCGAGTAGGTTTATCACCCGCGTTTACATCTATTCTTAATAGTATACCGTTATTATATATTCTAAATTATGATTACGCGTGTATATATGCAAATTATATGTATTATTCATACAATTAGAAGATAATTATAATATTAATAAAACTATAGGATATAGTATATGACATAATGTAATACCAATAATATATATATATATATATATATATATATATAATGTCATCTTGAATGAAACATATAGATATGTAGATACGACTATAAATGTTTGTGACATCCATTCATAATTTATTAGATAAAGTCATCGATGAGAAAAACTATAGTTTTTGTAAATAAGAATATTGAACTTTAACTTTGGTATACCATTTACAAAATAATCATGAAATAGACTAAATTATTGATTAAACTGGATTGTATTAATGGATTGATTATATTATTAAATAACATCTAGTATCCACATATATGTTTATAATAATTGGTTATAATTGTAGGTTTAATATAGGTTTTTAATTTAATATGTAATTATTCTAATAGGTTTATGTACATAATATTAATGTAATTTTCCAGAAATATATATTCATTATTTTGAATAAAATATAAGAATATACAATGTAAATACACACACATGTATATATATATACAAAATTAAACATACATACATATATATATATATCACATCCTTAGCTATAGCTATATATGATAGGTAGTATGCTAATAGTAGGTGTATGATAATAACCTGCGTAGTCTAGTTTGTTGGATGACCATTGAGACGCGATATTTTCTCCCAGGGGTTTACCTTTGAAACTTCTGTTTCGGCTGTGAGCAAATATACCAGACTTCGCTGTTCAATAAGGTATATATATATATCATAATTATCATTACATTTATATATATATATATATTCAACTTATATTAGTATACACAATGATTAATAACTATAGTTATTTCTTTGACGAGTTTCTTATAAAATGAAAATTATTATGTATAGAATTATTGAATATTTTTAAACTAGAACATAAATACATTCTATTTTGTAATTATAAATCAGCTATAATTGTTTCTAGCACATATATATATATATATTATTGTACACCATAGACCGTATATAATAAAATGGTTATAGACTAACCCATAGAATTGGCATGTCCTTGTGCGATGTTGTTCAGTTCCGAACTAGTAGTCAGTTTAGAGACGCCGTGCATTGACCGATACTTGTTGTGAGCATTCAGCATGGCTTCGTTGAACTCTTTGTTGTTCATCCTGTCGATTACGTAATAGTAAGCGATGTAGTCGTGACGTCACGAGACGGACGAGTTCACATGTCAACGCGGTTACATAATAGGAAATGTGTCGCAAGAGAGTAAGGGTGTTCACACGACGCAGGTTTTGCTTATTAACGCAGATGAAAATAACGAAATAAAAGAGTAGATTAGGTAGATAATAATATGAAAACTAATGGAATACGTGAATGAAACATTCTTAACAGTTATAGTATCTGAGGGTAAGCTAGCGTGAATAAGAGATACCTATCGTACGGGGCAATGCTACTAGTAATACGCCGAGTGCAGGTGATCGGTACATAGTAGATGTCCACCATGGGTACTGTGGTTTTCTAAGTAACGTATAAGACTTGAAGTATTTAAAGTACATCATCTTTAGTCGTTCATATATGCTTGTAGGATATGTATGTACATGGATATGCGTATTGTTATGGGATGTAAATTAATAGACGTATGTATATGAATTGTATCTTAACACAACATAATATTCTGTATCTCAGAAGTTTACTAGATGTATGTGTATGTATGTATTGCATCTGAACACAACATAATATACAGATGTATCTCAGAAGTGAATGAATAATACGATGATGTCATACACAATAATGCAAGAACAGCTACTAAGATGTGATACATATAGGTCTAACAAAGGTAAACGTAGTATTTAATAATTATGACGTAATACGAGTATACGAGTAACACTGGTTACTTCATGAAATGTACGTCATGCAATGTACTGTCTACATTGTATGACGTAACTTACTGTATTCACGACACTCATAGTGTACGCTATCTCCGCTAATAGTTGTAGACATAGCATGACCGTCGAACTAACGGGTACCAGGATGTAAGGTGTATAGGCGCGGGTTAGTTTGGTGTTCGTTAACATGTACTTACTATATGCTCATACAATCTATACGTAAATGATACACGTATCTTTATTTTATATATAATATATATATATATATATATATATATATATATATATATATATATTATGTTAATATGTTGGGGAGGTAAAGAGGTTTATAAAGTGATAGCGTTTTAGAACCTCTGGTCCAGTAGTTCTCTACCATGTCATTATACCTATAGGTGGTATACCATGTCATTATATAGGTAGTAGGTCAGATCGATAATAATACCATCAATATTTCATATTACACGATGAACTTTAATTAATGAGCGCCGAGGTCGTATTGTAAAGTGTGTGGTAAAGTGTGTGGTAAAGTGTGTGGTAAAGTGTGTGGTGAAGTGTGTGGTGAAGTGTGTGTTGAAGTGTGTGGTGAAGTGTGTGGTGAAGTGTGCGGTGAAGTGTGTGGTGAAGTATGTGGTGAAGTGTGTGGTGAAGTGTGTGGTGAAGTGTGTGGTGAAGTGTGTGGTGAAGTGTGCGGTGAAGTGTGTGGTGAAGTGTGTGGTGAAGTGTGCGGTGAAGTGTGCGGTGAAGTGTGTGGTGAAGTGTGTGGTGAAGTGTGTGGTAAAGTGAGGCTATATATAGAAATATATCAAAGCTATAGCGTCACTTATAATTGCAACCAAACCCCTTGACCATGCACATGTGTTTATATATATAGCTATATCTAATCGCTTAACTGATTCTCCTTATACATTGTCTATAAACTGAATTCATTCATTCATTCATTCATATATATATATATATATACATAATATAATATTATCCTATATATGATTAACTAACGACATATTTACGATATTTCAAATGATGAATTGTGGATTAATGATACATGTAAGGAGTAATACCTACGAATTTTCTTATCGTTATATTACGTGTTGTAAAATTAAAAATTAAATTTGTTATTCAAAATTATTAATATTTTTAAATATTAATAAATTTAAAAGTAATATATTGATTGAATATAATATATAGGAGGTATAAAATACTATGTTTACATTTTAAATATTTATAATCATTGTCGAATCTTCAAACCTACAGCTTCTCATTCATTACAAGATCGATTTCGTAATAACATAAACCCAGTCAAAATAGATAAATTATATATATATATATATATATAATATTAATATAAAAACTAATATACTATAATTATAGTATAATATATATATCAAGTTAAAATGAAACAAATGATAAATTCATTCTTCTATAGTATAACATACATTTTTGAATTATAACTATATTTATTCTTATATTATAAACCCGCGAGATATATATAGTTATATTATATAACTTATATAACATAACTATTAATGTAATATTTGCTTATCTCTATCCTATATATTATTACTATCTAACACATCATGTATTTATATTCAGAGTATTGTGACTATAGCTATATATATATATATATATATATATATATATATATATATAGCTATAGCCTATAGGCCAATCATATAATGTAGAGTGCACTTGTTTACTTAAGCAATCATACTACGTATAGCTACTAGTTTGTCATGCACCTTCGAGTATACCATTCTTATTTGCTCTTCGGATAGCACACGCCTAATATGCCCATGTATGCCTATGTATAGGTGATGTAATACATCGAATTATGTTAGTGTGTCGTTAGTAACCTCGCTTGTATTTTAATTATATGTTATAATAGGTATACCTATAATATATACCTATATATTTATACATATTTTTATTATATAATTTAATTTAATTATACATGTATTATATAATTGCAATTATTTGATCTTCTCATATATAATAATAATAAAATAATAATAATAATAATAATAATAATAATAATAATAATAATAATAATAATAATAATAATAATCAGAGCTTAGGAATTAGCCTGAATAAATGAATAAGCAGAGCTTATCAAGTCGTTCACCAGGGAAAAAAACAAGATATAAAATTAATATAATATTAAATAAAATATTTGATTATAAAATTTCTATCCAGGATTTCAAAATAGATATAACAAAATCTAACTCGAACACTTTATATCGATTGCAAATGAAAGTCGATAAAGGTGTATCAACTTGTAGGATTTGTGGTTTCTATATCATATGCCTTGAGGAACTTACTTTCGCCAAGAGTAAGAGCACTGTCAACAATTTTCCCCATACAACAATTGTATCCTCGTCCCTGACACGAACCATTACCGGCCACACAAAGTATTCGATAATATCTCATATTCAATATTTAAAATACAAATTAGACTTCATAGATAGACAATAATAGGATGTTAAATAATAAGACCTACTGATAGAATTTTAAATAAAATTTAAATAAAATGAAATATGTAAGTAATAAAGGTATATAAAACATGTACAATTGTAATTAAATTAATTTAAAATAACATACAAAAATAAAATTGCAAAAAAATCCACAATCATTCTAATCATGTATTTAAAATAAATAATTGTATAATATGTCACTTAAAGAAATGTATACCAATAAAACACCAACATTAAAAAGTGTATAACAAATTAAAAATATTAAAAAAATCTATATTATTAAAATCGGATAAATACTGATACTATAAGGTAGCCAATACATTAATTCCCCCGCCCCCCCTGTTGCAGCGCACCTAGTGAATTAGTATTGTACTTTTATAATAGAATGTTGGTTAAAGGGAATAAATGGGGAGATATTAATAATAATAGGTATTGCCGTGATGGCCTATAGGCAAGTATTATGTGTGATAATAATAGAGAACAGTAGTATACACTTGCAAGTCTACAAATCTAAAACCCCTCTCCTGAGAGTGGCTGTAGATAGGAGATAGTAGATACACGTAGAAGATTAACAAAGATGACTTACTAAATAATAGATTACTTAATAAAACTAGGGAATTAATAAATATTTTAGTCAACAATTTATATGATTTTTGAAATCTGCGGATTATATATATATATATGTGTGAATTACGTTATTTAGTAATATAAGACATATAACGTGTAAAGGAAATGAAATAGTCGAAAGTGAATGGTAGAAAATAACACAGCCATTGCTATATGTTGTAGTGGGAATTGTTCTTATATTAATGAGTGTAAATTAAGAAAATAGGAAGGGTGAGGATACGTTTAATACAGTATTTTAATATAATAGGCTTGTAATAGTTTATATATAAATAAGTGAAGATAAACTAATTGTAAATAAACTTTAATTATTATATTAGTTTACTATTCGCGCCAAATGTGTATATATATGAATCGAAATTATATAATATTAACTGGTCATTAAATATATTACTTATATAAACTATATAAAAATATGAGTATGTCATACAAACTTGTAGATCTGAATAAAAGTAATACTGCTAGGATTTCTATAACATATAATGAAAGTGATTCAATCTCATTGGTCAATATGCAATTAACATTGAAAACACGCACAGTAAAACAGCAATTATTTATTCATTATATATCGATTTTACAGCAATTTACTTTATTACTTATTAGAAATAATAAAAATATTCCACGTAAATTGTAATTATAGTGTTTATGTACACACATATATATATTATTATGTATGTGAGGGTGTTGGTGTTTATTAGTACATAAAATAAAATATAAATACTTTTTAATATTATTTATACTATTTCAAACATATAATATTATATATTTATAAATATGATATTCATAAATACATAATTAAAACCAAAATTCAATACTAATACAAGTATATAATACATGTATACACATTATAAGTATACCATATACAGTAAAGTGGGGTTGTATGAACAGGTGTTTTGCATGAGCTATCTGAGATAAATATCGTATATTTATAAGTATTATTATTTTTAATAGACTAGTATCATCATATCTAGTTGCTACATTAGCGGAAATGATTTTTATTATTTAAAGATTTATTTAAATTTATTTGTATAGATAACAATTTTATCAGTATTTAATATAAAATACAATTAAAAGTAATAATTCCATACGATGTATATACTATTACAACATATTTAATAATCATTTGATTTAGATTAATGTTATTATGTTCATATATAATGAAGTTAATATTAATAGAAAATGTATTTAAAATGTAATATATAACTATTACAATGTTATTAAATAATAATACTATTTGAAACGGGGTTAAATGAACCACCACCAACAGGGTTATATGAACACTTTGTTAACAATAAGTATATATATACCGTCAGTGAGGTTGAATGCACTTTTAAATGTTGTTATTGAAATTAGGTAACTTTATAAGTATTAATTATATCTAATACTTATACATTAGTTAGATAAAATGATAATATATGTAATATAATTTAAATGATTTAAAAAAATTGATTATTGCCATAATTATAGCACTTTATACAAAAACATGGTCGTACAATGACACTCTCCCCTACTAACCTAACACGTATGTACATTCAATGTGCATATTAGGTACTTATTCGATAATAAAGTCATTATCATATCCAATAATAGAATCAATAAAATCAATAATATTTCTTTGGTTGCCATATAAATATTGACATATATATATATATATATATATATATATATATATATATATATATATATATATATATATATATATATATATATATATATGTGTGTGTGTATATGTATGTATGGCCACTATACAAACTATCACCATTGCTAATTGTATCATATTTTATATATTCATTAATTAATACATAAAATATATCAATACATAACATTATTTTACCATAATATGTGATGAAACTAAAAAGAAATATAAGATAAATCACATGTTTAACTGATATATATATATATATTATATATATATATATATATATATATATATATATATATATATATATATATATATTGTAATCATGTATTTAGATAAATACTATGATATAAATTTATATATTTATTAAAATATTCTTTAAAGAAGTATAGAATAGATGCAGATATATATAATATCACAATTTACTTATCGCTTTCTCGATTACATTTGAATATATGACACGGCATATTATGGAATTCAATCATAGATTTATAGTTTACAAACTAAATAGTTTGTAAACTATAAATCTATGAATTCAATGCAGAATATAAATGCAATAATAAATTATATAGAAAAATAAACTATTTGCATTGCTATGTATACAATTGTATACTATTGTATACAATCATACATTTCACATAGTTGTGTAGATGATTGTAACAAAATAATGAATTTATATTGATTTTTATCGAGAAGATGTTTCACAGTATTTAAAAATATAAAAAATGCATATATACAAACTATTGGAAACATGATGATCAATAATTACAATATAATACAATCAATAATCAGTGATTATTCATAACAAATTATAATAAAATCAAGTTTGCTTTAGAATATTTTCATATTATGACAATGTTGAATTAAAATCGATGCAAAGAGTTTAACATTTTAGTAGCATACTCTTAAATCATATTAGAAAGTATATACTTTATTATATATATAATAAATATATATATTATCTATTTTTTTTAATTATTTGTAGAGGTTATATGACATTTGAGGTATATATATGCTAAGAATAAAATAGCTTTCAGCAAAATCATTAAACTTACCATATGGTGATGATTTAATAAAAATAATGATAATACAAATAAGAAAAATGTATTTAAATTATATATAATTATTAAATCATTGTTATCATTTATACTTATATAGTTACGAAAATATTGAGAGAACATGGATATGTCCTCCCCGATATTTCCTGATTGGCATATACCCTTAAGTCGGCCCTGATTATAATATTAAGTAAATACTCATTAAAATTATGTTTGATTTTAATAATATACAATAATTGTATTTATAATTATACAATAATTATATGTATCATGAATCATGATACATTATCAGTAAATCTTATAATTAGTGAAAATATATTAATATAAACTTCAAATCTAGAAAATATATAGTCTATAAAATATATTAGGGGCTTTGACCCCATAACGAAATATCCTGTCTACGGGCTTGATCTGTTTATTTAATTTTAATAAATATTATTGTTTAGAAAGAATTTCAATTTTATACCGTTGACTATATAATTGTTTAACGACACGACACACGTTTTTTATTTTGTCTATTTATCAAACGATGGGCCTCGTATCGAAAAATATTATGACAGATGACATTTATTAAAAAATTTAAATACAACAAATAGTGTTAATCTTTAAACATTATTTACTATAAATAATGAATTTTTAACAAGTGTACTGATATAAACTATAGTTTATTCATATATGATAACTTTAATATTGAATAATTTTACCTTAGATTTTAAATATAATTATAAAATACTTGTACAATAAAAGTTATACATATCCAAATGTTTGATATGAAATTTATATTTTTGCAAATAAGAAGGAAAAAACTTTTTTCAAATATTTGTATAATATTTTAAAAACATATGCATATTTCATATAAATAAGTAAAAATTAAAAAAGTAAACGGATAATATTAAAATTTATAGATTTATGAGTATATTAATAGAAAAATAAATTAATAAAATATTGATAAACTTATCGGCTTTCTAAAAATAGTATGTTTACGTATATTTTACATGTAAAGTAAACGAGTGTCCCCTTCGGTAAGATACATTCATATTCTATACATGTTACATTAATCTATTAAATAATTCGGATTTTATAATTTTACCTACAAATATAGTATAATTTAATGAAAAAACATAATAGCGTATATACTATATATTCCAATATATATATAATAAATAAACATAATACTTTTACATATATATATACACATACAACCTACATATATGTACATATATGTTTTATATGTGTACGTATATGTACACATATAAAACGTATGACAAAATTACATTAATACATAAAACAATTCAAATATATATATAATAAATAAACATAATATAGTATATAGTACATATATGTAGGTTGTATGTGTACATATATATATATATATATATATATATATATATATATATATATATATATATATATATGTAAAAGTATTATCAAAGATTTTCCAAATGAAAGATATTGCACTCCCTATCTATCTCTAGTACCTCGAAATGTAATTTAAAATGAAAAAACAATATTAACACTAGATGGCGAAATAGTATATGAAATGTTAAATCATGTGATATTTTTATTTAAATTTCTTGTTTTCTAATTATATACATACATTTAAAATCATTACAATATAATACAATACATCTAGTTTTTTTTAATATTAGATATATAACAATATATTTATCATTTATTTTATTTGTTTATATTAAATATAACTAATCAGTGTATTCTATTGTTATATAATTATATTATCATTTTAAAATCATGTAAATACATATTATAATACAATATACATGTATATTGTATACATAGACATTAGAGTGAGGTAGACTGTGATTCGATATCTCAAAAGCGTAACAATTTGAAAACCACTGACGCCATTACAGAAAACCACATTTACAATATTCAAATAATTATATTATTGTTATATTTTTTCAAATAAAATTATCTGTTGTTGTGTAATCAATTGTCATAACTATCATACAAAAAACCTAAATAAAGTGCATTTTACAAGTAAATTAATTATATTATGCTAATATAATATTTTCTTATATTATTATTATAAATATGCTAATAAATAGTATTATATTAGCATAATAATTATATAAAATGTATACGCAATTTCGCGATCTTTTTAGAGTGACTCTATTGGTTTTAAATGGTGAATTCGACTCACGCCATTCTATTTTAAATTTATGCCTCTATAAATATGATAACTTTATAAAGTTATAATAATTATACTATTATACTAGAATATTCATGTATAGAAGAATATAGAAAAATATTTTAAAATAGAATCTTTATATTTTATCACGCCATTATAATAATAGTGAATGCTCATCTTGGCCGCCGATATATATCATAGTTAAAGTTGGGCGTGCTTATTAAGGTGCCTAATATTGTGGGTATTAGTTAAAATAATTATTTCACTGGTTTGGTTTGGTGTATCCATAATAATGGCGTTCAAAATCAAAGAAACGCTCATAAAAGGATATTAAAATTGCACATAAATGTTATATATTTATAATTATGTGTATTTGACTGTCAACCATTTACAGTAATATAATAATAATTATTTACATTGTAGATATATGCATATATTTATAATTTAAAATAAATGTATAGAATATATATATATATATACATATGTGTATATATATAATATATAAATTGCATATAATATATAAATTGCATATAAATATATATATATATATATATTTATATATTAACGATAGATAATTAGATAGCGCAATATATATTGGTGTTTATTAATATAATTGTTCAAATTAAAGTTGTTGGATACAACAAATTTATTGTTTACATAAAATTTAATGAAATAGTTTATTCGTAATAGTACTCAATATATTTACAAAAAGTGAGACGGGTATCGAGCGAGTTTATCCATTTGTAAATAAAGATTATATACAAATATTTATGTATACCTATATGTTATGCCCTACTACTTTATATTATATAAATAATATAGACGAGACCATACAAGTTCCAGATATCTTTATTCAAGTTATATTCTACAACTACGTTAGATAATTCATCGTTGCGTTCGCTTCGACGTCGAGTGATAAAAAGCCTAGAACATAATCGATCTCACTATGCCCACGATATCTTTAGGATCGTAAACTATACAATTACGCATGAATTCTATTTAGTATACGGAAGTAATTAAGACTTGCAGAGGCAATCATGTTACACGTGTTTCGGGTAAGATTTCTTAGAAGTCGATATCTGTCATCGTGTTTGCTGGTTCCGGGTCTTGCACTGTTGTCGCTTTTCATTGTCACTATTATCTCCATCGTTATATAACATATATCTATAACTCGACTAGGCTATATCCATAAGAGACAGTTAATGCGTATGGTGCTAATTAGGCTATATCCATAAGAGACACTTAATGCGTATGGGGCTATAGCCCGGCTCTATCCAAAATAGATGCTCGATGCGTATGAGGCTGGATAGACTATAACCAAAAGCGACGCTTGATGTGTATGAGGCTATATCCATAAGACACTTAATGCGTATGGGCCTAACTAGGCTATATCCATAAGAGACACTTAATGCGTATGGGGCTATAGCCCGGCTATATCCATAAGAGACGCTTGATGCGTATGAGGCTGGATAGACTATAACCAAAAGCGACGCTTGATGTGTATGAGGCTAGGCTATATCCATAAGAGACACTTAATGAGTATGTGGCTAGCTAGGCTATATCCATAAGAGACGCTTGATGCGTATGAGGCTGGATAGACTATAACCAAAAGCGACGCTTGATGTGTATGAGGCTAGGCTATATCCATAAGAGACACTTAATGAGTATGGGGCTAGCTAGGCTATATCCATAAGAGACACTTAATGCGTATGGGGCTAACTAGGCTATATCCATAAGAGACACTTAATGCGTATGGGGCTATAGCCCGGCTCTATCCAAAATAGATGCTCGATGCGTATGAGGCTGGATAGACTATAACCAAAAGCGACGCTTGATGTGTATGAGGCTAGGCTATATCCATAAGAGACACTTAATGAGTATGTGGCTAGCTAGGCTATATCCATAAGAGACGCTTGATGCGTATGAGGCTGGATAGACTATAACCAAAAGCGACGCTTGATGTGTATGAGGCTAGGCTATATCCATAAGAGACACTTAATGAGTATGGGGCTAGCTAGGCTATATCCATAAGAGACACTTAATGCGTATGGGGCTAACTAGGCTATATCCATAAGAAACGCTTGATGCGTAATAGCCTAGCTAGCCTATATCCATAAGAGACACTTAATACATATGGGGCTAGCTGGGCTATATCCAATAGAGACGCTTGATGCGTATGAGGCTGGATAGACTATAACCAAAAGCGATACTGTACTTAATAAACTATAAAAACGACATTCGCTTGTCTCGTCTCCTTCTTTGACTTCAAAGTCCTCCATCGTATATTATATATATATATCATATTAAAAGATAATTAGTAATCTTATATGAAAATATTATTAATAAATGTATTTAAAATATGTTAAAAATATTTATTTTATTAATTTTATTACTATATTAAATTAATTATTAAATAATTTATTTATTACATTTTTAATAATATTATATATGTTTTACCAAACAATTAATTATAAAACTAATACAAATTATTTATTAATATTACATAAAAAATACTTCAAATTATTTGATATAAAAATTATTTGAAAAATTAAAATAATAAATAACCAACACAAAATTGACCATTTTGATTAATTTAATATAATATTTATAATATATATTAATATAATATATTTAAACGAATAATGTGTGAAAAATTCATCGTAAAATATTAATTAACAAATGATCTGCATATTTGTTTTTAATAACAAATAACTACATATATATATATATATATATGGGCTAATTTTATATACATAAATTTGACATTGTTTTACATATAACTTTTTTATTTTTATTCTGATTAAAAAATGAAAATATGAAACTCATATTACTTTTTAATTATCCTTCCAATGGTTGTAATTATTTTATTCTAGCATCAATAAAAAAAACTCATTATTATATATTGAACATATCAATCGGCGAAATTTAGTCTTATAGATTTACTATTTCGACCGAAAGATGGTATAATAGTATAATGATTTAATATATTATGTGATATAAAAATCAATAATAATGTTATTAACTATATTTATACAAAATATATAATATATTATTAGTTAGGAGTAGGAAAATTATAATATAACTTTAAAATTTACTAATATATTAAATATTATTTTGTGGTTTTCTGTAATGGCGAATGCTTCTACACGACTGTTACGCTAAAATAGGTCACGTGACGCGTCGAATAGCAATCTACCTCACTCTATATATATGATTGTATATAATTTATTATTTACTATTACAATAAATATAGAAATGTCTTATTATCTGAATAATACCGCTAGATGGCAATATCGAATTATTAGGTGACACAAATATACACAAGTGCAATATCTTGCCTTTGGAAAATCTTTGGTATTATGTTTATTTATTATATATATATTTGAATTGTTTTATGTATTAATGTAATTTTGTCATACGTTTTATATGTGTACACAGTAACATATTTGTATTATTGTAGATGTTAGATGTTTAGAATATATTATAATATTTTAGTACATATTGTATTACTACATATAGGTTACCTAATTAGGTTAACCCACAGTGTGGGTCCCACACCTAATAACATTATAATATATACATATTTTTCTATGTATACATGTATAGTATTTATACATCACTTCTCCATAAATAAAAGTGTAGATAAAATGAGAATTAATACATGTTAAATAAATTAGAAATTAATTAAAATATCATTAATATCAAGGACACATACACACACATTTCCTTAATACTATTACGCAATACAGAAAAAGTTTCAAAACTAAATAACTCCATAGTTATTTCTAAATCCGTTTACATTAAAACTTACTAGCATATAAATACGTATACAGTGTATACTATGCACTCATTTTATGAACCACTTATCTATTTAGATTATATAGTCAAGATAATACGGTGATTACAATATATTGCATAGAATAATAAGATTACGTCATACAATACAAGTTAATCTTGTTATTATTATTGTAAACAATTTTTATTAGGTATGATTTATGCACAATTAATACTAAATCCACAATTTCTATTGTATATTTTCTTATATTAATAAACTATAAGGTTCAATTAATAAAAACATATAATAAATTCTATATCATCATATTAGATTTCATATTAGATTTCATAATATTCATTAGTGTTCGTTGTAGTATACTACATATATGTATAAGGGAGAGATCTCGAATACCGACACCCTAACAATAAATTACCATAACTTTATTATTTCTCAATACAATATTTCAAAATGTATAAGTATTAAGTAGGTATTTACATATAATAGCTATTTTAAAATTTAATTTAGTTTTTTTAACACTGAGATAACAGGGGTGTAGATATTATGTGCAATTAGGGTTAAAATGTATGAAAATATATGAAAATGTATATTGCTTAGGTAAAAGTTTATAACTTTGTAACAAATTACGAAAAATACAAAATATTTTCGGTATATTGTAAAATATAATTAGATCTATAAGATTTATTTTAAATATTTAAAATACCTATATTTTTAAATTATTGAAAATCGATATTGTACTTCAACAATTTTATAAATTTTATTGTTTGATTTGTAACGAAAAAATCAGTTTTTTGTTTATAATTAAAAAAATATATATATTAAAAAAAAAATTATACTATATGAATTAGAATTATATTGATTAACATTTCATACATTAATTATTTTTTGATTGCAGTTATATTTTAGGAGATCTCTTGGGTGTCGATATTACGTGCATGTCGATATTATATCACTCTCCCCTGTATATATATATCATGGTATATATACCAGGTAATAATAACCAATGAGATTATATTTTTTTTTAAATTTTGTTGTAACTCCAATTTTAATATGTACATATTATATAGATATTTTGTTATATCATTTTAAATTTATGTTAAAAAATAAAGTATTCAACAATAAAGCAACGCTATATAAAAATAATATATAAAAATAATGATTATAAATGTTAAAAAGATACATAAATTACTTAAATTAGATTATTTATTATAAATTTCTTATTTTTAATAAATGTAAAAACAAATTTTAGCACCAAATTATTAACTCTACTATTATTTACCTATAATACATACTAAATGTAATGATAATATCAATAATATAAAGTTATGCAATTAACAAAATATAACGACATTATTATAGAACAGCCATAATATGATTCATTAAAATAATATATATATATATATATATATATTCATTTCATTTCATTTCATATATATATATATAGTTATTGTTATTTTATTTTGGTGGTGTCCTTTATCCCATACAGGAACTTAGATGAAGTTTTCACTTAACCATATGGCTTTAAAGACTTTAATGTCCATTCGAAGCCGCTCATTATGTTAATGCATCCATGGTTGTAACGAGAGCCGATCATTTATTTATACACAATTATATAATATCACTTTTAAATATTATTTAAGACCTATATAGGTTTATAATATTTTATAAAATATATTGTAATGGTCCGTACGGGGCTTGATCTCGCGTCCTATTGATTAAGCGGTACTATTAAACAATTGTGTGTCTGTCCTTAGCCATGACTAGTTGCAACTGAGCCTCACAGGCAGTTAATATATATATTTAGTAAAATAGATAATTTATCCTTAGAAACATATAATTACAATTTACTAAAATTTCTTTATGACATTTTATAATTTATTTTCTATTTACAATATCGTACAACAGATATTACATTACTCGATAGCGATACTTATAATAGGCATGTTTACGGTATTTAAATAGATACTTAATCACGTGATTTAAGTGATTCACTTATTGTAATGATTCATTTATTTAGTTGACAACTATATTTAAATATCAGATAATTATGTTTCCTATATGAATAAAAATAACTCATTAGAATACGCATGTGTGTTGTTTCACACCTAACTAATTAAATAATATTACGATAATATAGAATAATAAACTAATATACACAGTAATCTATAACTCAAAGTTATCCCCATATGGGTAATATCATTATAAATATAGTACGAATATAAATATTAAATTGTAATAAATAACCAATACCAAAAACAAATGTTAAAACATGTTTTAACATTATATAAAGAGGACGTTCGCATAATACCATATGTATGCATGTTTTTAAATTCCTATAGAACTGTATATGTATACGTAATAAGAATCATTAAATAATATATAATCATAATATATCTGTTTAGCTTCACAAATATATTATTATATTTCCATATGAATATATGCGTATATATGCATATATAAGGATCAGATATATCTGAACTAACTATATAGAGTGTAAACACTCAGCAAAACACAAAAGAAAAGCTTGACTAGGTATTTTCCCACTTATCTTTATAACAAAATTATATATATATATATATATATATATATATATCTATATATATATATGTGTGTGTATGTGTGTGTATACATTAATTCATATTATTTATATATTATTTAAATTTGATATTAAAATGTATTGATATTTACCAATGTAACACATGTGTAATTAAGATAAAGATAATAATTAGTTTCTATAATGACTATGTTTATATCTAATTATGATAACAACAATTGAAAGTATTCAATTTAATACATACTATTTACTAAGATCAAATGTATTCGTTGGTAATATACAAATTGTTATCATAGATGTGATATCATTTGTCATGTTTGTTGTTGTTGTTTTTTTTTACATATAAATATATACGTTATTATTTAATTCACAGTTGTAGCTTTATTTGCATATATGATATTTATTTGATGTGGAATTATGATATATTTATATATGGAGAAGATGGCATCATATTACACACCATGTGGAGTCGTATTGATGATTAGCCTTGTAGTGGGCGGTGGGCGGTGGGCAGTGGGCGGTGTACACCCTCATGAGTTGACTAGGTATGTATCCTATACAGAAATATGCTCAACACACCCGATACTCACGGGCTAATAATTAGTTATATCATATTATGCTTGTTATGTCAATGGAATACCATTGTCTATAGATGTGTAAATAATAATCCTATATGTATTGTTCCTGTGTTTATATTCAGATTGTTGTTTCATATTAAATAAGTAAATGAATGAATAATGTATGGATGTAATAATAAAAATGATATGAATAAATAATAAGACTGAAAAATATATTCGTAAGCATATTTAATAATGATTTACTATTAATACATATACCGAATAAGTTAAAAGTGAAACAAATAATAATTATAACAATAGTATCTTTAACATTAATATGCCATTGCATTACATCGGTATGAATGCTAACAAACAAAGTAAATATATCCAATCACTAATGAGAATATCTAATGAGAAGGTCAACAATTTGTTAGACTCGTGGATGGATCTATTCATATAGTAAAAGTACTTCCTTATAAGGGTTGGATCAGTACCTGAATTCAAAGGTTATTGACATCCTCTACTATCTCGAGTGCATCATACCTACTCAGTACGATGTCTACTCAGTATGAAAATAATGATATACTAAAGGTAACCAGGGAGTTAACATGGAATTAAATAAATATAAAAATAGAAATAGAGTAAATCATGTAAATTTCGCGAACAAATAATCATTGTCAATATTAATTATATAATTTGTTTTAAACATTAAATCATTTGAAGAATCTGTCAAGGTTAGCTAATATTAGAAGAAAGAGAATTACACGTGTTGTTACTCGATTACTAGGAATTATAAGGAGTTATTATACTTTATATTTACACTATTGTTGTATTTAATCAATAACTTTATATATATATATATATATATATATATATATATATTTCTATATCTATTTCGATTATATACGTATTTATCAATCTATAATATTCTAGATACCTATATCATATAGGCTATATGTATACATTATATTATGAATATTTTTTATATATTATATTTACTTAAATATCTTAAAATATACATATATAAATGATATATTAATATACATATTATACAATTTTAAATACAGATTAATGGGTAATAGTTTAGCATAACATTATAGAATAAATTCGAACAAAAGTAATTCATTTAAATACTTGTTTAAATAGTGTAATATATAATTATTAAATAGTAAATAAACTATATGTATATATATATATATATATACGCTTCTAATAACCTCGACATCATTGTATACGGTATATATTATATATTATATATTAACTTTACAGTTACAGTTAATTTTGTATCCAGAAGACCTTATAATAATAGTTATTTGGATACATTTAAATCATAATGTATAAACATGTTTATAAGCATATAATCGTGTTGTTGTTTTATGTACAATGAAATCATAACTGGGTAACCTATTTTTTTATGAAAGTTGAACATCTCTATTTTGATAACAATTAACGTAAACGCGTCGTAATGCCTACAGTTAGTGCGTACTTTAGATAAGAGAAAAAGGGGTGACTAATTTCAAAACAAATACTGGTTATATACAGCACACGGTACGTAGTCGGCTATTGTGAACACGTAGGCTGCGGCATACTGTTTACTAATGATACACTACAATAAAGTTTTGTTTGTAAAGAAAACGTGGTTATTCAAATAATGAAGCTAGTATATATATATATATAGATGATCTAGAATATGGGTATTAGAGGAGCTAGTATTAGAGGAGCTGGTAGATATGTTAAAGGAGACTCCTTTAAGGAGGGTATTGTAATAATCAAATAATTATAATTATATGTATTCATAACTATATATATAGTTATGACTTTACTTACATGCCGATATGATATTATGGCATTGATTTATGTCAAGGACAATAGAAACATAAAGGTGATATAAGAATGGCGGTAGTTCGATGTTGTTAAACCGTGAAGGTAAAGCCTTATATAAGGAATAAGTAGGTGATCATGCATGCATGAATATTATCGTATTATTGCGGGAGACTATTTCGGATTTTATTAAAATAAAAGTGACTATCCGGTTTAATTTAATGGATATATTGAAAAATATCCATTTATAAAAAATTGTATTTTAATAAATGGACATTAAAGTGAGAAAGGCTCTAGTATGGAACGCACTACATAGAATGCACGTTATATGGAAGTCTAAGATAAAATTTCCACTTAAAAGAAGACTCTTTGTAGCAACCATAGAAAGTGAACTAACCTATGGATCTGAGTCATGGATACTGACTGTTCAACAGCAGAAATAAATGGATGGCACATATACGCGAATGCTTCCTAAAGCCCTAAATATATCTTGGCAAGAACACTCCACAAATAAAAATGTGTATGGTAAACTACCTCTTATTTCATCTAAAAAAATCCAGAAGAATGAGAATGACTGGTCACAATATACGCCATCCTGAACTATCAATACACCCGCTCATTTGATAGGAACCCACACAAGGCAAAGCTAATAGAGGTCACCGACGATTGAACTATGTTGATGTGTTAAAAAAGGATACTAGTCTCCTAGAAAAGGAATATATAAGAACCAGCATGATCGATAGAGATATCTGTCGGAGTTGACTCATACTGATGCTCGAGTAAACGATCAAGATCATCCTCGAAATTAAGCAAAGTAAGCAAGTATTTTAATAAATGTAATATACAATCAATTAAATATCATCTCTCTCGGTTTTAACTAGTGATGTAAATGATGCTAAAATCTAAAGAATGATGCAGTCTCAGTCTCAGTTACCTAAAGTCTCAACTCGGTTCGGGCTCAATTTTTTTCCGGAAATTAAAGTCACGGCTCGGCATCAAAGCTCTGCATCATTTATATCACTATTTAGTTTAACCCAGTAAATGACCGAATTGCCACTATACTCATACATTGTAAACCCATAAACATAACTGTAGTTCAAGTATACGCCACGTCATTCATCTTAGAGGAAGGATATGTAGAAGCTTTTTATGAAACAGTACAATCTGTAATAGAGCAGACACCTAGTGGAGATAGTCTTTATATTATACGAGACTGGAATGCTAAGGTTGGCTAAGAAAAGCTATATCAAATGGCATTACTAGTATCGTTGGTCTGGGGGAGAGAAACGAGCGAGGTGATCAACTTGTAGAATTTTGTAATATAAATGACCTTCGAATCATAAATACATTCTTCAAGTTGCACCCACGGATGCTTTATACATAGAGATCGCCGGACAAAATTACTAGAAACCAAATTTATTATATTTAATGCAAGATGGAAAAGCAGTATAAAGCGAGTTACAAGACTGCCTGGAGATGATTGTGGCACTGACAATAATTTGCTAATAGAAAATATCAAGATCAAACTCAAACGAATAGAACAATCAAAGCAAACTCCAATATACGATGTTGAAAAATCGGACTTGACTACGGTATAAAGATAAAAAAAATAGGTTTAACGAGCTTACAATAAAAGATAGAGAACCTGAAGAACTTTTGAATGATATTCGTAATAGGATATACTATATACGTATATACTAAAATATACAGCGTATAAAAAGTCCCGAAAGTCAAAAGAAAGAAAGTTTCTAAATGGCTATTGGAGGAAGCTTTAAAAATTGCACAATACCTTAGGTAAATACGTAGTAAAGGAAACTATGCAGAATACAGAAATCTTAATCTAGAGTTCCAGAAGAAAGCAAGACAAAGCATCATAGATAAATGTAAACAAATTAAAAATAATAATAAAATGTGTAAAATAAGATACCTGTTTAAAGAAATAAAATAGATGACAGTATCACGCAGTTCAATTTGTGGTGCTATGAAACTAAGTACTGGAAGAGTGGTTTCAGAAGAAAAGGATATAAAAAAGAGATGGCAACAATATACAGAAAATCTATACAGAAGAGAATTTATATGAGGACGAATCTGATGTATTAGAAATAGAAGTGAAAGAAGCAATCCGACATATATATAATAAAAAATCTCCAGGCTGCGACGGAATAATACCTATAGAATTCCTAAAAGCAGGAGGTGATGAGGCTATAAGAGTCATGACGATTTTGTGCAATAGCATATGGAAAACAAATATATGGCTGGAAAGAATGACTGGAAGAAATAAATATATGTTCCATTTACAAAAATAGCGATAAAAAACAATGTTGAAACTACAGAACAATAGCCTTAATATCACATGCAAATAATATACTTATGAGAATATTGCAGAAAAGACTTGAGTCTCACCTTTCTCACCCCTGAACTACCAATAGAATAAGGCGGGTTTCGAAGAGGAACTAGATACCTCATTGCTAACTTGAGATGGATGATCTACAAATCTAGAGATCATCAAAGAGAACTCTACATGTGATTCATTGACTACAAAAAGGCATATGCCTTTTTTAATATTAGAGTATGTAGGTCATCAAATACTATGGTGCACTCTAAAAGATATAGGAGTATAGATATAGATATAAGAGCATCCGATAGTAGTGCTAAGAAATCTATACACAAATCAAGAATAGACTATAAGGACAGAGTATGGTGAAACAAGCAACATTCCGATTGGTAAAGGAGTACGGCAAGGATGCATCCTATCTCCATTGCTATTCAATATCTATGCAGAAAGAATAATGCGAGATGTCCTGGAAAAGTGGGATAAAGGCATTAGTATAGGTGGAAGGAAAGTTACAAACCTGAGATATGCTAACGACACTACATTGATAGCAGAAACAAAAGATGATCTCACATAGCTAATTACAAAAGTTAAAAGAGCAAGCGAAGAAGCTGGATTATATTTAAAGATCAAGAAAACAAAGGTGATGACTACAGATAAATTGGACCATATAATAGTAGATGATAAAAATATCGAAATCGTTGATAAATTTATCTTCCTGGGAGTTCAATTTACAAATTATGGAGATACCGATAAGGAGCTATAGCCATACGAAGAAAGCTGGCAATGGGACAATTTACCATGGGAAGTCTAAAACTTATATTCAAAGACAGAGGATTTAGGCTAACGACAAAAATAATGCTTGTTCAAATACTGGTAATTCCAATTATCCTTTTTGGAGCAGAAACCTGGAAAAATTCAGATATGAAAACAATTGATGCTTATGAACTATGGTATTGGAGGAAACTGTTCGGAGTTACTTACTTAGATAGGAAGAGAAATACTGAGATAATTGACATAATACAACATAAAATAACGCTCGATTGCAGAATTGTCAAGGCTGCCATATCTTTTTTTCGGTAACGTTGTTAGATCAGATATGACGAATTTGCAAATGATGCTGGGAAGAATGGAAGGACGGCGAGGAAGAGGCAGACCACATTGCACTTGGCTAGACAATACAAAAATCTCTCTAAGATATTATGAATCTCCGACTAGATGCTAGAAATAGAGCGGGATGGAGAATAGCTACCATGGATTTCGCCAGGGCTCGGTTTCGACTCGAGGGCACAAGGTATAAGAAAATTTGAAAAATCTATAATCACCAATTTAAAAAAAGGGTGACCCATCAAATTCAAATAACTATAGGCTTATTTCAATAACATGGGTAGTGTGTAGAGTATCAGAACGTATTATTTATAAACAATTAATGTTTTATTTAACATCTAATAATTTATTAATGGGTGACACATGTGAATTTATGAAATAATTATATATTTTATTAAAATTATATTATATTAAAAACCAGTAAATGTAATTCATTCTCATTTAAATAATATATAGATATAAGTACTATAAATAAGTATATATAAACATAATATTGAAGAAAAAAAAACGTAATGATTATATGTTAATGATTAACTATTTGTGATAATTAATTTTTATATTTTAGAATATAATTTTAATTTTATATTTATAAATATCATATATGATTTAAATATGTTAAAATTACAATAAAGATAATATATTACAATATATTAATGATTTTATTGATACTTATTATTCATTTTTTTTTAAATGTTGGAATAAAAAATATACATATATTGATTTTACAAAAGGATTTGATGTTATATACGGTATATATATAATATATATGTAATAAATTAATAAAATAATTGTTTATCTAATAAATTTAAAATTAAAAAAATATAACTATTTTATCTAATAATTCTATTTTCTGAAGTGCCACACGATTTTAGATCAAATTTAATTTTTTATTATATATTTATGATCTTCCAAATATATTCTCTTCAAAAATTGATATTGATTTATTTAAACTATACTTTTATTACACATATGAGAGTGACATATCTCTTTTATAAAATAATATAAATTTATTTTCACAAGGGGTAAATAAATGGAAATTAAATATATAATTATAAAATATTCAATTATGACTTAGGGAATGTTACTCTCTAAATATTTTATAAATAATATTCAATTAGAAAATGTTAAATATTTTTATAATATTTTATAAGATTTAGGAATATTATTTGTGAATAACCTTTTATTTTAGCTCTCAAATTGAGAAAAAAAATTGTGTTTAAAATTTGTGTTTATATAATATTATTAAATGATTAACTATTATCTTAAAATAATGTAAATTGTAATGTAAATAATGTAAATAATGTAAATTGGTATGATCACCGCTTTAATGACATTTTTTACGTAAAACATAACTATAAAATAAATACTTTTATAAGTATATTATTTACAAAATTATAATAATTAAAAAAAAAAGGAATTAAATTTAATAATCGTCATAATTATTTTTAGATTGTTTTTAAAATTTTAAAAGCTAAAATAATGAATATTATATATAAATTTAAATAATCAATATTCATAGATCGCTCTTTATTTATAATAACATAATGTGATAAATTATATATATATTTTATTCATTTGCATGATTATATTGTAAATCTTTAGAATCAATTTACTCAGAATAATTATGTTGACTAATTTCACTTATTCAAATACTATTAAGTCATTCAATAATGTATTAAATGAATTGGCTATTTCAGATAATTTAGAATATATATAAATATAGAATTTTTGCATTTAAACAAATTTAATAATTAGTCAAATTAAAAATATTCATAATGTTAAATTTTATTTTCAAAATAATAATTATTTATTAGTTAAACATAATTTGTATTAAATATCTATTTTACATTTTATAAAATAGCAAATATTATAGATCTATATAATATCTATCACTATGTTAAATATTATATTGAATAAATAAAATAAACAAATTTAATACACTCTTAGTAGACCACTATCATTATTCCTATGAAATACATGTAAACATCATATAAAACAGAGTTCGTACATACCCTTAAAATAAACATATTGATTATATTTGTGAAAATATGCACTTCTTTGAATTACATAATTATATAATATACTACAACATCTCCTATAACATTAATACATTCATAAAACATTTAGTCTATTTAGAATATACATCAATACTTTGGTTAATTTTTCAAAAGTTAGTAAATTTTGTATACGAGCTCGTCTATACTATAATTTCATGAATATATACAATAGAATCTATTGAATAGATCATATGCATATATTTTAAAAATATTGCATACTAATTGAAAAAATTCAGAGATTATATACTTGAATATCAATTACAAGATTTATAGGATGTACAAATTCATTTCATTAAAATGTAAATCATATAAAGAGATAATTTAAATTAGAATCACTTAAATTTAGAAGATTGTAAATAGGTATAATCACAATTTTTCAAATTTAAAATAAGTATCCATATATAATAGATATACTAATAGATATTTTATAATTATAAATATAATATATATAATAGATATAAGAGATATTGTGATTTCATTACAAATTAAAAGTAATACATTATTATGATAATAAAATTAAAAATATAATTAATAATATATTAGTTAATCTATGGAATACATTAGATACTTATATAATAAAGCCGACATGTATCCCCTTGATATACATACACATATTCATCACTTACATATATACACATATATATATACACATATTCATTACTTATATATATATATATTGATACCAATATAATTATATATAATTATGGTTATTTTACTCTATATAGAGTATACAGATTCGGATATCTGAGAAGTATTCAAGTGCATATGACAAACAGTAGCTGACAAGTACACAATAACCACCCACCTACACACCTATACACCCACACACATACGCATGACTGTGCACATATTAAATAGGCTCTATTATTATCCTGTAACTGGGCCATAATTTAGTCCTAGTGACCTCTCTCTCTCTAGCCACGTGATCAACGACCGCGCATTAATCACGTGATGTAGATAGAGAGAGTGAGAGAGAATGAGCATGTGACACGAGAATCACCCGCAAAGATAGAGATAGCGAGAGAGAGAGAGAGAGAGTGAGCGAGAGAAAGAGACTGTAACATGTGACACGAGAATCACCCGCAAAGATAGTGAGAGAGAGAGAGTGAGAGAGCGAGAGAGAGAAAGAGACTGTAACACGTGACTCGAGTATCACCCGCATAGAGAGAGAGACACGCGTATAGATATAGCTATACAAACCTATAGGTGTGGCGACTATGGCGAACGTTTCGCTAACCTTTTCTTCTCGACACCATCGTAGGCGACATTCCTCCTCCTCCTACCGCACGAGCAGCATGCCCCCATTAAGGCACGTGTTCTACGCACGTGGTTTCACCCTTCTGTGGCTGATGGTCACCGCCCTCGTACAGTCTGCGGGTAAGTAGTGTGCACGTGGTATTAGCGATGATCACGTGACATTAATCAGCACACGTGGTACTATGATAAACATATAATATAAATGTGATTACGCATATGCATAATGTATATATTTAGCATGTATAGTGTACGTGCGAGATGAAGGTTATATTTCTAAAATTAAATATATAAATAATCATATATCTATAATTAAGGTTAGTATTTTGTATGTCAACTATGTTTTATTTAAATTTAAAATAAATAGATAACATTATAATTTATATATCTCTACTTAGAATGTTCTAATCACACATATATTTAAAGGACATTGAAATTATTGTTATGCAATAATGATATAATATTATTAAGAAGATATAATATTCCAGATAATAGATTGTCCTATTGATTAGACTATAATAACAAATATCTCAATAAAACATCTTCAATATATATGTGCAATATTTTACTATTTATTAAAATAATTTAGTAGAAAATGCACTTTTTACATAATCGATAATATTATTCAATATATTTAATTGATATCTAAATGTTCATTAAAATATTAGGTAACATAAATATTATACACTGTTCTTTAATGTAACATATTTATAGAAATTATAAATAGATATATAAATATGTTATCAATATATATGTAATCATTTATTTATAATATTTAAATCAAGATGAATACATATATATATTATGACTTATATAATATAATATATATATATATATATATATATATATATATATATATATATATTACGTAGTATATATGCCATATACCACGTAGTTAGATAATAGCTACATATGAAGTACAATTCATGTAACTAACTAAGTATCATTATGATGATTATTAACAATGGAAATAGCACAATATAACTCACTTCGTAATTGCGACAACAATAATAATAAAGTAAATTACAACATAATTTAAAGTAAAACTTTAACCGCAACAATAGGCCTTCTATTATAGACGGCATATTATCTGTATATTAATCAATTTATATACGTATAATATTTAAAATATTTAGTGTACATAGTTAACACCCCGTAATATAGGTGTTACTTATTGATATTACGCCCTCTTGTCGAGTACTCTTACGTCTAGTCTATTGTCGAGTCCTCGTACATAATCGTATTATATAATAACTTCGTAATAGGGTGAAAGTATTAACATATATACATCAGTATACATATTACGCAACTATTATCAATAATTTTCACCTATAGGACATACTAAATATGCTTAGTATATATATATATATATATATACTTAGTAACTATAGTTTATTTATTAATACACCTAAGTATACTCTATAGAGTATACTTATATTTACATATATGTACGTATATATATATATATATATATATATATATACTAGGGTGGGTGGCCGGCGTTGCCCGTGAATGAGACTATTTTAGGTGTGGGTGTAATGGGTTAGTTGAGACTATTGGGTCTTTTTTAGATGTTATATAATGTTTTCTAGCAGTCAGTGGGCCGTCATTTATCTTTTTTTTATTTTAATGAAAAAAAACAATGATAATTTCATAATGTCAAAACTTCGCCATAAACAAAACTTCGCATTTTAAGTTGAGTATTAAGTCACGAAACTTAACTTTGTGCGTGTCGAATATAACGGCAATTTCATCCGCGTCAACTGGTGCATTGAATCTACCACGATGCTCTCCATGGACGCAGCTGCAGATGGTACTGCCTTATCGACGATTCGTAGATTGTATTCCGGCACTTCTTGGTCGAGTACGTTCGAATAAACGTGAACATATGCGTTTACACGTTGTAGGCATTCCATGAAAATAACAATATAAATAAATATACTTTTATAGGCTCACTCGGGAAGTAATAGAGCTAAAAAAACCTACACAAATTAAAACTTAACCCAACCTAACCACAACTGTGAAAATATACTTGTATAGGTTCACTCTGGAAGTAATGCAGCTAAAATAAACCTACACAAATTAAAACGTAACCCAAACTAACCACAACAGTGAAAATAACAATATAATTAAATATGCTTTTGTAGGGCTCACTCGGGAAGTAATGCAGCTAAAAAAAACCTACGAATATTAAAACTTAACCCTACTTAACTACAACAGTGAAAATAACTAAAACTCAAAATATCAATGACAACATACACATATATATATATATATCTCAATATACTTTTATAGGCTCACTCGGGATGTAATGCAGCTAAAAAAAACATACACAAAGTAAAACTTAACCCAACTTAACCACAACTGTGAAAATAACAATATAAATAAATATGCTTTTATAGGGATCACTCGGGAAATAATGCAGCTAAAAAAAACCTACACAAATTAAAACTTAACCCAACCTAACCACAACTGTGAAAATATACTTGTATAGGCTCACTCGGGAAGTAATGCAGCTAAAAAAAAACTACTCAAATTAAAATTAACCCAACCTAACCACAACTGTTAAAATATACTTGTATAGGCTCACTCGGGAAGTAATGCAGCTAAAAAAAACCTACAAAAATTAAAACTTAACCCAACCTAACCACAACTGTGAAAATAACAATATAAATAAATATGCTTTTATAGGGATCACTCGGGAAGTAATGCAGCTAAAAAAAACCTACAAAAATTAAAACTTAACCCAACCTAACCACAACTGTGAAAATATCCTTGTATAGGCTCACTCGGGAAGTAATGCAGCTAAAAAAAACCTATACAAATTAAAACTTACCCCAACCTAACCACAACTGTGAAAATAACAATATAAATGAATATGCTTTTATAGGGATCACTCGGGAAGTAATGCAGCTAAAAAAAATCTACCAATATTAAAACTTAACCCAACCTAAACACAACAGTGACAATAAATATAACTAAAAATATTTTTTTATAAATCTATATTTTTTTCTTTGACCATATAATGATGACATTTGGCGAAATATTAAAACAGAGATGAAAACCCTATTATTCATATTTTAATGATTTTTCTGATATTATTACATGTATTTTCGTACTCCTAATCTGATGAATACATAATTTATACGAAAATATTACCGGAAGTCGGTCAAATAGACTATTCTAAAATCATGTATTTTTCACTTTTTCGGCCGTAGCTCGAAGAATATTAAACATAAGAAGTCCCTATTTATAAAATTATATTCTATTTTAATTATCTATTTAATAAAGTTAATATTATTAAAATTGAATAATTATTGTATATTTTGATTCTTTACATCACCGTATCGTATCACCTATGTTTAATAATTTATTTTTACATGGCGTAGATAGGAAATAATTAATATAAACTCGATTTTACTCGTTCTTGAATTTCACCTCAATAATACGGGTAAATAAATTCGATGCACTTGTTTTTATTTAGATATTCAAACCAGAAGTACCATTTCGTAAATCTACGTAATGTATTCGAAATTAAAGAAACTCATTTTTACGAAATTATTTACGATAAAATTCTCCACGATAATGTTTGTTATTAAAAATTTGCGTCGAATTTAAATTTTTCGATTACGTAAATCGATCTAAAAATGACACTATTTAACGATTATTGGTATCGCGTGAATACATATTCAAAAAAGTAAATCATTCATGTTACCCCCGCTGCCCCACTTTATCTCCCGACGTTTTCCTTACGTTTTCCTTACGGCGAATTTTAATTATTTGAATTTATATAAAATATTAAATATTAAATTTTAACGATAAAAACCCAAAATACTACCAGAAATATTGCCCGTAGATGAAAATGAGTGTGCGCATACCCGGTATTCCTAAATATATTTCGGGTAGCTAACCTCATATGTATACATTGGCAAAAAAAAATGTTCAAATCGAGCATTATTTGAATTTAAGTACACACTTTGTTGAGATTTTTGACGGAAAAAGACTTTTATGGGAAAGAGATTTTGAAAAATTTTGAAAAAAAATCACACCTCAATTTAAAAAAATTATTTTCCTATCCGTTAACGTCGAGGTGGGACGGCTTGGCCTGCGGCCTCGGCGTACGTCGTACGCCGTACGCCGTACGCCGTACGAGCCCACCGCGCACCACCTAATTAAAGTATGTTTAGACGAATATATATATAGATTGTATACTTGTCAACTCTCGATATTTTAGAATGTAAGGGACCAAAGAAATATGTCTGAAATATCTACGTTCAAAGATATCAATATATATATATATATATATATATATATATATATAGTCAACTCCCGATAAGTCGGACACGCAAGGGACCGATAAAAGTGTCCGACTTAGCGAGATGTTCGACTTATCCGAGATTCAGAATATAATGCAAATACGACATGAGATGCGCAGCGTGAGTTAAAGGGTTACCGAAATGTGGAATTATGCAACAATCAATAACATAACATATTGTATTGAATAATATTACTTACTACAATTATAATATACATTATTTAGAGTAAACATGTCTGACAATTTATAAAAATTCCGACTTCTCATTTATATAAATCATACAAATGACAATAATATGTGTCCGACTTATCGAGAAGTCCAACTTATCCGTAGTCCGAATTACCGAGAGTTGACAGTATTATATATATATATTTATATATATATATATATATATATATATATATATATATATATTATTAGATATAAAACCAAACTATAGTTTTAATAATTATAATTGTTAAACTTGCAATGCTGATATGTCTGATATATGAGAGTTTCTGAGATATAGAGAGTCCAGTATACAGATAATTGGCTTTATATCATTCATATATCTTTAAAATGTACATCCTAAATATCATTATAATTGTTAGTTATTATTATACAGATAAATATACCTGTTCTATTACATTGAATTTTCTTGAAATGTCCAAATATTTCTGATAAACCGACTGATTTAAGCTGGTCTCGTTTATTTGTATTTTTCATTTATGATTTATAATTTGTATACTAGTTGAAATCTAATTGTAATTGCTAATAATACTATTTTATTATTTACTAATGAGATATAATTTACTAGAAATAATATTAATAATACTTAACATTATATTTAAATGGTAATTATTAATAAATACTGTTCAGTGTTTAGTAAACTAAACATGTATTCTTATCTCGCTCTAATGAATATAGATAATATTTACTTCGAATTTTAATATTAATAATAGTATTATCAAACAATATTCCTATATTCTATGTATAGGTATTAATATTGATGAACATGGAAACTGGCATTAATACACATATTACTTTTACAAATATGATTTTGTATTTACTTTGTAAATTATAATTAATAATTAATAAACTCAAATATAAATTATGTTATAATAATTATTCAGTGTTATTATAACTATAGTTCTATATTCTATATATACTATGGTGCATTTAATTACCGTCTATATATTGCTATTGTTCCTCTACTATGGGTGATATCGAGCTTATCGAGATATATAATATATATTTCTATTCTACAAAATAAATTGTTATGTTCTATTTACAATAGGTATTATTACTAAAAATGATGATTATTTCTATTTACAATTAAATGTATTACAGTCTAACAATATTATAAAGGCTCGGTTTACCTATAGTAAAACATCCATATCGTAATATATTTATATTTATATATTGAAACCCGATAACTCTGACTTTTACAAATACTAGTTTGGTTTTGTACCTATGCAAATACATGTAAGAATAATTCAATATTTCATAATCTCGATATCTTAGACATTTATCGATATCGAGAGTTAACTATATTCATAAATACATGAAAACCAACAGGTTTATTTTACTCTCGTATATTTCACCAATCGCAAGAGTGAAGCATTATTATCACAACAAATTCAATGGTTATAAATTAGGTTCATTAATGTATTTAATCAATATCTTCTACAAGAGGTATTTGTCTTGAAAAGGGTAATTGTCTCGATATACAACATTTCTTCTATAATTACCCTGGCATTGCCTAAATCTGTAATAAACATATATTATTAATATAATTTTTATGTATAAATATATATATGTTATATAATTATCCATATATATTCTATACTTTTTTTAAAAACATGAATTATTAAATATTAAAATAGTGTAATATTTACCTTGTATATTTTCCATTAATTTGTGATAGTATATACATTATGTTATGTTATATACGTTATAATATGATTTATTATATAATATTATTAATATTTATACGTATATATATAAATATATAAATATATTTGTTAATCATTTGTTTAGAATTCAGAATATTTATATATTCATCATTTAAATATCAGTATGGGGAGGTGGTTTTGAACTATTCGAATATCTCATGTAATATATAAATTAAGAAAATATGATACATTTAAGAAATCACTCAGTTACCATTTTAATAATATTTATTAATATAACGATACATTATTATATATAAAATAATAGATTAACTAAAAATTAACATTTCAATTAAACATTAGCAAACTTAAGGTTTAATGAACTTTAATAAATATTTATTTTTATTTTTTTTAAATATAATTTTGAACGTAGTGCTTCCCCTTAATTCTAATGAACTAATTCCTAATTAACTTAAGGTTTAATGAACTACAACTTATCAAATAATTACGAGCTGAATTATATTCTTTTTTAAGTTATACAAATACTAATATATTACCTAGGGGAGGGAAGGGAGTAGTGGCCGATAATTAATATACCTCAGAAGATTTCTAATATATCGATAAATACTGAATTTTAGGCTATTATTGTTTTGAATTAACTAGAAATTATATTGTTCTAGAATACTGTGATTTCACTTTTATATATAACGTGTTTTACCTAATAATATAAAAGTTTGATTAGGCATTACAAAAAGTACTCAAATAAGGCAAGCCTTAGTAGTGGCCGCTAGTACTAGAAAATGCGATAGGTGTCTCGTAATGTATTCGATTTATATTTTTTTAATTATGTAATATTAAATAATTATATTTATGATGCATACGCACCTTATTTGATTCAATGATTTAATTATGTATACACATACTCTTACACATAAATAAGCATACATATATATAATCGTGTTTTTGTCAAAAGTTGACAAAAAATGATTATATAATAAATTAGAGAAATTAATTAATTATTAAATGTAGCAGACTAGCGTCTTATATATGGTTATATAGTTGTTATTAAGTTTATATTATATATGTTTAATTAGTTATTTTATTTATTTGTGTATTATGTAATAATTATAAATGTTAATTTCGTTTAGTGATTTTTGTGTTTTTAGTTAATGTTATTTAGTTTATTATATATTTTTAATTGGTTATATTTTTGTTTTCTTTATGTAATAATTAAAAGTAGAAATGTTGATTTTATATATATTGATTTTTGTGTTTTTTATGTAGTGTTTTTATTTAGTGTTACATAACCATCGCGTGGAAATAATATAATCTGAATTATATTAGATTTAACAATATTATTTCAGTTTTAATTATACCTTGGCACGTGGAGGTTTGTAGAATATTTAACATATTATTCCATATTGTAATGCTGTATATTCTTAAACAGTTTTAGTGTATGGTTTTTTTGTTCTGATTTTATAAATAAAATGTAAAAAGTAAATACAACGTTCCTCTATCATAATTAAGTGGTGTCTTATTGTTACATTTATTTCGACCCTCATTATTACATAAAAAAAAAAATTTACTATATATTATAGATATTTTGATTATCTAAATATTGTATATAGCACTTTTTATCCTATCAAGCACCATTTAAGCGTTAATTAAAACGGCCACTACTCCGTCCTCGGCCACTACACCTTCCTTCCCCTATATACTGTAATTAATTAGTTAATATGTAATATATATTTGTAAAATAGATATTTAGGTAAATTAATATAGTTAGAAGATATGCACATTGAATAACTAATCAGAAATATGATATTGTATATGCAATTTGCTTATGAATTACAAATATATTTATAAAAAGGTGGTATTATCATTTAGTCATATATATTAATAATTAATATCATTATGTGATCACACAATATACAATATATCCATATCAATTTACTAAATAATATATGTTTATGTTTGAGACAATATTCGGAACATATCGGCTATTTTTTGAACTATTGGTAAAGCAAAGCAATATATTTATATTTCCAAAAGTACTATATAACAACTTCTATATAGTTTTTATAAATTTATGTTAACTCTGAAAATATTATAAATATTTATCTAACAGTTAAAAAAGTGGTAACTACAATATATCATAAAATGTGAACAAACATACAGAGATATAAGTTTATAAAGTTATATGTGTAATACATATTACATACTAATATGTAGTATATATTGTACAGGAGTATGTTTATAATTAATAGTTAATGCACTTATTGTTATTATTTAATAACATATTATATATCATTGTAAAGGTGATGAATTATTTTTTAATATTTTAAAGTAAAATAATGTGTGTACACAACATTAATCGAAGCTTTCCCTTAAACTAATTATTCAAATTATGTATTCAAAAGTAATATATTATCATATTTAATTAATATATGTATAAAACAAGGTATATTTCCTTAATTAATTAAAAACCGCTAAAATTGTAACTAAATAGAAATCCAATAATATTGATATCCTTCTAATTATAGACCATATTTATCTATTATCATATTTCTCAATAATTTTCGAAAAGGTTTAAAATCTAGATTTACAGATGTTATAGACAAAAATAAAATATTCAATGATGCATAATATGGTTTTATAAAGGCGTTTCAACCTCTGGTGCATTACACTGACCTATCTGAAGTAATATTACTATATAGCTTCATTAGCTATATAGCTTCAAATAAAATATATAAAATATTGTGCCGCTATATATTTATGCAATACAGTTAGAGAAGTGTGGTCTTAGAAAGACTGCTTTCAAAATTGTTAGTATATTTTCTTAATAATAGTAATCAATTGGTATCATACACACATTCTTAAAAAAATGTATAATATTAAGTTTGATATCCCTCGATGATCTATTCTTTGAACCGTATTATATTTGATATTTATAAATGACATAGTCGACATTAAAGTACAATATCATTTTGTTAGGGGAAAGTAACTGAATACGGACAGTACCCGAATACGGATACTCTAAGTTTGATATCCCTCGATGATCTATTCTTTGAACCGTTTTATATTTGATATTTATAAATGACATAGTCAACATTAAAGTACAATATCATTTTGTTAGGGGAAAGTAACTGAATACGGACAGTACCCGAATATGGATACTCTCAGTATCTCAGAAACCATAAATCCTTTAAAAAAATGTTTGATGAATAACATATTCATAATTATATAAATATTCTTAAAAAGTATTTTTTATTAATTAATTATTCAAAGTATTGCTGATATATCCAATAAACTGATTTTTTAATTACGTTTTTAAATTTATGAAAAAAAATTTAAACTTAAAACCTTCTCAAGAGTATATAAATGTATCGATATAAAATATAACACTATATTATTAAAAATAAAACATTCTAAAAATTATATATATAATTTCTATATTTGTTTTCAAATATTCATTAAGTTATAAGCATATATCTAGAGGTCATATAAGTTCATGATACTGACACTCTAGATGTTTTAATACGTACACTGTACGTCGTACAGTGTCCGACGGAAACTATCCGTATTCGGACATGGGTACCGAATACGGACACCCCCGTTATCTATGGAATTAAAAGATTAAATAAAATTTTAAAATCACAATAATATCTATAGATAATCATATAATATTAATATAGTGTAATTTTTTAATACAAATAATGAATCACAAAATGTTGTAAAAATACCATTTATTGTTAAAGTGTCCGTATTAGGTTACTTTCCCCTATATTTTCTGATGACACTTCTATGATCTTATATGAAAATAATATTGATGTAATGGAAAAGTCCATGGACTGTTGGTGTATACCTACTTGTAAACATATTGATGTATGGATATCTTAAAATAAATTAATAATTAATTTAATAATAACTAACTATTTAATACATTTAATAAATATATAATAAATAGTATAATTACTAATAAATCTAAATTATCTATTATATAAATTATTATACAGTATATAAATAGTATAATGTCATTATTCAAAAAAATACAATAAAGCCCGACTTAATTTGCACATAAGTGATCTCCATATATAGAGCATACCTATAAGTGCTAATTAACATTAATTGGAAACTACATACTAATATGGTTACATTTTAACTTTATTATGTAATATAAATTCTAAGAACATGTAATAAAATTGTACCTATCCATAAAACTCTTTAAAACCCAGGTGTCTCGGAAATTCGCGTACTTTATTAGCACATATAATTCAATAATTTAGCAGTCGATATAAATTAGAATGTATACATATGTGATAATATGTTTGTTTATTATAGGATTTAAAAAATTATCTTTATATTTTAGTTTTTGAGAATTTTCATATAATTTCGGAAATCGTAGGGGGAATTAACGTACTTGAATTTGAAACACATTTTATCCACCCGTCTCGATCATGTATATCATTTACCAAATCCTTAATATCCATCTTAGTCCAATCTAAAATTCTATCTAGTCATTGATTTTTTGAGAGGTTCGTAGTTGCCGATTACGGAAATAATCTTGTGCTTTAACATTTTCATTAGTCTTCCTTTCTTGATACTTTATCCCGATCAGTTTCCTGTGGGACTTGAATTGATACTGTCCATGTCTCGCAACCATATGTTAGTATTTATAATACAAGTGAACAGTACAAATTATACTTTAACTTAAAGTTTATATATTTATTCCATTTAGTGTATAGTCGTATCATAGCCGATGTTACAAGATAATTTATTAAAAATAAATGGAATATAACTGATGCACACATTCATGAAGTGATTCGTATAGTTCATAGGAAATAAACTGTAGAAAATGTGTATTAAAAAGTTATATATATATAAACAATTAAAGTATAAACAAGTAAATAATGTGTGTTAATGTATATTTTATGAAAATTATATGTTATGCTTACTAATTAAATAATTGATATATCATATGGTATTACAGCACTAGGAGTAAATATCTGAATTTGATATAAATATATATATATGGTTTACTTCATATCTATCTGACTATAGTAGCAGTGTAAAGATATATAATTATCGTTCTTCCCCTTCTCCTATGAAATATGGTGTTCCCCAGGGATCAGTACTCGGTCCTTCACTTTCGTCTATTTATTTATATCCACTACCATCCATAATATCTAAATATCCAAATATACATTACCATATTTATGCAGATGACATACAAATATATATGTTTCTTCCAACTAATTCATCACTAGGTCTCAATAAGCAACTATCCAATTGTGCTAATGATATTAAAGAATGGCTTATTTCTAATAATCTTATCCTTAATACCTCCAAAACTACGTTGTTCAATCTTTCTCCTTCACCAACTTACTTCCCTCCTTTTCTTATTTATAACATTGTAATATCTCCTTCTCCTACTGCATCCAACTAGGTGTATTTTTTGATTCTACTCTTTCCTTCATTCCTCATATTACTGCCATCACTAAATCTGCAAATTATCATATATTTAGAATTAGAAAAATACGAAAATCAATTACTGCAGTAATTGATTTTCGCAGTAATACATGTATCTCTTACTAAAACTATAGATAATTCCCTTGTTCTCTCACGCATAGATTACTGTTCCTCGATCCTTGTCAATCTTCCATTATCCTCTATCTCTCCCCTAAATCGAGTTATTCGTTCATCAATCCGTATAACATATAACCTATGTATTCGAGAGCATTCCTCTACTTCCTCATACCAACACTTACCTCCATGGTTCCCATTTAACAAAGCTCTGCTTATCGCATACAATACATTGTTCATTCCTCAATATACTCTTCGAATTGCCCTTCTTATATTTCTGCTTCTCTAGTACACAGATCTTCCCTTCCATATCATAGAAACCATGGATCTCATCTTCTATCTACCCCTATTCTCCATCCCTCAAAAATGAATACTTGGGCAATGAGTTATATTGGTCCAAAACTATGCAATTCACTCCCACCCTATATTAGATCCATAAAATCGCATAAAACATTCATGAAATATATTTAACAATTTATATCAGGTGGCAACCTGTAATACTAATACAGTTTGTCATTATTATTTTATTTATTAATTTCCGTACGGTTTATTCTATTTTATTTTATTATTATTAATAGTATTTATTGTTTTACCTAATCTATTATTTGTATTCTATATATACACTTTTGAAAAATCATTTATGATTTATTTAAATGTTTAATTAAACTTTCAATCAATCAATATATATATATATATATGAGAGGGTTGGGTATTTAATTTGAGATTTCCCCTATATATAATATCAATGTATGTGGTGAGCACTGCAGTGGTATAATACACTATGAACCGCTTACCTAGTGTATTATATGCCATCATGGAATTTGTATTGTAGGTGAGTCAGTTATGTTAACATGGAATTCTATATCATCAGCGAAAAATATAAAACTACAAAAGTGCGTGATTGTAATACACAATAGACTATCGAGCAATTGCTTATTACTAAGCTCTACCAACACATAACCACATATCATAGCTTCCAATCACGACATCCCTAATTTCCCAATATTATATGAAATACTATAGGAAATTACACACTTATTCCTATAAATAAATATAATTACCTTGGCTTCACTATACATTATTATCTTACGTCAAGATTCTTGTCTGACCACATAATACAATAGTAAAACATTCAATCGCATACCTCTATATAATATATGGAAAATAAGACCATACATTGCTTACTCACTACTAAACTAATCGCCGAATTACTTACAATGTCCCGATTCAATAACTGCAACTCTACAGTAACCAGTATAAAACGCTGCCCTATATTAACTGACATTTAACGCTTACTAAATATATAAATCAGAATAATTGTCAATCGTAAATCTATTGACTACATTTGTCAAACTTATTTCAACTTACAAAACAACTAAAATTTCCTATCATCTATCAAGCCTATATTGCCTATAAAACTATTATTCTATTATATAACATTATCACCCTCACTGAATACCTACTATATCCATAATTTGTTTATTCCTAAACCAATTGACTGTAGACTCTACTATATTAGCCAACCTCTACTCAGATTATATAATTATCATTTTGTGAGCTTTGGGAACCGCAGTTTCATTACACAATCTGTTAAAGCCTGGAAAAGAAGATTTATTACATTTTTAAATTGTACACCGGTTATGATTTATTTAAATCACAAATTAAAAAACACTAATATCAAATTAAACTAATTATCCTATATTAATACTATACATTGTCGATACCATTATGTATTGTTATCATTGTTATTATTGTAATAACTGTTATTTATATTATTATTATTATTATTATTATTTAAACACAATTGCTAATTTAACTTCCAAGAATATTAATTGTATATATAACGGAAATAACAATTTTACACATAAATACCTACCACCACTAATCAAGCATAATTGTCTTTCGAACAATTACCGACACGATAGATAACAGCTTATTTTCATGAGTTGGGTTCATTGGAAATATAATATAATGCATATTGTAGAATATTTCGAAGGAATTGTAGTGAAATATATAACAATAATGAAATTCTAATACAAGTGTGTGAGCCGCTAATATATAGATAGATAACGATATGCAGACTGGATATATATTCATAAGGAACATTGAACCGATAATTTGAATTTAATTTATGCATTCCATATTTATTAATGATATTATATAAGTAATATTATACGTCGATACCTAGTAAGTAAAGTAATCATTGGTAGTGGTTAGATTATAGTTTGATCATCATCATGATTTGTGATTAACTGATCACAATACGATTACAATCATATTACAATCATTGATAAGCAACAATGCTTTTATTACGAACTACACTTATAAATCATTGATTTTAATACGATTGTAATCAATGATTGTTAACTGATCACAAACATAGATTTACGATCATTTGGTAATCATTCATTGTAATACGATTGTAATCGAATCAAAATCTGTGATCGTAATCAATACATAGCCCCATGATTGTAATATGATTACTTGTTGGATTGTAATCAGATTACGAACTTTGATTACTTTACTTACTGGGTATGTACTTAAACAAATACCTACTATAGCTGTAACTATATGTATATATATATTATCAATTATCTATTATATCTATTCATGACTCATTGAATACAAAATTGATGCCAACATAAGTGTAGGAGAGTATTGTAAGTGTAGGCCTATATATGTAAGCCTATATGATTATATATACCGTAGTGGTTTATCACGCGAATTAGCGTTGAGATATATTAACATAATATACAATATACATATCGCTAACTACATAGTTATACATATCTGTATTCTCACCAACACAGTGGATTTAGTACAACAATTATATAGAGTAACGCATTATTAAATGGATAATTATATTATAATTTACATAAATTAGCATATATATATATATTTACTATATATTATATGAAATAATATAAGGTAATGTATACATTATATACATTATCATATATGATATATTAAAATTATTTATATATATTGTATAAATATAACTAAGCGTCATATATATTTATATATATATATATATATATATATATATATATATATATGCAGTTATATATATTAATGTATATAATAATAATTATAAAACAAACACCTCATTTCTGGAAATAGTGATTCATGTTTCTAGTAAGCATAATCTATTTATATATAATATCGAGATATATACAATAAACAATGCATTAGTGACAATGACGCATGTTTATACAATCAACATATGATACTCAATAACAATTAAATAATGTTTTATAATATTTGTAAACAATGTATGTTTATACATAACAATAATATAACTAGCTCCTAGATTAGGTATCTAATTAAAGTACCTAAAATAAGTACCTAAATATAGCTCCTAAAATAAATTCCTAAATATAGCTCCTATAATAAGTACCTAACTAAAGCTACTGTAATAAGTAACTAACTTTAGCTCTAATATCAATGGTAGAAATTACGATATGCATAATTTATCTAGGCTGTAACTATATAAAGGGGGTATCCCACTACAAGATTTTGCGGCAACTTTCCGGAAATATTGTAACTTTAAAACCATATTCTATCAAGTTGTAATGGGATACCCCCTATAAAGTTATTATATTTCAGGCAAGTTTCCGGAAAGTAAGGGGGTTTCCCACAAAAAGTGTAGTTAACTTTATAGAAAATCATTTTAAAGTTAACAATTTCCGAAATTACTTGTATTGGGATACCCCCTTAAGATTAATAATGTTACCTGTTACCTGTTACCTAATTGGTTTAGGCACTTCCATCAACTTCTTCGTGGACGTTTTCGTACGTACTTCCGTACGTGAATGTGTTTAAGGATATGTATCATTGCAGTTTCAGTACTTTTGTGCTTGGTATAGGCACTCTGGTATGGGTTTAATATGTGATTTTCATGGAGATAAGAATTAAGTTGACAGAGAACAAGTCGTTATAGGGTTTTGGAGAGCGTTGATGAGTTGGAGAGGATTGATTTGTCAAGGTTTGGATTTCTTATGATGGGTATAACATATGCTGTTTTCATAGATTGGAATAGTGCCCGAGGTAAGTGAGTTTTCTATTATTGCTTGGTAATAAGATAACTATGATATTTATCAAATGAGGGATCTAGTTCGGAAGAGGTATTTACTGTACTGAGGAGTTTTTCAATCGTAGAAGTTGATGGTAATGTGAAGGAGGAAAGAGAATATATAGGTAGATTATATGGTTCATTGAGTGGTGTAGGGAGTGATTTTATTATATGCATGACTTTAGTATTGAAATGTATCTATTAGCGTTGTTATGGGTTCATAACCATATCTATACATTCCATAATGGGACTATCGGGTGTTTGAAGTTTCGAGATTTATTAAAGTTTCGACTTCTTTGCATTACTCACAAGGCTATATATATAGGAGTTCCGTCTTACCTATCGAATGGACTCATAATTCGAGCAACTACTCGTCCGAATCGCAAATGTGAGCTGATGAAACTCTCTTTACCGCTTGTCTCATCTATGTATGCTGATGCTGCTTTCACTGTTGATGCTCCAAAGTACTGGAACAGTCTTCCCGATGAATTACGGGCCATGTCATAATTTATTACTTTTAAATGTCGATTACATTCATATATGTCATTATAATGTCTTCTTTTTAAATTTATTATTATTTGTGTAACTATTTATTTGTTTTATTATTTTCAACTTGACGCATATAAACGTCCATCGTTTTCTGAGTCAATAAATCTTTCTATTATTGATTATTATTTAGTAGAACACGCTGTGATAGTCTACCAAGTAGCTGATTAGACATGGAGAAATGTTTCTTAGAGTTATTTTCAGCTTCTGTTTATAGGTTATTGTAGTACGATTTCTTATTCTTTTTGAGTAGGGATCGATATAGGCTACGTTGTTTGATGAATATAAAAATAAGTATAATTAATTTAAATATAATTATTAAGAGATTTAGATTTTCTCCAGTAATTTTGATATAGTCGTAATTTCCGTTTTGATAATAAAGTTCATAATTAAACCATTTGTAATTTGGACGTTGTGTTATATATCTATATTTAATAATGGTAAGTTCGTCAAGGGTTTTTGATAGATCTGTTTATAATTTGGATACTGAGTTTGAAAAATGTTTGTTATTATTTTTTTTAGAGAATTCAGTGATGAAAGTATTGGTGTAAATATTAATATATTTTCTATATTTAATATGTATGGTGGGTCGAGTTGGTCTTGGTTAGCTAATATGGAAAAATACTAGAGGATGATCAGAAAATACATTATTTATTGAGTAGGAATTAGTGAGGTTTAGAATGTGTATGGGAAAGTATAAGGTCGAGTATATTACCTGATATGTGAGATGGGAATGTTATATGTTGGAAAAAGTTAAATGAGTCAATTAATATATTGAATTGCCTGGTGTAATTATTGTTAAGGTTAATTGGGATATTTAGGTATCCGATAAATATAGTATGGTTAGTGGATGTTATTGTTATTATTATTGTTATTTTTATTTGGTGGAGTCCTTTCATCCCATTCAGGAACTTAGATGAAGTTTTCACTTATAACCATATGGCTCTAATGTTCCTTCGAAGCCGCTCTCATGTTAAGGCATCCATGGTTTTAACGAGAGCCGATCATTTATGTATACACAATTATATAATATCACTTCTAAATAATATTTTAAGACCCATTTTATAAAATTAATGAATGGTCCGGACGAGGCTCGAACCCGTGTACTACTGCTTGTGTGTCTGACACCTTAGCCATTGAGCCACACAGGCAGTTGGTGTAGTCAGGAGGTGTTCTAATTCAAGGAGAAACTTAGGAATTGAATGATGAGGTGGACGATAGATAACTATGATGGTGAATTGAATGTGAATTAGCCGGGTGAAATGTACAAGAAAATAATTCTGAGTATTCTATTGCAAGATCAGTACTGTTGATTAGATTAAGATTTGACTTATATAGAATGACAACACCACCACCGAGATGGGGGCCGAGTTTATTAAGTTGTACAAAACTTAGATTATTAATATTAAGGGATGCATCTATTTCTGCATCATTATCTTTAAAGCAGGTTTATGTGAGGCAAATACGGCCAAGGTGAAGATCGTTAAATAGGTCAAGTGTTCAACTTTATTCATGTAGATCAACTTTATTACGTATAGAGGAAACATTAAGGATGGCTGCATTAATCTGATATATTTATGTGTTGTGAATAAATGGTGGAATTTATTGTATGGTATCTATTGAGGTTCTGGGAATAGAGATAGTTTTGAGATAATTAAGTCGAGTGGTTGAAGGTCATTGTGCGGATTGATGTGATTACTGAGAATCACAGATTGGTTAATTAAGTGATTTAATATTTCATTTATATGTATTGTAGGATGTAGACCATGCATTGTATGTATCATTTGATATATAAATTGGGTTCTTATTCCAGTTTATCTT
>OZ025240.1:82091089-82223589 GCA_964019155.1 Osedax fenrisi | reverse complement strand
GTCTATTTAACGATACAAATGATATATATATATATATATACTGAAGTATAAAAGTCTAGTATATCATATAATTATATACACAATGTGTATTACACACATACAAATATAAAACATTAGATACAACATTAATAGTAAATAATAAATAACAGTATAATATATAATAAACTACGATTATGAATCATGTGAACAAATCTATAGAACAGCAGATGTTATATAACTACGATGTTATGTAACTATTATTTAACACACGTGATACGCTATAATGAAATACAGTACACTTTGATAAATCACGTGACGCGTGTTTATTAATAGCATTCGGAACTGGACATGGATATAGCTATAGCCAGTATGTACTGTATTTATTATTTTAAAATTGATTTTTAGGTGTATACACTGTACATTGTACAGTGTACATTGTACACGATGTGGACTAAAATTCATATACTTCATGGATTTGGATGTGTTTCTATATAGATTATATATTATAATATATATATTTATATATATATATATATATATATTATATATATATATAATATTTAGAATATATATAGACTATAGTCCCTTCATATATTCATACACTAGGAATGTATACATTATTAATATATGATTAATGGTATTGATTATGTTCATAGAGAACATTGCAAATGTATAAAATCATATGATATTATATAACACGTTGAACGTGAATCATAAGTAACTTATTTACTGACCACATAGCACGTGCAGTAACAATGATATGAGGTCCGAATCATCGATATAAAGAAAGAAACTTTCTTATATAGGTGGTCCGAATATGAATATAACTGACAACTTTTATCAAGGACATGTCCTTGCTATTATACGGTCGAATGATTTATGTTATTGCTTCGTTAACTTAAATACAATTGGATTATGTTTATAATTTACACACGAATAGAAATACCAGGTTTCGATTTGTTACTATATTGTTAGTCATTGAAATACTAAAATATACCATTGAAATGTCTATATTTCAGTATATATATATTGTTTAACAATGGAACATTTATTGTGTACGTATAATTTTGTGTTCTATGAAATATGATATATATAGCTATGAACGGCGTGAACTCAAGGTTATAATAACCTAAGTGTACTGTGTATACAGAACGTTACCATTGTTGTGTTGAGGTACTTTGTCGTCGTCTACCATAATAGACATGAGTAGGCGTGTGTGGGCGTGTCTGTTAATCACGTCACTGACCAGCAGCGAATGACCTGACCAGCGTGGTCGAGCGCCGCACAGCCACACACACGTTATGCGGCTCTATTACGTGACATTACATAATAGGTAGCGGTGCGTACACCATGTGCGTACACCATGCATGGGTCTATAGACATACGTACAGGTAATCACGCGCATATGAGCGCACACACACTCACACATGCGTACACGCAGACGTACACGTGTGTGTATGTGTGCGTGAATATATACGCACACTATTCGATATCACTATCGATAAGCGTGCACCCTACAATGTATGGCCTACATGTATCACACCCTTGTGTTTATAAAAGTATTTATTTCATATATTGATATGTATTATATATATATATATAATGAGTAAAATAAGTATGATTAGTTGATTTAGATATAAAGCTATAGGCTTAGATGTGTATACTGTAAACATAAACATATATACGACAATGTGTTATACACGTATATATATATATATATATATATATATATACGTATATATGCGCATTACAGTCCGTCATACGACTATAGTACTACGATTACCAATATATATAGGTATAGGTATATATACCCATATTATATATAGAGTATATGGTATATATTATTATATAGTATATACTATAAATAGTATACTGTATTTACATGTATATGTACACTGTACATTGCACATACTGTGAACATTATCTTGATACTATATATAGTATGTACATATTATATACAGTATGTGAAATGTACATTGTATATACCATATATACGTAATTGCATACTATATATAATATATATATATATATATATATATATATATAATATGTTCATTCAATAGAAAATATCTTATTGAATCACCTAGAATAAGTTGCCTATATTATATATACTATCGCCTATGCATATAGGTATATTAGTTATAACTAACCGTAGTATATTCACGTGAATCACAGATATAACTATAGGTACGTCTAAATACCTAAACCTAGAATAGCTATCTTAGTTATTGAATAATGTATTAGCAGTAGTACCAACAGTATTCGTATTAGTAATAACGATATACAGCAGACTATATTCTACACGAACTAGTGTGTACGAGAAATGCAGACGACGATTAGGAAATGTGAACTTTTTAAATATCTACACACACACACACTATAGAAGTTTGATTGACGCGCGATAAACTAACAGATTTCCGAGTACACATCTATAAGTCTACCGCGTGCTAGTAATAATTCACATGATACTTTAGTATTATCAAAGGGCTTTGGTATTATCATTGAATAAGTTATAACGTATACGTTATATACAGTATATTATATATATATATATGTGTAATATTATATATATATATATATATATATATATATATATATATATATATGTATATATATATAATATGATTTATTGTATACAAAATGTAAATGAAACATGTATACATCTATATAATAATGTAAAATAATATAAATAGTAAATAATAAAATAAATAGTTTATATAAATATATGCATATAGTAATGTTTAAAATTAAATTATTTATTTATTTTACTTTTTCAACGTCAAATAATATAGTATCAAATTTTTAATAACCGGGTAATCATAGAAGCAGAGAATAACAAAAAATATATAAATATTTAAAAAAAGCAAATATATCACTCACCATCTAGAAATATATGTCATAAGTATATATATACGTATGCGTATACGCATGCGTGGTGGTGATGTCAAACTCATTATAGGAGTCAGTATAATATATATATATATATATATATATATATATATATATATATATATATATATATATATACTGGTACTATAGTATATGTAGTATCAATCATTTAAATGAATATATATATTTATATATATATAGAATACTATAGTATTCTTATATTGAATATATATATACAGTTATAACTAATATAAAATATTCACTATATATATATATATATATATATATAGTGAATATTTTATATTAGTTATAACTGTAAATGTATACATAGATGTATAGTTTACTATATATAAATGTATAACTATAAATCTATGCTTAGTTGTCACTTAATTATTATTCAATATATAAACATAAATTAAAACAATATTAATAATTTCCTATCTAAATCAATGATTTTAATCAATGAAATCAGCGTGTTATATTTATTTTATAAGTACTATTAAACTTACAATTAAAATAAAATATTATATTATATCAACATATAATTCTAATGATTTATGTAGGTAAAATGAAAATAAAATGTATATAAAATGTACATGTAAATATACTAACTCTAACGTAAGTGAGTTCCATAGCTTGTTACCTAATAGGGGCATATGACGTATGCCATACGTAGGTAGGGGGAAATCTCCGATTACCGACCACCTCCTAATACCGACCCCCTCTCGTATCTCAGTAACTATAAGAGATATCAAAAAATTATATATACATGAATTGTTAACAATGTAATGATACATATGAATAAGAATTTTGTTTTAAAAAATATGCAATCCTACAATTGTTATTTGATAAAATGTACTATTCTGTTTTTACTTTTTAAATATTTTAATAATAACTTTTTTTAAATCATTGTAAATACTTTATTAATTAAAAGAAAACTTAATACTGCGCATAATATTGTAGATCAATAACATTTTTATAAACACTAAACAAATAATTCAATTTGAATAATTATTAACCAAAATATTTTAATTATAGCAACCCATATAATTGTCCTATTACCGACCCCCTAAATTACCCTAATACCAACCCCGTGTGATTTATAATATCCAATCAAAATAGATCAGTATTTTACTTTAATATATGTTATAAGTTGTTTGTGTATCATTGATAAAGCTTAAGGATTCATGATTACATTCGATTATATACATACTGATCAATAACTAAATATTAAATAATAGGTACTATTTAATATAATTACTATAAAATTTAAATTTAAATTTAATATTACTATTAAAACATAAATTCAATAAAAAATAAATTGCCTGAATGTTATAATTAATTATATTTATGTATATCTACTATTTTTATTGGATATTATAATACTACAATTAGTTATACAACGATTATTTTATGGGGTCAGTAATGGGAGAAGGGGGTCGGTATTAGGAACAGGTATCCGATTACAGACCATCCTGTTTATTCTTGTAAATATAATTATATCAAAAATGTAAAATAGCCACATTATTCATTACCATAATATTACCCTAATTACAAAATTTCAAATAAATATATTTAATATTGAATAAGTTATTACAAATAATCATTTAGGGGTCGGTAATCGGAGACTTACCCCTATATGTGTTTTTGAGGGATGTGTGGTAGAATAGTAATAGAGGTAAATAGAATTTGAGTTTGGAGCATGGTTTCTAAGAGATGGAATGTAATATATATGTACTATAGTAAAATATTTCTATATAGAGAAGAAGAAATATAGGAGATACAATTAGAAGAGTATATTGAGGAATGAGCAATAGATATTATCATATAAGATGAACGTTTATTAAATAAGAACCAGGGACTCCCTGGTGTAATTGTTGGTATGAGGAAGTAGAGGAATGGTATCGTATACGTATACGTATAACCTATAGGTTATATTTGTTACGACTTGATGAAAGAATAACTTGATTTAGGGGAAGGATGGAATATTAGGGAAGATGAGAAATGATGATGATGATGAGAAATAAGGAACAGTAATATATAAGTGAGGGGACAAGGGAATTAATTAATATTTTATTAAGAGAGACAATAGTTTATGTTCGTATTATTTTAATTGTAAAAATATAATAATTTTCAGAATTAATGATAATATTAATATAAGTAATGAACGGAATGGTATACTATTGAATACTATTATATAGAATGAAAATGATACCCAAGTTGGATTCATAGGAGAAGGAGAGATTACAATGTTATCAATAATAAACAGAGGAAGTAAGTAGGATATGGATTATGATTCAACAATGTAGTTTTGGAGACATCAAGTAGAAGATTATTTTAAATAAGCAATCATTTATTGTCATTAGAATAATTGGAGAGTTGATTATTGAAACCTGGAGATGAATTAGTGGGAAGAAACATACATAGTTATATATCGTCTGCATAGATATAATAACAATTATTAGGATATTTTGATATTATGGAAGGTATACCTTCCATATAGTATATATAATAGGGAGAAAATTAATTTCCAAGTACTGAACCCTGGGGAACACGTATTTCATAGTAGAATAAGAATAAACATAATTATATATTTTGACATTGCTGCTATGACCGGGTATGTATGAACTAAATAAGTAAAGATCAAGATATATAATTCCAATCAGGTGTATACGGGATAGTATAATATTATGGTATAGCGTATTGCACTATATATGTCAATCGTGACTAGTTGATAATAATTGTTATTATTAAGAGTAGAAGTGATAACATTAATAACGTTTAGTAGTTCTGTGTATGTGTAGTGACATCGGTGAAAACCACTTTGCAGAGGAAGGTGGGTATTGTTAAAGGTTAAATAGGAGATAGTTGACAAGAATTAACTCTTTCAAACATTTTACTCACTAAAGGTAGCTGATATATTGGACGATAATTGAAAAGTTATATACGATCGATTGAAGGTTTTTTAGAATAGGAGTAAGTATTGCCTATTTAAAAATAGAAGACACATTGCCGTATATGATATTACAGATGGTTAGTTATAGATGATCGGAATAAAGTTAAAATAGATCGTGCACTATTTCATGAAACAGAATCGGAGGAAGATATCGAAGTGGAAGCATGTAGTCTAAATAGATATATATATATATATATGGCGGGTGAAAGCGGGTGAAAATTTGTTAAGAAAATAGATATTATTAAGCTAAAATACTTGAAGGATAGTTTATAGTAGGTTTGTGGTTCTTGATCTTTATTATGATGGAGTCGATATTATTAGTAAATATTGTGAAGAAGATACATCCTAATTGAAATGGAGACCTTTGAATCTTATATGTTAGTAACGCAGATTTTGGGGGTGATGACACCTTATTAGCCAGCCTGAAAATGCCCTGATTATCAGCAGTAAAATCTGTCATAACCTCATTATAGTAGTTAGATTTGGCATAGGAATTTTATAACTTGTAAATTATACGTTGCTCAATGATTAAAGCTTTAAAAGTGAAGATATCGTATATAGGTATATTCTTTAAGCTTTAAGAAATGATTATTTCAAAGACATGAAGTGGGAAGTAAATCATAGGGTGTCAGTATTGAGAGTGACTGATATGGTTTTTGAAGTAGCATGCCTATGAATGGGATAGTATGGTCTTGATGATTCTGCCATAGAGTAGTTCGGTCTATGAAGGATAGTTCTTTTCTAATGTCGTGGTAATAGTGCTTTTTCTGGGTCGTCGTTTTCGTTAATATTCTCTTTACAGTCTGGATTTGTCGCTCGATGAATCCATTGCTTTGTGGATAGTGCGGTGAACTTGTAATATGGTGGAACTCTCAGATTTTAGAAAATTGACTGAAAGATGCTGCTGAGAATTGTGGTCCATTGTCCATGTGTAGGTGTCTCGGGATACCGTGTTCCGAGAATATCTCCTTTAATATCATGGTCTGGATATATGTGATTCTTAGCTTCCTTATGATTGCGAATTTAATGTATATATCTGCAACCAGTAGGTATTGTTCTTAATTAATTCAAACAGGTCGGTTGCCACCGCATCTATTGGTAGTTTTCTATTTACGAATTCTACAGGACTTTGTCTTCTTTGGTGCGTTTGGCACTCGCTGCATTCTTCCGTGAGGTATTGAATGTCGTTGTTCATTTTCGGCCAGTAGACGCATGTCTTTGCAAGTAGATTGGTCTTTAAGTATGTCGGACCGTAGGGATGTCGGTATTAGTATTTGGTTTCCTTTAATGACCATATTGTTTTCATAGGTCAGCTCATCTCTGTAGGGCCAGCATTCTATTAGGTTCTGAGGCAGTGTTCTCCTATCGGTTGGCCACCCGTTCTCGATGATGGTGCATAAATATTGAAGTTGTTTCTCGTCTTTTGTTTCATTCATAATTAGGGCCAATCTAGGCTCGCTGAAGCGGGTATGGGATATATGTTTATCGAACAGTATCTCATTGTTTTCTGGCAGCGGCTGTCTGGAGAGCGTATCTGATAGGGGTAGGTTTTTCCCCGGGACGTATTATATGTTGATGTCGTATGATTTAGACATTCTTTGGAGTCTTGTGGGGGCTTTTGCAATATTCTTCGGGATAATTATGAGAGTGGTTTGTGATCAGATTGTATTGTGCAGTGTTTCCCATATATATATATATATATATATATATATATATATATATACGTGTGGAAACGAGTACAGCCGAATACAACAGCGAGCATTTCTCGTTCGATATTTGCATATCTCTGCTCGCATTCAGTAAGTGATTTATATGCACATGCTACTGGTTTTCCGGACTGCATCAATACAGCTCCAATACATCTTCCCGAGGCGTCTACTTGAATTACAATGTCTTTAGCTGGGTCGAAGTATGTTAGCTTGCTATCTCTGCAGATTAGATCTTTGATATCGTTGAATTTCTTTTCATGAGAGGGTGTCCATGTGAAGTCGGTGTATTTCTTGATCAGATCTCGTATTGGTGCTGGGTGCGTCGATAGGTTTGGTACAAAGGAACTCGTGTATACACGAGTATATACGAGTATATACACGAGTATATACGTATACGTAGCTATGCCCAAACATTCTTGCAGCTGGGTCTTGTTTGTTGGAGGTTTGATATCTTGAATCGCTTTTATTCTTTCTGGATATGGCTTCGCTCCTTATTCATTGAAGATGAGACCAAAGAAGTGTCTGTATTATTGCTTTAGTTAGCATTTTTCTTTGTTGAAGATTAGTCCTCCAGCTTGTGCGCGTTTAATTAGGTGGTGGAGGTTCGAGTCATCTAGTCTCTTTTTCGGTTTTCCCAAAAAAAGTTATGTCGTCTGCTACTGCCCGGTACCAACTGCCCGATGGTACCGGGCAGTTCTCTATGATCATGTCCATCTTCAGCTAGAACACATCCTGACTTAGACACAAGCCGTATGGTTGTCTCTTGAATCGGTATCTTCCGTGCGGGCTGTTAAATGTCGTTTTAAAACTGGATTCGTAGTCGATGCTTATTGCCCAATATCCTTGTCGTGCGTCTAGTTTACTGAATATATTTGTTCCTTTAAGCTTGTAAGATATATAATATATAGTCGTCGTCGGGTAGTGGGGTCTTTATTGCATTGTTTAGGTATCGTGGGTCAAGGCAGATTCTGAGTTTTCCGGACTGCTTACATGCGTAAACTAAACTTGAAACCCAGTCGGTATGTTCCGTAACCTTTTCGATTACTCCTGTTCTCTCCATTTGGTCCAGTTCTTCTTTGATTTCGCATATCATTGATATCGGCGGTCTTCTAGGAGCATGTACCACGGGTGGTATCGTCGGATCGGTTATAATATGGTATGCACCATCAAAGTTTCCGATGCCTTCGAAACTATCTGGGTACATATTTGTGAGGTCACTTATTGTATTGATATTACCGTCTTGATTTGGTTTATCGTAATGATCTTCATCTGTTTTGTAGTCACAATATGTTGGGACCATGGTTATCTGCTACGAAGAATGTGGCTCGCGTCGTGTTATCCTTTAGTGTGATGTATAAGTCGATCGTTCCATAATGCTTCATATATTCTCCATTATAGACGGTTAACGTGGTTAGGCTTCGTTTTAAGTGGCCAGGGGTTGGTCGTGGACCCGTGCATTGTTCGGGGTACATACGGAGGTACGTGCGTAAGGGAAGTATGTTTCCTTCCGCTCCCGTATCTACCTTCACCGTCATGGTGGCGAGTTGGCCTCTCAACGTGAATTGGAGGTCGGCGCTCAGATCGTTGGTATACCAATTCCATAGAATCAGTTGTTATCTCGTTGAACTTTAGTTCATCGAACTTGTGATCAAGAGTTTACAGGCGACTTGATAGATTAGGAGGTTGGGCAGAAATAGGTCTAACTTTCTTGCGACACACCGTGGCCCAGTTCCCAATGTTATGGCAAAATAGACACTCGGACTGTGCGGCGGGGCAAGAGGTACCCGTATGTTTTAGGCCGCAATATTTTAAAGTTACTTTATAGTATGATTTGTTATCGAGGTGATTATTTGTTCGATAGTCAGGTTTAGATTTATAACTATCGCGCTTTTTGCCAACGTGATATACGGGTGTGTCGGTAGTGCATGTCTTGAATTCTTTGAGTTCTTGTTGCAGTGCCTCATACGTTCGTGCGATCTGCATTGCCTGGTCTAGCGTTACAGAGTCATCTTTGCATAACAGATTATCCCGACCTTGTTGTGGGCTCCTCCCCTGATTATTTTCTCAATTAGTCGCGTGTTTATCTCGGTCTCATCAAGGAATTTGCATTTCTTCACTTGAAGTATGCACTTAGTCATGAATTCATCTACTATAGTTCATGAACTATAGTTCATCTTTCGCTTGTTTTATTTTTTTCTAGTTGTAGTCTGGACAGTATGTAGTTAGATCTTGGACCTCGCTCAGGTGGTTCTAAATTCGATTAGATTTTTGGTTTCGTGGTTCCACGTATTATAAATTCTCAGATCTTCTTCGTCGATCCATATGAGGACGTATGACATACGTAAGGGTGGTCTAAGACCACCCTTACGTCGTATGTCATCCTATCTTCTGTTTTCAATTTTGATAATAGACCTTTAAATATTAACGTAGCGTATTGTTTGAATATTATAAGTTCGTAAGGTAGGTCTCCTGGCCATATCATGTTTGGGGTCCTGATACCGTCCATAGACATGCATGTTCACAATTATTTTAGTTTTTTAAATTTCGTACACGTGCTTTTTTGTAAAAGGTCGGATTTAAATGTCGGATTTTGGTCGTTGGTTTTTAAACGCTGTCACCATTTTATGTTAGTTCATTAATCTAACTATTTAGGGTATCGATCTTGATACATAAGGATTGCTAAGTTCTGAGTTTATTCTCCATATCGGATATATTAATTAAATCATGACTAGCTAGGTATATATTTATTTAGAAGAGGAAGTTAATTTGAATATATCAAGGACATTATATCCATATATATATGGTTATAAGTGAAAACTTCATTTAAGTTCCTAGATAGGAATCCACAAAAAAAACTAGAGTATTATTGAATATAATCCTGAATGTTTAAATTTCATAAGTATATTTGTGAAAAAATGTACCACCATAATATATTAATTTTAAATATGTATATGTAAATATATATCTATATATATATCTATTATTTAAATATTACTAATTGAATATATTAGAGTATATCTAGTAGGTAGACTATATATAATATATACCTGTGGTTATACCAACAGGTAATATATCAATGTACATATAAATGTATACATGTAATATATTCATGCATATGTTATAACGTTACTCGTTAATTGTCGATGTTACTCGTTTTAAAACATTCACACCCACGCTCGTAATTCACCGAGATCATGAAGTTTAGTGCTGTGTGTGTGTGTGTGTGTGTGTGTGTATGTGTTTGTGTGTGTGTGTGTGTGTTATATTATCAATTCAGATATAGCAGTTACAATTATCTCTCTATATATATATATATATAGAGTAAAGTAACCGAATACGAACATTCTCAGTATCTCAGAAACTATTAATCCTACAAAAAAATATTTAATGAATACAATATTCATCATTATATAAATAGTCTAAACAAGTATTTTTTATTTTTCAATAATTCAAAATATTGCTGATATATCCAATAAACTGATTTTTTTATTACGTTTTTAAATTAATAAAAAAAAATTCAACTTAAAACCTTCTCAAGAATAAAAATGTATCGATATAATATATAACATTATATTATTAAAATTAAAGCATTCCAAAAATTATATATAATTTCTATATTTTGTATTACTTACTTACTTTTACTTTTTTTGGTTTATGGACTGCAAGTGCGTGAGCAATCGGCCATCCGTGGGAGGGAAATTATTGAGTGAGAGGGAAGGAAAGGGATAAGTAATGAGTCTTGAGGTGGCGTTTAAAGGAGGGAGTTGATGAGTTTATTCGTAGGTGTTTGGGTAGGGAGTTCCAGTGGTAAGGGGCAGAGAGGGCAAATGAGTGTATATTTGAAGAATGGAGTTTGTAAAAATGGGGAGTGGTAAGGATAAAAGTGTTGGAGGAACGGGTCTGGAGTGTAGTGGTGGGTGTGTGTAGATGTAGGAGGGAGGCAAGGTAGTCAGGGGAATTGTGGTGAATAGCTTTGTGGATGGTTAGGGAGAGTTTTTACTTTATACGATAGGGGACTGGCATATTTATATTAAATATTCATTAATTTATAGGTATATATCTAGAGGTCATATAAGTCCCTAATACTGACACCCCAATCAGCGCGCAGCGTATGAACTATTCTGATTTTCATAAAAATCGCGTGCGTTATAATATTAATACGACCAATAAAGATAAATCTAAAATGTGTATTATTTAGATACTTAAATTGTATTATTAATTAAAAAATAATAAAAATAAATAAATTATTAACTAATTAAATTAGAATAAATTATTCATAAAATTAATTATAATAATGTAATTGTAATTTGTCTGATTGATTCATCAATAATATATAGTTTATATAGTGGTATATATGGTGTCCGTATTATAACACAGGGTGTCCGTATTCGGACATGGGTACCGAATACGGACACCCCCGTTATCTATGGAATTAAAAGATTTAATAAAATTTTAAAATCACAATAATATCTATAATCATATAATATTAATATATTGTAATTTTTGAATACAAAAAGTAGTCACAAAATGTTAAGACCATTTATTGTTAAAGTGTCCGTATTATAATACCTATAAAACTAAAACCTATAGGTTACTTTCCCCTATACATATCTGTGATTATGTGCGTCGATTCTATATTAGATTTGTGGGGATATAATATGTAATATATTATATTAAGTTTTAACAGTGTTAACTTAACACACATGTATTTAATTGTGAAATTCACAATACTACATATAATTTATACTGTATATATATATATATATATATATATATATATATAAGTTTTAGGTCACATATACGTATGTAATACATAATATATTTGTATGTAAATATTTTTGTATTTTATCATTTTAATGTAGACTTTTAATGATAACGTTATAATTTAAAAACCGTACGAAATCTATATATAACATATATATATATATATATATATATATATATATATATATATATATATATATTTATATTATCTATAGATAAAACATATCGTGTTGGTGATAGAACATAATTATATATATTTATAGAAATATATATATATATATATATATATATATATATATATATATATATATATATATATATATATATATATATGTTATTGTAATATAATATATATACCGTCTATAGGCGCCTATATATAATGCTATTATGTATTATTATAGATTATTTTCTCATATTCCTAAAAAAAAAAGATAAAGATTTATGTGCAATGCATGCTTTGTTGTTATTCTATAAAATACGTAATAAGTTTATATTCTACTATTACTATTCAAATATTTATATATTATACGTTAATTTATATATATATATATATATATATAATAATAATACTTGTTATATATTATATATATATACTTATATGATGATGATGAAGTATGGTTTATTAGACACCTATACAAAGTGATGAAACTCCTCGTTAATTTATATATATATATATATATATATATATAATAATAATACTTGTTATATATTATATATATATACTTATATGATGATGATGAAGTATGGTTTATTAGACACCTATACAAAGTGATGAAACTCCTCGTAAGGGTACTAACTACACTTAGTCATGTATTAGTATTCCATTAGTATTTCATTAGTAATACATTTTTAGGAAATTATTCATTAACTAGTATATGTCTAATAGTTATCACTATTAGTTTATCGTAACACAATTAGTAATAGCATCGGTAAGTATACTTACAAGTTATATATATACCACACATGTAACTATAACATATATAGATACCCTAATATATACACCGCAGGGAATATAACAAGTATTTAATGACATCATCAACATTAATATCAACACAATATCATCTTTACGCTGGGTATTATTGCAGGATACATTCCAATGATACATACAATTCACTGTGAAGTTCACAATGTACATAGGCAAACTACGTGTAGGTTTTCTATGGGTATACCGAAAGAAAGGAGTTTGCCTATGCATATGGTATGCTAAGCATGCCTATAAAACTATAGTTTTTAATATATAATACGAAAAATTTAAATAATCTCTCTTAATATATATATAAATATTATATATGTTATTTTCTAATATTGTGCGAATATTTTGTTATTTTGTTATATATATATATAATATAGAAAGGTTTTTCTTATATAATATTGTCTTTAATATTACATTTTTTAGGGTGTAAGTATACTTACCCTAAATAGGGTACACGACTTTTAAACTCACTAGGGTACAATTTGTTTATTTTTAGGGTACTGATCGTATTTATTAAAATTGTACCCTAATTAGGTTACAATTTTAATAAATACGATCAGTACCCTAAAAATAAACAAATTGTACCCTAGTGAGTTTAAAAGTCGTGTACCCTAATTAGGTTACAATTTTAATAAATACGATCAGTACCCTAAAAATAAACAAATTGTACCCTAGTGAGTTTAAAAGTCGTGTACCCTATTTAGGGTACATGGTAAATTATTGTGATATTTTAACGATCTGTACCGTATACATTGAATTATCTGTACCCTAATTTTTAACAGTGTATAATTAAGAAATACTTATTAGTAAATACTATTTACCTATATATATATATATATAAACCAATAGCTATATATAGCTATAGCTATAGGTTGAACATTTCACCTATAAATATAATAAATTATTCTTTTAATTTTTCGATATCTGTAATTTACTAACTATAAATATTATTTCAATTATACTTTTAATATATATATATATTAATATTAATATATATATATATATATATATATATATATATATAATTATATATATATATACATATAATATATATTATATATATATATGCTCGTTTGCTTATTTCTGCATTCTGTTTCCCCGGCAGTGAAAGATCTCCAAACATCACGGTTCATCATATCCACTCTTATCTCTCTAACCGGTATCGCTCTCCAGAGTCCTGCTATAACTTGCAGGTGGCATTACCCTTCATCTAGTTTCATATAACATACCTACACATACACTCGTCATATACAATATCAACAAGAGATATCGTAACGGAAGTTGCATAGGCTCCATAAGTGCATACCCCATTGATATGTGTAGGTAGGGGTCCAACCGTAATATATTGAATGTAGGTACACTTTGAGAATATCACGTGTATAATAACTACAAATGTAACTTATATCGATATACTGGGTAATTAGACACAATATTAAATAGACGATTACGAAAGCATAATGATATAGATTATTAGTATTGAACACGTATGTTTTCACTAATATTTATCCAATCAGGTATAAAGAGGATAAACTAATCTAAAATCTTAATTTATAATCTACATTATAATACACCTACGATTATCTACATTATATATTATGCAGATAAGTATAGGTGAGTTAGAATTATGTTGAGTGGATATTCGTAGGATATTCCTACTGCATTTTGAATTGATATATCAATTATATGGACATATTATATTGAGATCAACCGGTTCGACATGTTCATTATAACAATGTCGTTTTTAATTATAACATGATAATAACAGTTTTTCATATGCTAAGAATAATTATACACAATTTTTAATTGATCATACGACGCCTCTATAAGCGATTTACATCTTAATTTGAAACTCTTTTTAGAATTACATAGAAGTTATATACTTATATAGACCCATAAAATGGTAGTGAATAATGTTCATTATACTGCTGTATTTATTATAACACTATAAAAAAACAATTCTAATAATTAATTAATATTATTATAATTCTTTACTTATACATAATACGATTAATATACTATATACCTATTATATAAACCTAAGATGAAAATAATATACTTCGAAATGCTACTATTAATTAATAAATTATTTGTATGTAAATGATATATATTTATATATAAATATTTTGTAAGAAATATAATATAATATAATATAATATCTATATATATATATATATATATATATATATATTAACGGTACGCTTGTTACATGTTCAGAAAGCAGACACCTTCCAAATTACCCTCCGTTGGAGACTATCAAGAAAGCGGTGAAACGTTACAATAAAGTCAAGGTTAACGAGGTTACATTCAATAACGCACTTAAACACCGCGGTATCACCGTGAGTATTATACGTACGACGTAATAGCCATACAATTGTATATATATATAGATATATAGATATATATATATATATATATATATATATATATATATATATATATTAAGGCGTCAGACACACAAGCAGTAGGACACGGGTTCGAGCCTCGTCCGGACCATTAATTAATTTTATAAAATGGGTCTTACAATATTATTTAGAAGTGATCTTATATAATGTTGTATAATAAATGATCGGCTCTCGTTAAAACCATGGATGCATTAACATGAGAGTGGCTTCGGAGGGACATTAGAGTCATATATGGTTATAAGTGAAAAATTCATCTAGGTTCCTGGATGGGATGAAAGGACTCCACCAAATAAATTAAAAATATATATATATATATATATATATATATATATGTGTGTGTGTATATGCGTAAACTCCTGCCTCTGCAGTGTTGGACAAATATTAAATCTAATCTATACTCGCACTATCCCTAGACCTCTATACATATACCTCTAAACATAGACCTATATACATAGACCTCTATACATATACCTCTATACATAGACCTCTATACATAGACCTCTATACATACTACATAGATAACACTATATAATAAAACTCTATATATATATACAATGCATATATAATAAATAAAAATGTATTAAATGATACATCATTTAGGTATATATACCTAATCGTGTTTGCGCACAGATTTCAGCCCTATTTATTTCCGCACTCGCAATTTACAATTATGGTAATCGCAGCATTACACATAGTGCTGTAAGGAGCACTATATATGAGTTATATATAACTTATATAATATAAGATCGATGGTAGTGCACTACCCATCACTGTACTAGTATACTAGCTATACTAGCTATAGCTACTATATATATATAATTTATATATATATATATATATATATATATTTAAATATAATGATGATGATGATGATGATGATGATTTATTTAAACACTAATTCAATTATAAAATTCTTATAGTGTGACAATAATATATAAAAAACAATAAATAAATGTAATAATAAGTACAGATAAGTGTACACATGTCGAAAACGAATATATTTCAAGTTCAAATATCATGGGCAAGGAGGAACTTCTTTAGTTTATTTTTGAATGTTACTATTGAGGTATTGATGACTTTGAGGGATTGAGGGAGTTGATTCTAAAGGTAGCTGGCGCAAACAGAGTAGCGACGCTTCCCAAGTTTTTTCCGGAGATAGGATGGTTCAGTCAGGACCGTATAGTTAGTGGATCGTAGGTGGCGTGGTAATATAGTATAGGAATGTAAATGAACATACTTCTAAACGAGAACGTTAATAATACGTCGGTAATCGGATACATATGCCTAATACTAACCCCCTTTTCCTATTATGGACCCCCTAAAATAATCGTGGTATAAATAATTGTAGTATTATAATATCCAATAAAAAGAGTATATATTCATAAATATAATTAATTATAACCTACACGACATTTTTTTTTATTGAATTTATGTTTTAATAGTGATATTAAATTTAAATTTAAACTTTATAGTAATTATATTAAAATAGTATATATTATTATTTAATATTTATTTATCAATCAGTATACTGATATATACATATATGTATATAATCATCTGGAATCAAGAATCAGAAATCTATATCAATGATACACAAACAACTTACGACATATTTTAAAGTAAAATACGGATCTATTTTGATTGGATACAATAAATCATATGGGGTCGATATTAGGGTAATTTATGGGGTCAGTAATAGGAAAATCATATGGGTTGCTATTATTAAGATATATTGGTTAATAGTTATTCAAATTAAATTATTTGTATAATGGTTATAAACATTTTATTGATCTACTATATTATGTCTAGTATTAAGTTTTCTTTAAAATAATGAAGTATTTACAATGATTTAAAAAAAGTTATGGTATATAATATAATACCTATATATATAATTTGTTGATAGGATCCTATATATTATAGTTACTGAGATACGAGAGAGGTTCGGTATTAGGATGTGGTCGGTAATCGGAGATTTTCACTACTTAAATCATGGCTATATAACCTAGACATTGACCAAAACGATAGAATAACAACTAAATGGTAATTATACTCGAATTTTAATAGAAGCAATAAATAATAGGGGAAAGTAACCTAATACGGACACTTTAATAATAAATGGTCTTACATTTTTATGACTCATTATTTTTATTCAAAAATTACAATATATTAATATTTTATGATTATAGATATTATTGTGATTTTAAAATTTTATTTAATCTTTTAATTCCATAGATAACGGGGGTGTCCGTATTCGGTACCCATGTCCGAATACGGACACCCTGTGTTATAATACGGACACCCTATATACCACTAGATAACTATATATTAATGATGAATCAATTAGACAAGTTACAATTACGTTATTTATAATTAATTTTATAAAAAATATATTGTAATTTAATTAGTTAATAATTTATTTATTTTTATTATTTTTTAAATAATAATACAATTTAAGTATCTAAATAATAATTTGTGTAGAATAAGCTTTATTGGTGGTATTGATATTATAACGCACGCGATTTTTATGAAAATCAGAATTGTTCATACGCTGCGCGCTGATTGGTTATAGGGAGTCCGTATTAAGACATTTAGAGTGTCCGTATTAGGAACTTATATGACCTCTAGATATATGCTTATAACTTAATGAATATTTAATACAAAATATAGAAATTAAAAATACAATTTTTAGAATGCTTTATTTTTTAATAATATAGTGTTATATTTTATATCGCTACATTTGTATAATCTTGAGAAAGTTTTAAGTTAACATTTTTTTTCATAAATTTAAAAACATAATAAAAAAATCACTTTATTGGATAAATAGCAATGTTTTGTATAAATAAAAAATAAAAAAATACTTTTTAGACTATTGTTATGATCATGAATATTTTATTCATTAAACATTTTTTTGTAGGATTTATGGTTTCTGAGATACCGAGAGTGTCCGTATTCGGGCACTGTCCGTATTCGGTTACTTTCCCCTACATAATGAGAAGATGACCATACGTCCAACAGAGAACTATATGGAAACATCCCTCTGAACAGTACATCGATAAGACAGCAAATATTATGTTGAGGTGGACACTGTTTGCGTGCAAAAGATGAACTCGCTGCAGATATTCTCCTCTGGGAACCAAGTCAAACGTAGCGCAGGAAGACCAAGTGAAATATATGGCGATCAATTTGTCGAGGAGATACTATGCAGACTAACATACACTATCATAACAGACTAACTTTAGAAACTAACTCAAAGGCGTGATGGAAAACAGATATGCGTGTATGTCAATGACATAATGTCATGTGTAGCCGAACATGCTCGACCTAATTACGGCCGATAATTAACCTAATATATGGTGACGGAGCATAACGGACGGGTTGAGAATGTAAATTATTTATATTATTTACTAAATATATTATATATGTTCAACATAATGTTGTATTGATATTTGAGGGTTATTTGGTTTAATTGGTTTAGTTTTTTTTCTGGTTTGTTTGTGCATCCCAAAGTGAGCCTATCAAACTCAACTCGTCCTTTGTCACGCTTATTTATATTATCAACCTGTCCGTTATTATCGTATACCTAATATATTTAATAATGTTAATATTAATATATAAATGAAACATGATAACATTGATTATTTTATTTCGATTTTATCATTATTTATATTTCTGTTTTTGTTATGATCTAAGATTGAGAGAAATCTTTTGGTAACTGAGATATATAACATAATCAAAATAAGGTATTCACTGATATTAATGCCTTATTATATTAAAAAATGTGTAGATATAATGAATAATATACCTACTAATTTTTAAACGAGATGAGAATATTAAATATAGTTTAGTTTAATATAGAGAATAAAATATATAAAGTGTGTAGATATTTTAGTAATCATATGAATTATAGTTAATTGTTGATCTTTTTATAAACATTTTTATATAAAGTAAAATATTCCTAGCATATATCATTCAAATAATGTTGATTTAATCCCAAATAGGAGATCAATAATATTAAGACATGTTCAAATTTTATAGTTATCAAAAATAATGTATTTCATTATTATTACATAAAATTACATACGTTGATGTGTTTAATTGTTATTTATTTATTTTAAGATAACTCTTTATTCAAAATGATAAAATTATTCACAGATAATATAGTAGCTATACTATACATTTTTTGATATACAACTAATGTATGTACTAATGTATTAAGCCTAACCTATACATATTTTCATAAATATAATTGATACTAATAGGTAAAATCAAATTTCTATAGAATAAAATAGGAAAATATATAAAAGAAAAAATATAATAAAAAGATGTTTATTTAATAAACTATTATTATTAATGTTCCTACTATTACTTTTTTGTGTTCAATACAAGTGAATGATATATATTTAGTGGAGTAGTACAGTGAAATAACAGGTAACAATATACACCCATAGGTCTAGATTGATTTTTTTAACATATTATTTTCCAAATTACTACCAATTTCTTATCTCTTTCTTTCCCTACTTTCAATAGCCCCTCTGGCTATCATTACTATCTCTTTCAGTATCTCCCCTCACCTCTCTCTCTCGCGACTAACGATTACCCTACGCAGGTCAGGGAGACGTGGACTCGCGTACAGAGCATATGCATCTACTGCGACCTGCAACCGTTGGTATGCCCCAACTTCTGGCAGACTTTCTGCGTCGAGAAGATGCGTGATTAAACCTAATCGACGTCGCAACAGCAGCATCAGCATCTCGCGATGGTCATAACTCTGTGAACAGTTGTGACCAATGTTTCGATGTTATTTAATTGTGTATACTATTAATATTAGCATATATATATATATATATGTATATGTATAATAATTTTTATATATTTAATATTTAATATTTATATATAATTCTTACTTTATGAAATAATAAAAGAAAATATTAATAAATGTATTTTTACTATATTCTTTATGAGCCTGTTGTGTGTGTAAATATATGGTATCTTGATTACTAAAGTAGATTTAGTTAATTTCAAAACCAATGAGAAGATATATTCAGCTTTATAATTATTCATTTACATACATTTTTCGGTTTTATGATTTCAAACTATGCTTATGAAGCAATTGGCCGTCCATATATAACAAAGTTAATTTTTTTTAAAGTTAATTTTGTAGATTAAATTAATGCATTTTTATTAGTTTCTTTAAGTTTGGAGATGATTGTGTCATACGGATGGATGTAGGAAGAATGTTCCAGGAGTATGGGACGGATATTGCCAAGCACGAGTGTTAGTTGAATGTAAGTTGTGTTTAGGAGGTAGTTGAAGTAGTAACGTATGGGTGGAACATGTAGCGATACTAGTTGGTAATTTAAGTTTGAGTAGGGATGCTAGGTAGTCAGGAGAGTGGTGAATTGCTTTATGTTACAGTAGTAGAATTTTATAGAGGATGCTATGGCGTACAGATGGAGTTTAACAAGGAATGGAGATATATGAGTATGGGAGTATTTTGTAATGTTGAAATGCACCTAGCGATAAAATTGTGAAGAATGTAGACATTAGAAATATACAGTGAAGAATATTTTAAGGCTAAAGCTATATTAGTCGAATAGAAGGGGTATCGGTAGTGATTATAATATAATCGGTTGATATTGAATGACGAATAAGGCGTAGTGAATATAGCCGATAGTTTAGTGATTTTGTATTGTGAGACAATTGTCTATAAAAACTAAAAGTAACATTAAATATAACACCAAGGTTGATGACTTGATAATATTATTGGAGGAAGGGTTAGTAAAGTTTTACTTCGGAGTGGATGGATGAGGAAGATAACCCGGTTTTAATTCGATTAAAGATGAGTGCATTAATCACAAGCCAGTTGTGAATGGTAGCAATAGGTGAGGAGAGGATACCAGTTGTGGATGGTAGTGATAGTAGAGGAGAGGATACCAGGTTGAAAGTTTTTACTTTCTGTACATTTCACTTAAATTTGGATATCGTCAGTATAATTATGGAATATAATTGGAGAATTCGAGATATGGTGGAGAAGGGGAATTAGGTAGATATTAAATAGTATTAATCCCGGGACCGACCCTTGAGGAACACATTGTATTTGATTATATCTGATGTATAGTAATGATACTAAAGAAGATTTACACAAATTCACATTTAGCATTGATATATTCTTTTAAAATATTATCTGATAATAATGTATCTATGATTATTAAAATTTATTAATATTACAGAACAAATCTAAAAAGCAATAATATTTGTAATAAGCTTTATTTTTAAATATTAGCTACTTATATTGTTGAGATATTATAAAATTACATATATAAAATAAAATTTAAAAATCGCAAATTATGGCATGTAACAATTGAATTCTAAATTTATGAAATTATAAATAAATTTATAATTAATACCTAAAACATCACATTTTAATTAAGTAATTACAAATCTATAAAATCACTAGTAATTAAATTAATTTTACTTCTCTTCTAAAGTCTTATAAACTCGTCTAAAGAATCTTGATTATAATTTGCTCGTAAGCGGCAATGTTAGGTTACCACGGCTGCGTAGATCTTTGGTATTTATGACTGTGAGAATAACGACCAATCGCATTCGTGGACACGTTTAATCCCTTCACTTCGTATGCGATATCTTCTTTGAGTATGCTATTCCTAGTTTGTATAATGATTGCGGTATGAGATAACGCCTGAATTAGACATGATATGCGTATACGCGTTAGTGAATGTGTGTGTTAATAAAGAATAATATATTAATTAGGGAATTGGTAAATTTAAATGAATCTATCATCCGTAAAGAAATATTTAATATAAATAGACGAGTGAAAGTTTTGTAGCCTTCGATAGAGTTGTATTAGAATACGAATACACGAGAATGAGTACATATGTTACGATACGATGTAATAGTTAAGTAAAAACTTGAAATCAATTTGAGTGTGTTTCGGACTCAAAACTGCGGCCTCGTGAATATCTCTTCTAAGTAACGGCGGAGAGGTATTTGAACTTTGAACTGGTGATTGTAGTAATAATAAAGTACAGCAAACGCTTATATAATATATAATAGAATATAATAGTTTCATACGAATAGATCACTAATTTAATTTTATCACTATTTAATAAATTAATCTATTGTTTTATGATTTTGTTCGAATGATATTCGAGTGATTTTATAGTTTAAATTAAACTAATAAATTAACTTAAAAAATATATTTGATTATATTTTTTAATTTATCTAATATAAATTATGGAATATTGTAGAATAAATATAATTATATGCTTACAAGAATATTCATATTTATAAAATATACATGTATATATATAATTATTATTATTTTAGAATGTAATTTATTTCTATTTTACATTATAATATTAAAATTAATTTAAATTTTTGAAATAAAACTTTAAATTTCTCATCAACAAATATAGATACATATATATATATATAATATAATATTCAGAGTTGGATAAAAAGCCTAGATGAATAAAAAGCAAAAGCTTGTCTGGTCATTCTCCTATTTACAATATTACGAAAAATAAATTAATAAATGATATTATATAAAAAAAATATATAGAAATATAATATTGTATTAAAACTGTAATATAATATAAAATATTACAAACAATCAATCTATAATACTACTAAATTAAATATAAATGAAATAAACATAAAAATATATAAAAATATATATATATATATATATGTATCTCAAAATAAACTCAGATATTATTAGTTGAATAATATTAAAATAGAATGTTAATTTTATTAAGATTGAGGAATATTTAAAAATTATTATTCCAATTTTGTTATATAGATAAATATTTATTTATTTAATAATAACGTCACAATATGTGTTATATATTCACATTCTCCCTATATAGATAAACATAATATTAACATTATCACATAGAAAAATTAATATTAATATTTGGAAAATAATAAAACTTATATATAATCTTGTTTAAATTAAATATATATATTCATTTAAATCTCCTTATATTAAATTTAAATTAAATTTAAATAGTAATCAATACATAAATATGGAATATATTAGATAATAATATCCAAATACATGTTTTCTGGTAGATAAAAATAGATAATATGTACTTAATGTCAAGCCTTAATTTAAAGGAAAGCAATATTGAATAATTTTTATTTTTATATATATTTATTATAAACAAAAAAATATTAATTTATCATCACAATTACATAATTTAACATAAATAATATACTATTTTTATTTTTGAAAGTTGCTATTTATTTAATATAGCTGTGATATAGACATTCCACCATTATGGACACTCTGAAACTAGCTATACAACTAAACACATACACATATACACTTAAAATACATTAAGACTATTACGATAATAATTAAAAACATACAGGCGTATTTTATAATGCATAAGTCACTTAAGGTTACTTTTGAATGACATTGTGTGCAGAATTTTAAATATGATGAATTATACTGTAATATTTTAAGTAAAAACTTGTTGAAATAGAATGGAATGAACGTGTCCTATTTAGGGGAAATGCTTAGTTTCTGAAAAAAGCTTAGTTAACACTTTTATTTCATAAATATATATTATATAATATTATATTAAATAAGTCTGTATCTGAATTCTGAGTTCTGAATTTTTAGCATTTAAAGTTTAATTAGTACAAATTATTAAATCATTATAAATTATCAAGATAAATAATTTTAATATAACCCACATTTTAAATTTCTACTCGTATTATTAATATAATCAATATACTTATTACATTCATTTTACCAAATATATATTATTTTCTATTTGTTATTCATCTATATCAAATATATTAAATTATATTCCTAGTTAATATGTTTAATAAGGTTAGAAGTAAATACATGTTCACTATATATTTTCAATATTTTTATATTTTTAATAATTAAATTTGTTCAAGGTTTAATATATTTAATATTAAACATATTAAATATATATATGTTTAAATTCATAATACAATATATTATATAAAACACAAAGATAATTACAATATTAATATTATTCATATATACTATAGTAATATACCGTATTGGGTAATAATATTAGTTTATGTTATTATGAGCAGTTTATATATTAAATATTTAGATTTTTACATCTGAAATTTCAGTTTATATTTGATGAAAATAATTTGTTTAAAAATAATAAGTTTTACTAAGGCCTATGAAACATACGATTTTTGAAATAAATATATTTTTTAATAAAATTGATATTATATAAAATCAGTAAATTTAATATATTATCTTTAAAATGATATATGGCTAGATGCATAAAAGTAAATATAAGTATCATAAATAAGTATTTATAAATAAAACCATATATACATAAAGATTAAATGATAGTGAAATATTTATAATTTTTTTTAACTGATAGGATATTAATATACGTGAAGGGGTTTTGTGCGATGTGGGGTTTTGGGAGATGGCAATAAAACCACAACTGTAATAGATATGAATATATTTTACATTAACGAACTGTGTATAATGATAATGTTACCTAATATTTTTTTTTAAATTTAAGAAAAATTAAATATATTGAATAATATTATCGATTATGTAAATAGTGCATTTTCTGCTATATTATTGTAATACATAGCTGTAAATAATGGTAAATTACAAGCACAATTAATAATATTTTTATGATAAATATTATATTATATTAAACTACTCAATATTCTATATAAAATGAAATAAAAATTAATTAAAAATATTAATTATATAATTGAATAAAGATAACATAATAATACCATATGCGATGAGGGGGTTTTGGTCGATGCTAATATAATTACAACGGTAATATATATGAAATTTTGTTACATTAACTAACTATATATAATTATAATATTACCAAATATGTTAAGAAAAATTAATAAAACATAAATATATTGCATAATATTATCAATTATGTAAAAAGTACATATTTCTGCTGTATTATTGTAATAAATAGCGTATAATTAATGGTCAAATGTTCATATATAATATATAATTAATTAACATTATGAGTGTATTACATATTATCATATCATTATAATAAATATTCGAATTAGTTAATTTAACTCAAATTTTATTATTTGAGTATATATGGCTACAAGTATTAACACATTCGGAACTATTGACCAAAACTAACTAATCCCACACATACCATATTTCACCGATATTTATGAGTAGTATTAGAATTGATAACATATAATTTTATTATCATGATAATCATATATTTATTATGATGATCTGAGATAGCTATTTATTAGATTAATATCTTTTTAATAAATATTCTAAAATTCAAATACTAATATTCATTATTCACAGAGTACTGGCTATTATAGCGAGTGATACATTTGATCGACCAAAACCCCCTCACGCCCCTATTACAGCTTTTTTTTAAACTTAATTTTTAATCTTTTAATATCCATAATACCGATCTACTTGATAAATTTATAAGAAACTTTTCGAACTTAATTATAATAAATATCTCTTCTTATATATTAAGTATGATTTCAAAATTATTCTTAGTTACTGGAAATTTTTTATTTTAAAAATTAGTATTTTGTAGGTATCATTATAATATTCTTATAATTATATATATATATATATATATATATATATATATATATATATATATATAGATCTAAATATAATTAATAAGACATACAAAAATGTAGTCATTATCTTATTTATTTCAGAAGTTATTATACCTTAGTAAGAAAAATGTCCGCTGGAAAAGTATTATATTTTGAATAAATTTATTAAAAAAAATTACTATTAAGAATAATTTTTTTTGTATCTTAGAAAATGTTACCTATAAAATAAACAACATTTTAAATTTATTTTTTACAATATATCTATTATGTATACTGTATAATATTATATGTATTCCGTATAATGTTATCCTTTTAATATATTTTGAATATAATAATAATTAATATAAAAAAGAATATATTTATATAATATATAAAAGGTAAGTATTTAAATAATATTTATTTTCCTCTTTTAACATTTCAATGTTAAAAGTTCACAAATCTCAGATTTTCTTAATCGTATAGTATATATTACCATTACACTACCACTACTCTACCATTACACTACCACTACTCTACCACTACTCTACCATTACACTACCACTACTCTACCATTACACTACCACTACACTACCACTACACTACCACTACTCTACCACTACTCTACCATTACTTTACCACTACTCTACCATTACACTACCATTACACTACCACTACTCTACCACTACACTACCACTACCTTACTAACCTTTATGGCCGTCTCCTCCATTTAAATCGATAAACAGGTCTAGATCGGTGATATTCTGCGCCGTAGTAGTGACCACCTCCTCCTGGCGGGCACTACTCGCACTATGGGTCAGTGATATATCATCGCAGGGAACGTCTAGTCGAGGCACTTCGGTTAGTGATTGCGCTACCGGTGGATCCGTGTTGGTATCGATGCAAGACGTCTGGTGAGCGGGTTAGTCACATCAATGATATGGTAAGGGTAGTGTATTGTAATGTATATCCATAGTTATCAATGATAATGTAAGGGTATTGTATTATAATGTATATCCATAGTTATAAATGATAATTTATGTATAGTATAGTATAATCTAGTTTATGATTGTCAACGATAATGATTAATGGAAATATATCATGGCTATGTGGTTTATTAACATAAAATTATAATTATGATAATTTTATCAATGTTAATATAAGGTAGTATATATTTTTATTGTTGTTATTTTATTTAGTGGAGTCCTTTCATCCCATCCAGAAACTTAGATGAAGTTTTCACTTATAACCATATATATGGCTCTAATGTCTCTTCGAAGCCGCTCTCATGTTAAGGCATCCATGGTTTTAACGTGAGCTGATCATTTATTTATACATAATTACATAAGATCACTTCTATATAATATTTTAAGACACATTTTAAAGGTCCTGATGGAGTATGCACCCTCATCATACTGCTTGTGTGTCTGACGCCTTAGCCAACTAGAATATATTCGTGATTTGTAATGATAATGATAGTGTATTACATAATTATACCTGTCTATAGGTGAGGCTGGAGTATAGGTTGCTTATTGCGAGATGAAATAGTCATTGATTATTATGCACTAGCATGCTATATAATTAATATGCGTTACTGTGTTATTGTGTCTTGTATTTAGCTGCAATAAATATTTAATATATGTACTCTAAATGTAATCAATGTAATCATTAACGTTTAATTCTTTCAATTACACATTCATACATTGTCATCTGCGATATACAATGTAATACACTTAACTTTAAATATATATATATTTATTGTTTATAAAAATAAAAATAAGTAATATATTAAGATTGTAAATTAATGAAAATATATGCTATTAATTAATTACTTTGAATATATTTCTATCCAAATGTTTACAAATATAATATAATTTAATAAAGATACTTAAATGAAAAAATAAATAAATAAATAATATACATATTTATTTAATTATTTTAATTAATTGTACTTAAAAGACATTTAAAAGGAACGAGTTTAAGGTTAAAGGTTACACTTATATATTTTTTGTATTGATATTTGTGGGTTATTTGGTTTAGTTTTATCCTGTTTGGTTTTTTTTAGCTGCATTACATCCCAAAGTGAGCTTATACAAATTTATTTCACATTTAAAATTAACCTTTGCGACTCAACACGTCCTTTTTGATCGTAACCCCTTAAATGTATAAAATATGATATAACTTATATGTATTAAATATTATTAATTATAATTTGAAATTTAAACACTTTATTTATTTAAATAATTTAATAATCATGTAACATCTTTAAAAAAATAGTTATAATTAAAAATTATTAATAAAATAAATAAATGATAATTTATAATAATAAATATAATTAAATATAAACAAATTATTAAATTTATTAATTAATTAATTAATAAAAATAAAATGTTAATTATTTAATAGTTATCTTTACAAACAATATACTGAAATAAAAGAATACAATTTGTAATATAAAATTATTTAAAAATAAGGGGTAAAAATGTACTTGAGAATTTTAAAAAATATATTTAATAAAATATACGGTGCTATTCTGAGTAATATTTAAACAAAGTACTGTAGTGCCTAATGGGTATTAATAAGGTATGGGTATATAGGGGGTATCCCACTACTAGTATTTACGGAAATAATGTTCGGAAATATTTGCTAGAAAGTGATTTTCTAGCAAGTTGTATTGGGATACCCTCATTAAAGTTACTATATTTCCGTCAAGTATCCGGAAAGTAACTGGGTATCCCAATATAATTTTAGTTATCTTGCTAGAAAATCGCTTTCTAGCCAAATTACCGGACATTATTTCCGGAAATACTGGTAGTGATATACCCCCTTACCAAATATAGTAAGAGAGGAGGGGTAGATAAATCAGTAGATAGAGAGATATGCTGGCGGTATCTACAACAAAGATAGTGAGAGAGTAGGGATAGATAATTAAGTAGAAATATAGACTATTAGCATGGTCATAGAATACAAATTATAATTTGATACAAAAATCAATGCCAAAACTCGTTTATAAATAAATTATTTTAATATGATTATATTATATATTTGTATTTTCTACATAAATAATATAAAAACAACATTCACTTCTACTATAATATATTATTTATTAATCTATTTAATTATTTATCCCTTTAAATCTACAAATTTTTATATTAACCATAACAAAATTTAATATCTATTTTTGAAGATATATTATATGCGTATACACATATATCTAATCAAATCTAGAATTGTAGAGTGCTCGCATACATTTATCTAAATGGGTGAATTCTACTCATAAATAATTATAATAATTGAAATAGAATTAACATTTAATTTGTAGAACTACATATGCGTGATATTAAACACGATATTATTATCATAACTATTATACATAGCTATATCTTCTGATGTCGATATGCGCGTTTTCCTAGATTATAAATCTACGCTATTATAAGTCTACGCTATTCTTGTACAAGTGTACGCGACTCGATTACCTCAAAACCGTTGATATTGAACGACCTCTGTTCTTGCGACGCTTCGTCTTTCGCGTGAGCTTTGAAGAAGCCCTCGTATATAATGTAGTTGTTTATCTGAGGTATCAGCTTCTTCAGGTGGTAGTGCCGCTTCAGAAACGCTGCGGCGAATGAAACGCGATGAATGTATGTCAGATTGTCGACGATATTTATGCGCGCCGTTAATTTCATTCGCACTAATCGGAAAATCTAATTATAATACATATAATAAGTATTTTAGCTTTTGAATTACTTCGTAGGATATATTAAAACAGGAATACATCGATGAACTCTAACTTACGAGTTAAACTACGGTAATGGTTGGGTTTGGGTTTAAACATTTCACTATGGCATATGTAAATCAATAATTTTGATACATTTATTTATTTATTATTATTAGTTTTGTCTCCTGTTTTATGTCATTTTGAATATCTATTTTCTATATTCAATAAATTATATTATTATTAATGTAAAACATTTCAATTTCCTTAATTCATAATTTCATATTATTATTTGTTTATTTCAATAACGTACGTTAGCATTAGCAAATGTTTATACTTTAAGTTACTTCAATTAAATAACTCTAACAACTATATATTTGCTTAAATAAACTATTACTAGCGTACGATACGTTACCTTTACATTTTAACGACGGCTTATCGACGGGAAGGTTCAGAGCTATTTTATTCATGTGCTATTAAATATGAAGTTAATAAATTTTATAATAAATATCTATTAGATATATATAATTTACATGATCTTGATTACACTGTTTATATAGCATTCATATTAAGTGATAATCTATATATAATAATGTTTTACACACAACCAACTTATTACCACTCAACCAGATTCTTTTACGAATTCATTCTAATATATATATTTTAATTTTAATACTTTTTTTTACTTATTTTACTTTATTATTTGGTTACTACATTATTACGGAAACTACGTGTTAATAGTAATTAATTGCTAGTATTTGAAATTAAATTAAATTTACAAAAATTACGTGTCATAATGAATTAATTGGAAATTGTTTGGTAGTTTCATAATACTCAGAGATAGGGGAGATAACATGTACTAGAAGTGTTACGTCGATACAAAGAGATACAAACTTTGTTCATGAAGTCGAACATCTTGCGTCCGCAGCCCAATCTTTGCCTCGTCTCGTGGATGTAGAAATCGAGTAAACACAGCGGCGATAGTTCGTGTTGTACTCCCTTCAAGGTCGCGATCAATGCGTTATGTCATGTGATCAAAGCATACTATTATAACGCGCTGATATCGATATAACGATTGATTTATTAATACAATTTATGTATATAACTTTTACTTTTCATTTTAGTTATTAGTAGTAACTTATTACACTATGATATTTACATAACATATATACTTTTAAACGTACCAAGGATATATATATATAATTATTTAAATATATAAATAATTTATATTATGAATAATAGTTTCATTGGTATAATTTGTTTTCATAAATTAACAATAGGGTAATGATTACAGCGTAGTTATTTAAACTTAGGTTATAGGAAACCAAATTATCGTGGAGAAAAAGCTTCTTTGTTCCGACTTTTAGGATTCCGATTATTGTAGTACCAGACTTGCTGAACAATAACAACATTATTATTATAATGATTAGAATACACAACATTAATATTTCTAGTAATTTGAAAATAATAAATTAATATATAATCTATATTAAACCCATTTATTCTAAATATTAAGTTATTTTGTATAAAATATAATAAAACTCAAATTGCTTAAAATATGTATAGTGTTATATTGACAAACAATTGAGATAATAGTAATTATTTATATATTTATAATATATTTAAATTACAAAATAATATTAATAGTAAAATTATCGACTAGAAGATTATCGTACAATAACTAATAAACTAAACTGATTAATATTAACGGTTAAATATATTTGATAACTATTCTAATAGTAAGCGCAAGGTTAGCGAAGTTAGATGATAACGATATATATAGTCGACTATCTAGGATCAGCTATTGGCTTTAGTTATTGTTATTGTTATTGTGGTGGAGTCCTTTCATGCGATCTAAGGGCATCTTATGTAACCGTATGACTCTAATGTTCTACTACTTACTTGGTGAGGTCCCTAAGAATGTAGAGGACATGATCGGAGAATAGGAGTCTCTGTGCCGACGTGATAGCCGAAGGTAGAGATTGTGCCTGTGTGCAGGTGAAACATGATAGGTTATAGAAATAGGTGGGGGGGGACAGATGTTAATGTTAGATAGATAGATTAATAGTTTATTATATGTACGAAGGATATGGGTATGTGGGATAGGGTTAGGGGTAACGAGTAAGTACATATAATGAAACATGAAACACGGATGAATAAAACAAAAAGGAAAAAATAGAATATATACAATAAAAACATAATGAATTAATCATGCCTCTAATGTTGTTAGCATTGCTGATCTATGTATCTCTAGGGAACAGCCTAACTTATATCCATAACTCAGTGTTACTACCTAAATCTTATAGATAATATATATAATAACCTACATTATCTGAAGACAACAATAAAATAGTTTCTATAATTTGTAAAAGTAATTTAATAAAAAAATTAAATTAAAAAAATGATTATATTATATTATAGCGAATTTTATAAATCATTATTTTATCATAAAAATCATTATATTTTAGAAATCATAATCATTATATTGTAGTAATGTTATATAAATAAATTATATGATATATATATAGGTAATAATTTGTTTAATAATATATAACCCTTTTTTCAAATATTTACTATTAAAATATATATTTTAATATTTAATTTATAATTTGTAATATATAAAATACTACAATATGTATTACTTACTTTTGCTGAGGCTTTCCCAACCACATCGATAATATTCACAATATTGTCATAATGCCTGTTTAGAAATTAATTATATAAATTATAAATAAACATCATTATATATAATAGTGAACTATTTAAGCGGAGCTATGTATTTTGTATATAAACATTATTTATCAATATTACAATCATGTAAATGCTATATGGGAACTGTCTTTTATATTAATTTAACTAACAGTTAACTACATGAAAATAAGAATTACATAATTATTAATGATAATCATGTTTAAAATTATATTACGAATTTAATTAGTGATCAAGTAATTACTTACTATATTCATATTCGTAAGTATATTCATATATGTTTTGAAACTGAGCATGTTATAAGCTATGTCGATGTTATAGCACATATACAGAGGCTTACGTAGAAGGGCAGAATTTACAATTACATCACAGATATATCATAGCTATATACCAAAGATTTTCCGAAGGAAATATATAACACTTACGCGAAATCGTGTAATTCGAATTTGTATACAAAATACCCTGGTGCCACCTATAGCGGGTTACTTTTAGGAACTATGCGTTGTTTATAATGTAAATTCGTATTTAACTATACACTTTTAAAATGTTAAATAATATGCTTTAAATTAATATTTATATGATGAAAACTAAGTGTTCATTACTAATATATAACAAACAAATATGATATTTATGTTTTAAATGCTATAAGTATATATTTAGTAAGTAAAAGTTAATTTATATTGCATGTAATTTAATAGAGCAATGCAAACATTGTTGTATGCAAACAGAGCCGAACCTAAATCTATTTCAGTGATTTCGATACTACTGCTAGCAGCGGTTGGGGATATTACTAAATTACGTTGCATGCATAGGGAGTGTTATATCTTTGCTTCGCAAAATCTTTGTATATACCTTGCATATAATTTTACAATATTGTGATATTTATATGTATTATAAACGCGAATTGAATAGCTGCTTAACACTTGAGATGTTAAGTATCATTATTATTGTTAAACTATTTGAACGAACACAAAAGTAAATATTTTCTATAAGTTTAAATTTGTATATTGTATTTTTAATATATTTGAATATATATATATATATATATATATATATATATATATATATTATTTCATTTATGATTTATGTATATAAATAGATTAAACTAACTTACCTAGAATATTTTAATTTTTCAAGAGTAATTGATCGAATGATAGTAATTTCATTTTTAAAAACTTCTCCACATCTATAATTGAAGTCCATTTATCGTATTCTATTAATTAGTAAATTTTATTAAAATATAATATACATATGTCAATAGTTGAATTTAAGATAACATTATCTGATAAACTTTTATAAATAATATTACAAAATTTAAATATATATATATTGTAAAATTATATAATATTGATAATATTACGCTATAAACATATATTAATATACAGACAAAAATCACACACACAAGTAATACTTCATACTTAAATAAATGATTTATTATTATAAAAATTATTATTATACTTTTGATAATAATATTGTAACAAACAACATAAATTACAATTATATGTTATAACATATAATATAATGATTATTTATTACAGTAATAATTTATAAACTAGTAATTAAGTTAAAACTTAATATAGCGGCACATTATTATACTATCGTCAGTTATAAAAAATATACCTATACTATACTTATACATAATCTATAAATATAATACACTCTATTTTATAATACTTATATAGAACATAAAATATATACACTAAGTCTCTCTATAAATACTCTATTTCAATGAAGTCTCCTCATTAGAATATATTCAATTCAAGAATGTGTTGAAATTTTCATTTGAGTTATATATCTACTATGATAAATTTCTAATTGTATAATAATGCTCAATATAAATAGATATAAATAGAATCTATTCGATTCAGGAAAACACATGTTATCAATTATTTGCATTTATTAATCAGCTTATAAAGAACAAATAAAATAAATCATGATATTACTTGATTAATCAAAGCTCTATTCATTGCATCATAATCTGTTATATAATTCAAGCATTGCATAGATCTATTGTATTATAATCTCACTGTATTTCTACTCTACAAATCTATTTATATTAAAAACAAATCACCTAATGAATTCAATTGAAGTTATTAATAAAATAATATAATTAATTTGATCCTAAAGTGGTGGAAAATAGCTTACGAATAAATATAATGCAATACATTTTCGATATTCAATATTTTTTATTTATAACAATATCTATTTTTGTATATATTAATGTTGAAATTAGTACTAAAATAGGAGATAGGATAATAATACATGGTGAAGAATCTACATATTATAATATACCTACTAGTCCAATTACAAATTGGATAAAATAAAACATCAACCCAGTCTCTCTCAGTGAATGGTAATATTACCTAGCATATATGCTGATGACTGTGTATCATATAATGTTGATTTACATAGTAGTATAATGTGTATTGAAGATAATATCAGTGTAACTGAATGAATGAAGGATGGTACAGATAATAAAAATATTGTTGTCAATGTCCCTATTGTTGTAAATACGAATATTAATTATATAGATATTATAAGAGAAATACATTTTATAACAACATATATTAATTTGTAATAATTTAGTTCAGGATTGTTCGGTTTTTTTAATGGTTTTTTTTGTTTTTTTGATTTTGAATATAAAATTATTGATACATATATTAATTTCAATATTATATCATTTAAAATTAGTATCACTATTAATAATAATAGTATATATTATGTATATTATATAAATTATACCTTATAATTTTAAATTATATAAGGCAGTGATATTGGTTTTTATCAATTTTTAAAAATTCATTTAATAAACAAGCCTGGCCGAAAGAAAAATATAATTTGGATAGAATTTACTGAATCCATGTCAGGGTTGTTCGGTTTTTTTTTATGGTTTTTTTGATCAAAAAAACCATAGTTTATTTGGTTTTTTTTAATTTTTGTATATAAAATTATTGATATATATATGTAGTATGGTAACTACGTAGTATGAATGTGAGGTGGAATATTTGATATAATGTTTTGTAATTGTAAATAGTTGGCGTGGTTTATAACTGAATTAACTAAAATATATATATTCGTATTATTATATATGATAGCACAAAGTATTGTATACTCGTTGGTATCATATACCTTAATATATATATTATATGTATATATATACACATATATACATACATTATTAAATTTCCAAAACTCTGGTTTATTCCATGAACTTGCTATTGTCAACTATCTCTATAGAAATGTATATTGACAATGTCAATTTGACATAAATGTATTTATATGCCATTAATTTAACCATTAACCAAGAAATACTTTCTTTATATCAATGCCATTGTTAGAAGGCTGTTATTTTAAACATTAACCTTAAATCGATCTAATTCAAATACAAAATCCACAAAAGGTATAATTCTTGTTTTGGAGTGCATTTGTTTCTTGCTATAAAAGCAATTGGGTCACTACACAAATGAGAGTGATTACACTAGAACCCTTGACATAGTTGATCATACTATTTTACTTTCCGTTATTTAAATAAATTAAATAAACCTTATATAGGGATCCTAAACATATATGTGTTCTTCCTATAATTAAATACAACCTGACGAGAACTATCATTCTCCGTGAATAACATATTTTACACGAGAGATAACATATATTAATTTTAATATTATATCATTTAAAATTAGTATCAATATTAATAATAATAATATATATTATGTATATTATATAAATTATACCTTATAATTTTAAATTATATAAAGCAGTGTTGTTGGTTTTTATCGTTTTTAAAAAACAAAAAAATCAAAAAAAAACAGTAAAAAACAAAAACAACCATAAACAACAAAATCAACAACACTATCAATATTATTAATAATTGTTTAGGTTATATGTATTATATAAATGTATTCATTTAATAAACAAGCCTGGTCGAAAGAAAAATATAATTTGGATAGAATTTACTGAATCCTTGTATAAATTATACTACAATACTTTTTAATATTATATACACGAAATATCTAATAATAATCATATAATTTTTAAAGTATTTATTACAAATAACATTTAATATAACAATTTATTAATAATAATTATTTAATTAATCAAAAAACCAATATACTTCACAAAAAAACCAAAAAATCTAACAACCCTGTAAGTAGTATATATTTAATATATCATGTAGTATATACCACATATACCTTGTCAGATAATTTATTTATAAATGATACTAGAGAAATGTAGTAAGGGAATCTTAATCACTATAGATTAAATGTAAAAAAATATATGTTTATACGTTTTTTTTTATTAAATTAAATATTATTCAAATATATTTTAACAATAATTTCTGACATTGTTAAAGAATTATATTATTTATATAGTACGAAAAAACGATATTTTATATAGATGTATAATAGTAATTAAAACTAATTCTAATTAATTTTACTTTATAGATATTTTCAAAATTATTTTTCTTAATCTACACTAACGTGTATAACATAATATTCATTTTCTCATAGTGTATTAAGTATACTTAATACTCCTATAGGAGTATTCTGCTTTATAGTTATTTTGTAATGACTATTAATGAAATTCAGTAAAAAAAAAAAATTTCTTTTTCGACAGAAAAATATTATATTGAAACAGATACAATTTGTAAATATATATATATATATAATCTAAATATAATATTAAAGGCATTTTTGCAATTAGCCAACAATTAATTACAAATGAATGTTTAAATTGGTATCTCACTCATCTATCTAACTATTTACATATAAATACCCACAATGGCAATATTAGAATGAGAACAGGTGAAAACTAAATAATTGAAGAAATATAAAATTCAAAATATTATAGTATATCAGTGGACTCAACTCCAGATATATGTCCTATCACGTATTGATCAGTCAACAATCATCATCATATATACCAAGTAAGACATGATTATTAAATTGTATTGACGTATGTAGAGATTCATTATCACATTAGTCAATATTTAGCTAATTATTTATTAGAATTTTTTTAAATAATAATATAAATATAAAAATATGGCTCGAAGTTATGATAATACCAGAAATATGTCTAGAAGATTCAATGAATTACAAGATATCATACTAAAATATAGTTTATAGGCAATATGGATCCCCTACGCTGCGCATTAGTTAAATCTATTTGGGAAAAATACCATTGATTCATCAAAAATTATAGAAACATTATTTTCTTTCATACGAAAACAATATAATTTATTTAGCCCACCTAAATATAGAATATATTTACATCTAAATTAAAGAAAGTATATAATATGTTTTATTAAAAGCATTTTCGAATATAAGATGGTCATCACAAGCAGCTGCTATTAATGCACTAGCTTGTGGATTTCCTATAATTACATAAGTTATATCTAATATTATATATGTTAAAAACATTACGTAAATTAAATTAATAGATTCAACGTATTCATTCAATAAAATGCAAAAATTTGAGACTTTAATATTATGAAAAACGTAGAGCTAATTACTTTGTAGAATAAAGTTGATAAGAAAATTGTAGCAATTCACTTCAATTCAGATAATAGCGGTACTAAAAATGTTGGCCAGAAAAAAAAAAGAATATAATGAGATGATTGGATTATACAAAGAAAACAAATTACAAAAAAATAGTATAATGATATCAAATGATCAAATATGGAATTTACACCATATAAGAAGTTCAAAATAACTAATTTCTAACAATATTTGACAATTTAATTTATCTATTATATAAAATAAAGTCTATTTAATTATATATATATATATATATATATATATGTGTGTGTGTATCTGGTGAGGTAACTCGAGAACCGGGGTACGTCGCGAAAATATTTTATACCCGATCTTAATAAATTTGCAACAGTATGGTCTTGGTCCGGAAAATTTTTTGAATTTTATACCGCGTACCCCAGAAAAACCTGAAAAATTGACTTTTTGCCATTAAAATGATTTTTTGTCGTCCAAAATCTTCGGCGTCGCATTTTTGAAATATTTTTTTTACATTTTTTCGAACTATTTTTTTGAATTTTTTTTGATTTTTTTTTGAAATTTTTGGAAATTTTGGAAATTTTTTGAAATATTTTTGAAATATTTTTGACATTTTTTGAAATATTTTTGAAGTTTTTTTTAAATATTTTTAAACATTTTTTTGAAATTTTTTTAAAATATATTTTGTAATATTATTTATATTTTTTGTATTTTAAAAAATATTATTTGAAATAATTTTTTATATTTTTCAACTATTCGTTGAAATATTATTATTTTAAGATATAATTAAAATATTATAATTATATAATAAATATATAAATATTATAAGATATAATAATATACTTTTTAAAATATTTGTAGAACATTTATAAAAAATATATTTTGTAATATTTGGAAATATTTGTTGTATACTAGGAATACAGAATCAGGAATAGCTATAATTAATAAATAATAGATAGGCAAACAATCAAAAATCGATCAACGCAGGGTGCGGTTTGGGTTTTCGATATTTATTAAGTACTATTTTGTAATATTGGAAATATGTGTTGTATTTTTTTAAATATTATTTGAAATATTTTTGAAATATTTTTCCACTAATTTTTGAGATATTAATATTTGTATAAATTTGTTTGAATTTTAGCAACAATTTATGTTATTGTATATGAAAAGCAGAATCATGAATAGCCATAAATAATAAATAATAGATAGGTAAGCTATCAAACAACGAGTAAAGCAAAGTTGGGTACGGCAATAAATTCCAAATCAGGAATAGTTATAATTAATAAATGATAGATAGGCAAATAATAAAAAACCGAGCAACGCCGATTTGGAACTGTTTGGGTTTAGGTTTTCAACATATTTTGGAATATTTGAAATATCTGTTGTATTTTTTGAAATATTTGTTATCTAATTTTTTAAATATTAAAAAAAATATGTTTCTACATATGTTTACTTTTATTTAATTGTATATACTAGAAATCTAGGATCAGGAATAGCTCTAATTAATAAATAATAAATAGGCAAACAATCAAAAACCGATAAATGTCGAGTCGAGTACTGTTTGGATTTGGGTTTAGGTTTGAGTTTTCGACATTTTTTTAAAACATATTTTGTAATATTTTAAATATTTTTTGTATTTGTTAGCAATTATATATTTTAGAATAATCAGGAATAGCTATAATTAATAAAAATAAATAGTCAAACAATCAAAAACCTAGCAACGCCGGGTAGGGTATGACTGCTAATATGTTGAAATATTTTTTATATTTAAAAAATATTTTTAGACACTTTTTAAAAATATATTTTATAATATTTTAAAGTATTTTTGTATTTTTGTATTTTTACAAAATATTTTACGAATAAGTCTTAAAAAGAACAACGCTAGATCTACATCGGATACAGTTAGATTTATTAAATATTAGTTAGAAGACAACAATTAAAGAATAGCTATGCATAATTAGGAATAACTATAATTAATAATTGATAGGCAAATAATAAAAAAACGAGCAACGTCGGGTTGGGTTCGGCAAACAATTCTAAATCAGGAATAGTTATAATTAATAAAGTATAGATAGGCATATAATTAAAAACCGATCAACGCCGTTTTGGGACGGTTTGGGTTTGGGTTTTCAACATATTTTGTAATATTTGAAATATTTGTTGTATTTTTTAAAATATTTTTTGAAATATTATAAACAATATTTTTCTATATTTGTTTGTATTTTAAATAAACTTTATTTAATTGTATATACTAGAAATATAGAATCAGAAATTGCCCTAATTAATAAATAATAAATAATAGATAGGCAAAAAAACAAAAACCAAGAAATGCCGGGTCGGGTATGGTTTGTTTTTAAAACATATTTTGTAATATTTTATATATTTTTTTGCAATTTTTAGCAATTATATATTTTAGAATAATCAGGAATAGCTATAATTAATAAAAAAAATTAATAGGCATTAAAAATCAGGTATGGCTACTAATATGTTGAAATATTTTTTATATTTCTTAAAATATTTTTAGACACTTTTTAAAAATATATTTTGTAATATTTTAAATTATTATTTGTAATCTTACCAAATATTTTACAAATAATCTTAAAAACGAACAACGCTGAGTCTACATCGGATACAGTTAGAATTAGTAAATATTAGTTAGAAGAAAACAATTAAATATTAGCTAAGTATAATCAGGAATAGCTACAATTAATAGGCAAATAATCAAAAACCTAGCAACGCAGGGTAGTGTACGGTTTGTGTTTGGGTTTAGGTTTGGGTTTTAGACATGTTTTTAAAACATATTTTTTAATATTTGAAATATTTGTTGTATTTTTTAACATATTATTTGAAAATGTTTTCTACTTTGTTTTGTATGTCAGCTAACATTTATTTTATTATATATATCAATTAAGAATCAGGAATAGCTATAATTAATATATAATATATAGTAAAATAATCAAAACCTAGCAACGCCGGGTCGGGTACGGCTATTTTTTGAAATATTTAAAAAATTTTTTTTTCAAATATTTTAAAACATTTTTTTGAAATATTTGTAAACATTTTTGTGGACATTTTTTTGAAATATTTTTTTATATTTTTCAACTAATCTTTGAAATATTATTATTTTAAGATATAATTAAAATATTATAATTATATAATAAATATATAAATATTATAAGATATAAATATTATACTTTTTAAAATATTTGTAGAAAATTTATAAAAAATATATTTTGTAGCAATACAGAAATACAGAATCAGAAATAGCTATAATTAATAAATAATAAATGGGCAACAACAATCAAAAATCAAAAATCGAGCAATGCAGGGTGCAGTTTGAGTTTTCGACATTTTTTAAGTAATATTTTGTAATATTGGAAATATGTGTTGTATTTTTAAAAATATTTTGTGAAATATTTTTGAAATATTTTTCCACTAATTTTTGAGATATTAATATTTGTATAAATTTGTTTGAATTTTAGCAACAATTTATGTTAGTGTATATGAAAAGCAGAATTTTGAATAGCCATAATTAATAAATAATAGATAGGTAAACTATCAAACAACAAGTAAAGCAAAGTTGGGTACGGCAAGAAATTCCAAATAAGGAATAGTTATAATTAATAAATGATAGATAGACAAATAATAAAAAAACGAGCAACGACGATTTGGAACTGTTTGGGTTCAGGTTTTCAACATATTTTGGATTATTTGAAATATCTGTTGTATTTTTTGAAATATTTTGTCACTAATTTTTTAAATATTAAAAAAAATATGTTTCCACATTTGTTTGTATTTTAGATAAACTTTATTTAATTGTATATACTAGAAATGTAGGATCAGAAATAGCTCTAATTAATAAATAATAAATAGGCAAATAATAAAAAACCGATAAATATCGAGTCGGATACTGTTTGGATTTGGGTTTAGGTTTGAGTTTTCGACATTTTTTTAAAACATATTTTATAATATTTTAAATATTTTTTGTATTTTTTAGCAATTATATATTTTAGAATAATCAGGAATAGCTATAATTAATAAAAATAGTCAAACAATCAAAAACCTAGCAACGCCGGGTAGGGTATGGCTACTAATATGTTGAAATATTTTTTATATTTAAAAAATATTTTTAGACACTTTTTAAAAATATATTTTATAATATTTTAAATTATTTTTTGTATTTTTACAAAATATTTTACGAATAAATCTAAAAAAGAACAACGCTAGATATACATCGGATACAGTTAGATTTATTAAATATTAGTTAGAAGACTAAAAATTAAAGATTAGCTATGCATAATTAGGAATAGCTATAATTAATAATTGATAGGCAAATAATTAAAAACCGAGAAACGTCGTGTTGGGTAAGGCAAAAAATTTAAAATCAGGAATTGTTATAATTAATAAATAATAGATAGGAAAACAATCAAAAACCTAGCAACGCCGTGTCAGGACGGTGTGGGTTTTGGTTTTAGACATTTTTTTAAAACATATTTTATAATAATTGAAATATTAGTTGTTATATATTATTAGAATTAGTAATAGCTATAATTAATAAATAATAATTGGCAAAAAATCAAAAACCGAGCAACGCCAGGTCGGGTACGGTTTGGGTTTAGGTTTGGGTTTTCGACATCTTTTTAAAACATATTTTGTAATATTCAAAATATTTATTGTATTTTTTAATATATTTTTTGAAATATTTTTCTACTAATTTTTTAATTATTAAAATATTTTTCTACATTTGTTTGTATTTCAGCTAACATTTATTTAATTGTATATATAACAATGAAGAATCAGGAACAGCTATAATTAATAAATAATAGATAGGCAAACAATCAATATCCGAGCAACGCCGGTTTGGGTACGGTTTGGGTTTAAGTTTGGGTTTTAGACATTTTTTAAAACATATTTTGTAATATTGTTGCATTTTTTAATATATTTCCACTAATTTTTTAAATATTTTTCTATATTTTGTTTGTATTTTAGCTAACATTTATTTTATTGTATATATAGCAATGCATAATCATGAATAGGTATATAATATATCTATAATTAATAAATAATAGATAATAGGCAAATATTCAAAAACCGAGCAACGCCGGGTCGGGTACGGCTAGTAAGTATATAAAATAGATAATCATATTGTTATTACTAATTATATCATATAAATGGTTAGATAATTCATTATTAAACATATATTATACTATATTGATATACACTCATAGGAATAGACTATCCAAATATGAACATATAAAATATATAGTGGGCTAGATGTATATCAAAATGTAGAATTTTTCATCCTAATACACCTGTACACTGTACAGTAGGAGAGCCCGTTTTGGTAAATTTTTTAGTTCCCTTCATATAAAATTGCTCTCTCGCTCAGAATAACTCCTTTTAATCATTACATATATAATAAAAAAAAATAATCGAAAAATGACAAAAATTTAGAAAACGAAACCATATTCAAAAATAGATAGGAATTTACATTGAAAATTTATGAAAAAATTTAAATTACAGATATATGAAAGAAAATTTTTTTTACAAGTAAAAATTGCATATGTAGTATATAACAACTTCCTTAAAAAATATTTTAAAATATTTTTTTTTAATAATTAAATCGATCTACGAAATTTTAATTTTATTTTTAAATTTTTTCTAAATTGAAAAAAAAAATTAGCAATGGAATAATAAAAAAAAATATATATATATTATATATGTCTATCATCATTATATGAATATAACATTATAAGTATTGTTATAAAAATATCATATATTTATTCAAAAAATGACTATTATTGAGCATTTTAACAACAAATTAATTTTGGGGTAAAATAGTCGTAAAAAATTTGTTGTCAGAAAATTAAATATTTTTTTTTTATTATACCTCGTAAATATCAATTATAGGCTCACAACAAAGTTTGATCCTTAATTAAAATAATTTATCAAAAAAATAATCGAATAAATTACATTAATTAAAAAATTAAATTAAATTAAATTAATTTTTAATTTTTAAATAATTGTTTACTTTATTAATATTATAATATATTTATACACGTACTTGCCAAATATTTTATTTTTATGACAACGCGCACTTGCACAAATATATAAAATACATAAGAAAAAATGTCTATTTATAGAAATTTACATTGTAAAATAAATGAAATATTTGATCATTAAAGTACACTTCGCTTTACCAATATTACATATTTTGTGATGAAACTTTCCAAATATATTTATTATTACATGTATGACCTACTGTAACTGAGAGAGAAAAACTTTCAAAAATGGGCTTCCCTACTGTACAGGTCTGTATTTAAATGCAAATAATTAAACCTTATTGAAACTAATAAATAATTTCCTATGAAATTATCTAAAAATACTTTCAAGACTGGATAAATTATCTTTAAAATCAAAGCTACTTATGAAATTTAATACTTAATATATAATACTCTTTTGTAGGGAATAAATCGAATAAAATAAATATTTAATTATACTTTAATTATAATTTTTGTTTTTTATTAATTGATTTATTACTTATAAAATATTATATTGCAATAATTTTAAGGGGGAACCTTAATATCTATTTACATCCATAGCGTGAAGGAGATTCCCTATATAGTAAACTCATCTTAAAGAGGACCTACTTCATATCACGCATATAAATATAAATGAAAACACACTATGTTTTAAAACTCCAAGTTTAAATATTTTAAATATTTGTACATAGAATATTTTATTTACTGAATATTGAATTAATATACAGAAGGATATTTAGAAGCTATACGTAGCTTATATTAAGAATATCCTTATATAAATAATATCAAATATTTAATATATAATAATAATTATGAAATAAAAAAATATAATAATAAAAATGGTGTAATACAAGATATTTATATAGAATATACACGTTAATAATAATAATAATATAATAATAATAATTTAAATAATAGTAGTGCGCATAATAATAATACTTATGTACATATATTACAAAATATTATAAAAGATATGAATTTTTAACAGAGATTAGAGATTACATGATATTAAATATTAAATTTGTGAACAAAATTAAGTTTAAAGTTAAGTGTTGTTTGACTATTGTATGATTTTATATGTATCGGTATATTATTCCAGCAAATGGGTCCATAATAGGTTATATTAATTTTTTTTGCGTTGGTATTAACTAAAGGTATTTTTAATTTGTTATTATCGCGCATATTATAGAGTCTTGTAATTTAATTAAATTTATAATTGTTGGTGAAATTTGATAATTTTTAATCATAAACATAATTTTACAGGCGTTATAGAATACCATTTCTATAAAAGTTAAAATGTGTTGCTCTTTGTAAATATTATCCACATTTGTTCTATTTTGTTGACGATAGAATATTCTTATAGCTTTATTTTGAGCTATACTTATATGTTTTTATGTTGCATCATAATTATTCCCCCATATATGGGTGCAATAAATAAGATGAAATACAGAATAATATATTAGCTTTAAAATATTGATGGGTAAAATATTATTTTGTTTTCTTAGAATTGATAATCCATAATAAAGTTTAGATTTAACTATATTAGTATGTGATCACACATATAATAATAATACATACTTTATATATTGAATAGCTATAGGTATGTTAGTTATTGCTAGAATGACCCTATTAATATGTTATAAAATTCTTATTGGGCCCATACGTTTTTTTCACGGGTCACATAGTATGCTTAAGCCGGCCCTGAATAGATAATCAGTTACACAGTAACTTACGGTACTTATTATAATAATACTATAGTAATTGTATATTTAGTACAAATTATTGCTACAATAACTTATTGAATAAGATACTTAATATATTATCATATTATTATATACTAATTAAATAGTAGTATTATATTACTAATATGATATTAAATATTATATTAATAATATGTATTTTAAGTTTATATATATATATATATAATATGTATATCTAAAATAAATGTTATTATAATAATTATAAAAATAATAAATGGTTGTAACGGACTAACGGCAATTTTATTTAAACATGTATATGAATTAAATTACTATTATTTCGATATTAATAATGCTTATCGTATATATTATGTATATATTTCATTGTTCTACTATTATATTCAATAACAATATAATATTTTTAGCCATATATAATAGTATCATATGATATGATTCATATCATATTAAATATGGTTAAAAATATCATATATAATATATCAATTATATAATATATAAATTATATAATATATCAATTATATAATATATTAATTATAATAATTGATATATTCAATGAATAATATTCATCCATATTTAATTCAACAGTTACTAATATCATTATGATAATCATATTAAAGTGTGTTAAAATATATATTTTAATAAATAAATACAAGAATACAATCTACTATAATTATTATAATAATAGTAACTATTCAATAGTCTATTGATAATAGTATATCATAGTAACTATGATAGTAGTAATTATATGATACATTTCAAATTAAAATTAGGTTTTTTTGTGAAATAAAATTGCTGTTAGTCCGTATACAGCTAATAATTGTATATAAAATGTATTATTATAATAATTATAAAGTTTATAATAAATATTCATTAAAAGAATTATTGTTAAAATACGGTATATATAATTTACTATTATAGTAACTATATTAAATATAATATTTAGTTGTTATATATTTATAGTTATTTTATTATGGTATATATATTATTTCAATATATAAGTAATATTCACCTTATAGTAAATTAGATTATTAATAATCAATTTATATATAATGTCTTAAATACGAATAATATTAATTTATTAAATTATATATATTCGAAATTATTTATTTATTTAAATATTAAATTAATAATTAATCCTTAACAACATATACAATATCGATAATGATAGTTTAATTTTGATAATACTGATATATTAAATATAAGTTATTGTATATATAATAAATACTTTCAAGATATTAACAAAATAAAAATTACAAATCTATTGATTTAAATGTTAATTATTATATTATTTAAACCCTAACAACATAATTAACCCATAAATAATAATAATGAAAACCCATAATTATTGTTCACCGATAATGGGATGGAATACTAGACATTTCGTATATCTATAGATTTTAAAATTTTAAATTCTTCCAAAACCTTCCAACAAATATGTATATAAATGTATATGTTTATACTTCTATAGATAATAATTATTATGATATTATGTTAATTATATAAGTATATATAACATATAATTCTTAAAAGGGTGACAGACGTTTCGTATACCGGACGTTTCGTATAAAAATATCAGACGTTTCGTATAAGAATTCCAGACGTTTCGTATAAAAGACATTTCGTACAGACGTTTCGTATAATAATTTCAGACGTTTCGTATAAGGAATTTATAAGTTTGTTATCTATTAAATAGTTAATAATAAACTTTATAAATAATTGTATTTGTATTATAATATTTGTATATATATATTTATTGAAAGTAAAACAATATTATTATAAATTATGACTGTGAAATATTATATTTATATTAATATTTATATCTGACGTTTCGTATACGAATTTCAGATATTGTGTTTAATATATATTTAGATTTTTTTAATTACTATATATACTTGGGATATTGTAATATTTTATTTTAATATAGATATATATATATAATTAACTTATTGGGTATCGTTACTTTATTTATATATGTTAATTATAATACAATTGTATTAGTAGGATATAGATATATAGATGGATCTGTAATAAGTTAACAACTTTAACAACTCTTTATATGATTTTGTGAACTATCCACCAATTATTATCGTATACGCCCATATATTTTAAATTGCAATTAACTAGACTATGTAGTCCTTACAAATAAAATTACTAATATGAGTTACCTATAGGAGTTCTATTATTTTATATATGAAATTCGTAAATACGCATACGTATGAATCGAGAATATATACGGGCACTATAAAGGAAATACATTATTTGATATTCTACTTAATACCACATACAAATAATAGTATTTATATACTATATATAGTAGGTATATATACACTGTATATTCTATACACTATATAGTATTAACAAGGGTATTATACTATTATAATAGTATATATATAATATACTTATTGGTGAAATTAGTTTGAATTTATATAATTTTGTGAATAATATTATTTTATAAAAAATATATATTTATATATTCACATAGGTTAATAAATTTGTTATATGATGAATAGAAAATGTTCCATTATTTGATGAACAAACTTTCTGATGTATATTTATATATTGTATACTTGATGTATACTCGTTTATTTGATGTATATATTTAATGTATAATTAATTTATTGTATATTTGATGTATAATTGTATCTCGTGAAATGTATTAGTATAAATTATATTAAAGATACACCTACAGCCCTTTGCTATATCTTTATAAATAAAATCATATAACGATTTGTTAAAGTTGTTTACTTATTACAGATCCATCTATAATAATATAATTGTATTATAACTAAAATATATATTAAACACAATATCTGAAATTCGTATACGAAACGTCCGATATAAATATTAATATAAATATAATATTTCACAGTCATAATTTATAATAATATTGTTTTACTTTCAATAAATATATATATACAAATATTATAATACAAATACAATTATTTATAAAGTTAATTATTAACTATTTAATAGATAACAAACTTATAAATTCCTTATACGAAACGTCTGAAATTATTATACGAAACGTCTGTACGAAACGTCTTTTATACTAAACGTCTGGAATTCTTATACGAAACGTCTGATATTTTTATACGAAACGTCTTATACGAAACGTCCGATATACGAAACCCTGGTACGAAACGTCTGGCATTCTATTAAAATATAGGCAACGTTAATTATACGCTATTAAATAACATAGACATAGGAGCGCTCCTATGTCTATGTTAAATACCTACGAAACATCACTGAACATATACGGGAAACATATACATTTATTATATAAAACATTAAATATGTATAAATAAATCCTGACTTTCATATACGTAACATACGATATATGATCAAGATATTTATAATACAAATTATAATATAAAAAACTATTTTATATCAGGAAAATACCAAATAATGTATACTGTCATCATACACTTACAATTATTTTAAACTCTGAAATAGATATTAATAGTTATTAATAGTGTAATACAAAATGCAAACAAATTAAAAAACTCAAAATTCTAAAATATAAGCATATCAAAAGAGTATAATAAGGTTGAGTTGGATAAAAGCTGGATCGAAGCTAAAAATAATCAAAAACAAATAATAAATATGTAGGTATCCTATACATATTAGTATATACCCGGGTATATACAATATATGATACTATAGTACGATATAGAGTGTTACTTTTAAAATAATGTAACTAAAAAACGAGATTATTAAATATAATATGATACCAAAGCAATACAAAAAGCACCAACATTTAATTGTATAACAAAATAATTAATAATAAGTCAAAAATTATCTGATAATTATACACATTAATATTAGATGCCTTGCTCAAAACGTAGTTAAATTAAGGGATCATAACAAGAATTCGACAGCAACACTGCAATGCAAGGACATGAACTTTAAATATACTGCGCGCGCGCGCAAAATAGTTTGCTATAGGCTCGTTACATTCAGTGATGTGTTATGCATTTAAATGATTTGCAATATAATTTATATTCATACGCGATTATTCAGATATAATATATAATATATAATATATTATATATAATAAGCATACATGTATATAATGTATATATGTATTATATATATATATATAATACATATATATATATATATATATATATATGCTGTGTATATATATAAATATAAGATATATATTATAAATAAATAATTTTAAATTATTACTATCAGAAATTACTCGATTATAATTCGAATATGTTACGTACGAATGAGATCGATATAGTTTTAGAATGTCCATTTAATTTCAAGTAGAATCAATATATTATATATGTATAATACTATACGTCATTAATATGCTACAGTAAATAGTATAATATATAAAACATGGGATGTGGCTCAGTGGTGCAAGAGCGTGCTCTCTAAGCAGAAGGTCGATCGAGAGTTCGAATCTTTCTGAAGGTATTTTTTTATTGAATTTTGTAATAATATATATTTTGTTAGATAAATTATAATTCAGTTTACTGGAGTTAATATAAACATTTGTAACAATATAAATTATTTTATTATTATATAAATATATTAATAGCATTATATATATATATATATATATATATATATATATATATATATTCATTCAACTACACGTATATAGATCATCGATATAAAGAAAGAATTACATATTTAGATCTTTAAATCGATGCTATAGATATAAACATACATCTAAACACATACACACATACACACACCCACACCTGCGCGTGTTTACGAAACACACTATTACACAAATATGTATACTCATACAGTGTACACTCATACGTATGAGTCATATTCATACATACACATATATACGAAAGTATTCAATGAATCTATACATTTATATCTATGGTTATATTTATTATATAATATTGTTTATGAATCATTATTTATTTTGGTTTATATTTATCGATATGATAAATATAAACACTTATTTAAACGAAAACCCAACCCAAACCCAAACCCATACCCAGCCCAAACCCAGCCCATACCCAACCCCAACCCAAACCTAAACAGAATAATCAAACAGGATATTGCGAAGCAATATGAATGCAAATATTCTCAAAGGCATTGCCACCGAACCGATCCCTCCACATCCGCTCATCAAGATATGAGCTTAATTGCTCCGTATGCACCCACTTCATACTCTTAATCGGCAACTAAAGCGACTCGTAGAGGTATCAACCATACCAAATACCCACACAGTAGAGACGGGGCCTCTACCGCGGTGGTGTTTAATATATATAATATATTGATTCTACTTGAAATTAAATGGAAATTCTAAAACTATATCGATCTCATTCGTACGTAACATATTCGAATTATAATCGAGTAATTTCTGTAATAATTTAAATTTAATTAAAAATAAAATTTATTAAATACTTCATTGTATAGTTACTATAACGGATAGCATATTAATGACGTATAGTATTATACATATATAATATATTGATTCTACTTGAAATTAAATGGACATTCTAAAACTATATCGATCTCATTCGTACGTAACATATTCGAATTATAATCGAGTAATTTCTGTAATAATTTAAATTTAATTAAAAATAAAATTTATTAAATACTTCATTGTATAGTTACTATAACGGATAGCATATTAATGACGTATAGTATTATACATATATAATATATTGATTCTACTTGAAATTAAATGGACATTCTAAAACTATATCGATCTCATTCGTACGTAACATATTCGAATTATAATCGAGTAATTTCTGATAGTAATAATTTAAATTTAATTAAAAATAAAATTTATTAACGAATACTTCATTGTACAGTTACTATAACGGATAGCATATTAATGACGTATAGTATTATACATATATAATATATTGATTCTACTTGAAATTAAATGGACATTCTAAAACTATATCGATCTCATTCGTACGTAACATATTCGAATTATAATAGAGTAATTTCTGTAATAATTTAAATTTAATTAAAAATAAAATTTATTAAATACTTCATTGTAAGGTTACTATAACGGATAGCATATTAATGACGTATAGTATTATACATATATAATATATTGATTCTACTTGAAATTAAATGGACATTCTAAAACTATATCGATCTCATTCGTACGTAACATATTCGAATTATAATCGAGTAATTTCTGATAGTAATAATTGTAATTGTAATTTTTTTTTTTAATAATTTATTTATAATATATATATATATATATAAATGTTTTTTAAATAGGAAAATAAATAGCATAATATATAACATGGGTTGTGGCTCAGTGCAATAAATGATGCGTTCTAAGCAGAAAGTCGACTTTGGGGATCCCGAGTTCGAATCTAGCTGGAGCTAGATTTATTTTTATCACATACATATATATATATATAATTACTATATGCTAGGATCTACTTTCATTCGGATCTACTTTCACGCGTATGTATATTTATTTGAATATTTCAACTCCCGCATTATAAATATAACTCCCGCAAGTATGTGTTCATGTCCTTGCAGTCGAATTCTTGTTATGATCCCTATAACCTCGGGTTAACACCGACAATAACACTGAGGTTATAAGAAGTATTGTTAATATCGAGCCCAAATTCTTTAACCATTAACAAATTATTTAACCATCAGTCGTATATATCATAACATATCATATCATATCAGTCGATATAAAACATAATATACTTGGGCAAGAAGATCCAATAAGATCCGTAAACTAGTATATCCCACCGATAATACAAATTATTGTATTAAATATTTTAAAATTAAATTTCAAAATTTCAAATTATTTTCAAAACTTTAATTAAAATTGTAATACATAATTGTTTTAGATAGGGCCATACCAAATTAAATATTACTTACAATATGATAAATATTACTATATAAATTAATTAAGGAATATGGAGTTAAAATTGATAGTTAATTTAATACATTTTAATAATTAAATTTAATAAATTATTTATTTCGTACAAATTATCATATAATTTAATTATGATATGTATAAGTAAATGTATACGATCATGTACATATTTAAGTTCTGTCACGCGTAATTCAACTAAACTATACTTTGAAATTGAAGAATATTTCAAGAAAATAAATGTTAAAGATCCTAAATGTTCTTCATCTTATTTAGTAGCCGCAACTATTGATAAAGAAACGGTTATTAAATATTATAATTATAATAATAATAATTATTATAATATAATTATTATAATAATATTATTAAATATTTATTATTATAATAATTATTAAGATAATATCGAATATAGCCCTCGTTTGTTTTTATTACGATTACCGAGGAAAAATTAATAATATTTTACATGTATCGTTATATACTTTAAATTATAATTATTATAATAATAACAACTATTATATATATATATATATATTTATAAGATAATCTTATAATATTATATTATATTAAATATATACTTAGTATAATCAAAGCACTTTGGTATAATTATTATTATTATAATAATTATAATAATAATACTACATCTGAATCTTTAGATGTAGTATTATAGGTTTTGATTATACTAAGTATTTTTAATGAATGTTCCCTATAAGTTTATCAGTTACAAATATCGACGCTAGTATTTTGAATGTTACCTCATATATAGTAATAAAAACAAATATAGGTCATATTCGATACATATCAATTAGTGCATATGTTTTATAATCACCATATTAAATTTGATAATATTTAGTTATTAATACTATATTAAATTGATAAACATTTTATGATAACCATGTTTAGAAATGCTTTATTTAATATTCTAATAACGGGTTAATATCTTAATTTCCCTCTTATAATAGATAGAAACCGTATCCCCGAAAATAGAATTAAGCGAAGAACAATTTAAATTGCTGACGACTTACGTGAACAGAAGATCTAAAGGAGAACCTCTTCAGTACATCATAGGTAACGCCCCTTTCTGCGACCTCGACTTAAAACTACGATCTCCCGTGTTTATTCCCAGACCGGAAACTGAGGTTACTTTGATACGAATACTTACACTAACCGTAGTGTACAGTTTATTAACAAAATAAAATATAATTCTAAACAAATCATTGTAATCCTAATAAGGTATGATTAGATAGACTCTTCTAAACGAAATTATATCATTACGTTGACGTAATAAATTAATTATAACTTTGTTAATATAAAAATGATTAATTAATTTCACTTGAATATCGAATTAAAAATATGAAAATTATGAAACATAAAATTACATTTCTTTAACTAATACCATTTCTTATTTCAATAACAAAATTGTATTACTTTCTATAATTATGTTAGCGAAGTGCACATTATAATGAGTAAGGCCATGTTTCCCTTAAATATCTACGAAAATAAATAATCGTACATTTCGTCGACACAGATTCAAGTCTGTGACTATTTTATTTACAGAGTAAACGTACCCTAAAGTAAACATATATTTGTATATATATGTGTGGTTACAGGAATTGGTGCAGTATATACTGAATGAACGAAAGAATGTGTCAACTTTATTCCTCGAAATTGGTGTCGGAAGTGGAGCCATTATTTTATCTCTGTTAAAAGAACGACCGTTGGTTAATATTTCACTATTTTTAGATACCCTCTTGTTAACGTGCATAGATTATATGTCACTAAATTAACGCTATGATATTATATAATATGAATATTTATATATTTAGATCATTGCAAAGTTATTTATATCTGTTATTTTTAACTATACAGAAGTAATTATATTTGTTATATTTATTATGTATAAAAACCGGTATTATTCTGAATACTTGTATTGTTACATATTGTAATATTCATTTTATTATTTTATATTCTTATTTAGATATTTTTATTTTAATAGATTAATTGCATATATATATATATATATATATATATATACTTAGTGTTGTGAGTTAATAAAAAACACGTTTTAAACGCGTTTTATACATAGAATAAAAAACGAAAAAAACAGAAAAAAAACAAGAGACATACATTTATACATATATTTATTTAATTATTCATATTTAAATTTAAATTTAAATTTAATTTGACAAATAATAATTTCTCTGCTTTTTTTGATATAATAAATTGTATAATAATTGAAAAATTAATGATTATTTAATAAATGTATAAAAATATAATATTATTATTATAATAATAAAGTTAAATTAGATTTATTTTATGTTTTGATATAATAAACTGTATAATAATATATATTATATTTAATATTATATAAAAAAATAGTATAATGCATTTTCATATTTTGTTAATAATAATATATTAATATAAAAGAAATATGAAAGTTTATAATATATATTATTATATAATTTATTATATCAGAACATAAAAGAAATCTAATTTTACTTTATTATTTATAATAATTTATTATAAAATAAATATGAAAGTTCATACAGCTTTTATAATATTAATTATATAACGTACATATATATATAGATTGTGATTCATTCTCCATGTCTATAACATTCAATAATATTGAAATACTCACACGTGTTATATTGTAACAAAATAAATATTATAATTATTATAATTGTCATACTAATGTATAGTTTGACAATATGATTTAATGATGCTAATAATACAGATAATATATTATTTGAATTATTACTGATTATTCATATAATATGTACTTACTTTATTATTATTTTATTATTTAATAATATATCTACTTTATTTAAATAATTTTATTTTTTGTAATAGAAAAATACGGATAAAAAAGGAAAAAAACCAATTAAAAACGAAAAAAACCGTTAAAAACATGTTTTAAACGAACATTAATAAAAAACGCCTTTTTTAACAACACTATATATACTAGTAAAAAAGTATATATGTTTATAAGATAATAAATGGAATACATGATAAATAGATAACTTAATTCAAACTTTTGGAAATTAATTGAATATTGTTCGCTTAATCAAATAATACGTCATCAAATAATTGAGAATCATACCTATACAACATGCATGTTGATATATAAGTCTGGTATTTTCGTAGCATCAAGGGAACATTCTAAACACGCATACATTCTATGTGAATGTTATGGCATCAGGAAACTTGCACTATGTAACCAAATTAATACTATAAGTTGTAGTTTTGTTATTATGTTTGAACGTATGTCATATCCACCCACACACGTACAGTGTATGTCATACACACTCACTTATATTCACTATTATACAGAGGAATACCCTACCCCCACATCATACCCTCCCCCCCCCACACACACACACACATGCATACAGTGGTGTGGTGTAGGCATAGAGGTATCTCAGGCAGCCGTCCAGCTGATAGAAGAGAACGCCCGTCGTAACAGCGTGCACCCGTCCAGACTTCGTATAGCTAATCTAGCATTCGGGTCAGCCTCCGATCTCATCTCTCGTTTGTATCGTCGCTAGTGTATCATCATCACATCGCTAATGTATTGCACTTAGAGAGTGGTTTCGATGCCTTCGCACTCGTAATTGCATATCTGTACATTGGGAAAGCTCAATTATTTATTTATTAACAAAATTATATTTATTATCAAAAATAAAATCACTTATATTAAATCTCACTTATAAACATTATGTCTAAATATATATATATATATATATTAGGTTAGAGTGAATTTTGAAATAATTATAGCGGACGTATTATTTCTCGCGATAGTAATGTAACGTTGTATGTGAAGTTCAATAATGTCAATAAATTCAGATATATCGTTACAACACTATCACGAGACATAACCAGACGGCCATAATTATTTCAAAATTCACTCCAACCTAATATATATATATATAAATCAATACATTCAATATAAATTTAAGTAAACACATTAATCATATGTTCTATTAGGAGGAATTGTTCAGGAGAACTCATTAGATTTCATCGTCAGCAATCCACCCTACATCACAACCAGAGATATGCAACTGTTACCTCAAGAAGTAGCCAAGTTTGTACGCATCGCATTGTTTAGACTGGGTACTAGGGTACAATGTTAGTTGTACCTGACTTAAATCTATAATCTCTGTACCTATATTATCGAGATCATTAATTAACCTAACCTTAATTTATTAGTTAATGTGAATTATTTAACTTTAACTAGTGTTCTATTACTATCACAATATATATATATATATACATAGCGACTACGAAGAGACATTAGAGTCATATGCTTATAAGTAAAAACTTCATCTAAGTTCCTGGATGGGAAGAAAGGACTCCACGAAATAAAAATATATATATATATATATATATATATATATATAAACTTCATGGATAGCTCAGCAGATTAAGACATCAGATACGAGGGTACAAAAATAAATATTCTGTATTCCGTAATATTTATAATAATAAGGTGTCGATCCATTTATTTATAATCATGATCGAGACGTATGCGATTGCCTATACTAACGAGCATCTACCTATGCCGTATATCGATGTGTACAGCTCTAAATCACTGACCTATGACCTCTAGTAGCTGTGTTGATATGTAGCATCTCTACTCCGTTATGTCACTGTTAAATATATAATATTACTTGGTCTGCGTAGATCAATATTGCATTATTCGTCTCGTTACGATGATTGAACACTCTACCTGCCTACCACGCTCCCGGAACCCTTCATTATTACCAGCACTACTTACATACTATATATTGCTTCAACGGCTCGTATAATCCAATGTTTTATTTTTATTTTACTTCTCCGTTTATTTCTTGTTTTTTTGTATCGCGTCGTTTCGTCTTACCGTTAACGCATTTATATATTTTGTTTATATACGTTATATAATTACATGTTTATATATAATGATAACTTTCTTAATATATAACCAGTAATACAATAAACTTTTGATCTACCTACACGCCCATTACTCGCGGCCACAGTTACGAAGACCACAGAGCTTTACACGGTGGTAGCGACGGACTGGACGTCGTCCGCGATATATTAACCTCTGCCCCTTCGCTGTTGACCTCTGAAGGGTTAGCGTAACACCGCTGCCGCCCCCTTCTAATTGTATTATCGTACGCCGAAGAACTTTGCAATAAATACTTATATATATTTCATTATATTTTACATTTTCCTACGCGTACAAAACCTAAATGTGATATATATAACATATAGAATCAGCATTTGTCATCACTTTAACTTCTAAGTAACTTCATTAGTTAGCGTACGAGAGCACAACTTATAATGAGCTTAGCAATATATTGTTAATATTACACGACAACACACTCGTCAGCTTAACGTCTTTAGAGTTGTTCACATGTGTTGTTAGATTTGTTCACATGTGTAGCAATAGATGTAACAGCTTCACTTCGCGAATCTCACATTGTAAGGTATCAATCTTAATATATATGCGAGTTTATTTATGTGTTAAACTACGTTACGAATTTAAATTAACTTAATTAAACTCATATTTTTTTCAATGAATAATCAAAGATTATCTAAATCTATATAATATTTATAATTAATCTAATTCATCATTAATATTGAACCTTATATTTTCAAATTCGGTAGAATTCGCTTATCTAAATTTGTATCTCCTCTTGTATAGTTTAAATCTTATGCTATAATACAAATATTTTTAAGATCATGTAAATAATATACGAAACATCATATTTTATATAATTGTTCATTTATTTATTTAAGTAATTTTATAAAGTTTTAAAAATAAATTACGAGTTATATTTCTATTAAAAATAACAACTCATTAATAATTATTAACTATTGTTACATATAATGTAATAATTTTATAACATAAAATATAAGCTAAATCTACAATGTTACTAATATTAAATAAGCAATAATTTAGGATTGAACGTACATTATAAATTTAATATACATATAAATTGAACTTATTTATTATTTTAAATTATTCTATATGTAATTATCAAATTATATAATATCATATTCATTAATGATATCACAAATTATTTCACAGTTAATTATAATCAGCCAATAGTAGATGTAATTTGTAAATAAATACAACTATAATTCTTTAGCATATATATTAATTAAGAATATGATTTCATCCATTAGTAAGTTATGGTTGGAAGTTGATGATTCACATCCAAAGATGATAGAAGATCTGGTCGTTTCCAATGATGACTATGATTTAACATATGTGAAAACTCTTTATGATTTTAGAGAAAGGTTTTTATAAATTGTAATATTTATGATATATTTTAAATATTATTATATTAAAATTTAAATAAATAAATTATATTAGTATATATGATTTATAATATTATTCATTTATTATAATTAATATTTAAATTTTGTTTACATCAATATGTTAATTTCATTTTTAATAGGCCAAGATTTTGTTTATTACAAAGAAAATAAGAATTAAAGTCACATCATATACTTTTTTATAATTATATATATATATATATTTACATATTACTCATTACAATATTTTATTTATTATATGTTATTATTATATCATGAATATATGACATTTTTATATTCTAATGATATCCTTATCAATATAAGCTAATTTATAGCTTCCTTCAATGTATTATCTTTAATATTCTGAAAATAAATCCTTTATCGTTTATCTATGTTTCTATTTAAGAAATCTATATACCGATACACATGTTACTAATAAATAATTCATATCAAATACACAATAAATAATAATTGTTTTCATAAAGAAAAAATATATTTAAATCATGATTAAAATACATAGAATAATCCGTCTGTCATAACATTATAAAATATGTATAAATATAATTAATCACACTGTAATAATAAGATCACACAATAATAATAAAAAACTACATTATCATATATATATATATATATATACCTTAAGCTCGATTAAGATTAAGGGTGTATTAACTGCTTAACACCCTCTACATATATTATGTACAGTGCATCAATGATAGTAAGCAACAAACTGAATAATATCTATTGAATATATATTACATTATTTACATATATTGTATAAATTATAGTGAATATATACTGTTGTTATTATAAATTATTTTAACGAAAATAACTAACAATTATTACAGAAGTAGTATTAACAGTATTAAAGTGAATAGTATTAGCAAGGTTATTATGTTCTTCACTGTTAATTAGTGATGACAGCAATCTGATGAGTTAGTATAAGAATGAAGCCTGACTTAAAGATTGCAACACCGTATTGAGTGCAGAGTTTCTATTATTAGTGATGACCAGGGATGGGCTCAAATGCGCTGATTTTGTGTATTTGTATTTAAATACGATGATTTTGTGTATTTGAATTAGTATATTGATTATTCAGTAATGTATTTGTATTTGATCAAATACACTTTTAAAAATATGTTAAATTAATAATTTAATAGAATGTAGAATTTAAACAATTGATTTATGAATGGAAAAAAATTAACAAAAAATGTACCACTTATATTAATTTTATATTAAAGAATACATTTATTAAATAATAAAAATGATATAATAGACAAATAATGTTATGAATACTATATAAGTAAATTTATATTCTATAAAGAAAATATATAGGTGTTGTAAATTATAACTTATAATATCCCAAGCAACCAGTCTATTGTTTAGTTTTATATTTCATAGATTTTCTTAGATAATTAAATATATTTTAAATAGATTTCAATTCATTATGCATTCTGGTATAGGGATTATTATTTTATGATATAAAAGAATACATTTAGTTAATTATTAAATATTTAGACCCGATAGATGTCGATTATATATATAGGATGAGCGATTTGAAATGCAAATGTATATGAGGTATAATAAAAATGTAATTTAATATGTAGTATGTTAATATTTGTATACAAATTTAATAAATATTTGTATTTATATTCAATTCTTTAAGAAAAATGTATTTGTATTTGACTCCAACCCTGGTGATGACTAGTGTTCATTTCATTATAGGTAGGTGGCAGTACACACACTGTAGATCTTAATGCAGTTTATGATATACAATAGTGAATTAAATGATTCAGAGACGACTTTCATTTTCGGAAAAAAACCGAGACTAGCCAAGCGAGCCCGAGCCGAGTTGAGACTCTTACAAAATATTACCAAGCCGAAATGATGCTTTTTTGAAATTACATTTTAATACTAATTTTTATATATTTCACATTTACATAAATTTAAAAAAATAATCTGCACCAACTTCGCGATTCAGTGAATAATAATGTAAATTTCATCTAGTGATGTAAATAATACAGAGCTTTTTAATGCCGAGTTGAGACTGAGACTGCATCATGCTTTAGATGTGTGTATCATTTACATCACTAGTACACACACACACGATAATGTAATCTATATTAGTTTAATTCTATTTATTTATGGATATTTAGATGTAATAAATGGGTGAATATAGTTGTAAAAATGAAATATTCATTCAATTTTGTGTATAGTTTTTAAATTATGTTGTGTATCTATTTATAATTATAGCTTGAATTAATTATTATGAAATCTAAAATTAACCCAAACTATAATGAAGATAACGTACGTCATAGTAATAATCTTCATTTATATGCACAATATATATATATTTACTTTATTATAATACTAAGTAATAGTAATTTGTTATTATGTGGTATTATTTATCTGCATTATTTGTATACAATAATAATATAATATATTTATTTTATATAACAACTGATCATTGCAAAGTTAATATAGAAATACAACTGATGACATCGCTGTTGTTATAATAGAGTTAGGCTTGAAATAGATTAACTATAATTTATTGTATTCTATTAAAATCAGAAGTATCTGAAATATGGATATATAATAATAATAGTATATGATATAGTCATTACATTATTATAATATAATAGATATAAGGATTAATTTAATGTCTAATATAGATATATCTCATACAAATCAGTTATATATATATCACTAATAAAAATATAAGTAAGAATAAATTATACTATATAGACATTAAATAAAATTTAAATTCTCTTAATTTTAAATGGGATATTATTTATTTTTGAAATCACATAATATTTATCATATTAGCTTTGAATTTAGTATTATATACTATCATTGGTATTATATAAATAATATGATAATCTGAAATTACAAAGAATCGGTATACTATTATTATATAATACAAATGAATAATAATTTATAATATAAATAATTAAGTTAAGTTAATAACTAGTCAATGTAATATTTCCCTTAAATTCTTAATTTTATATAAAAATTAAATAAATTTGTATTACTAATATTATTTTACAATTATACAAATATTAAGAATTATGTTTATGTCATTAAATAATTAAAATGTTTGAATATACATGTGTATTTACTAAATACAATTTAGTATGTCTAATGATATTCTGGGTATTAAATTACCATAAATATTTAAAGTAAATAATATTTCAAAAATTAATATTTAAATAAATATAATATTGTATTTAAATATTATTTAAATTTAGTAAAAATTATATTAAATATATAATAAGTAATATATTGTAAGTTCTAATTATATTTAAACATATCTAAAATAATACTTATTAACTCTAAATTACCGCCTAATATCTATTTATTTATTATTTTTATATTATTATATAGGCTAGCCGAAATATTATTTAATATAATTTATTAATTTCGTTGATAAATATAATATTCACTATACACACATGAATAATGTGAACGCAGGAGTGTGTGTGTGCTAATAGGCTGAAGCCAGGTGTCACCATCGCCAGCACCTCATCGGTAGTATCTTAACCTCAAACGTGCGACGCCAAGTTAATGGTTTAATCGTACGTCGTCATACGTGATACTACAACAATAGGGGTGGGGGTGGTGGTGACGGGGGCTTCTGATTAGCACACCACGTATTCCTTAGTTACTAGGGTGTGCTTTAGGTAGCGGGAAAGTTGGTCAGAGACAGGCTACAGTAGTGTTAACTGACCACTGAACCATCTTTCCCGCTATTAAAACACACCCAACCTATCGTAACCGATACGAATATAGCCGCGGTTGTAGCGTGTTGGTGGTGGGGAGGTAGTAATAAATAGTAACACCGGAACGATGAACAGAGATAACAATAGTGGTTGTCTATTGTTTGATGACTCGTTCGGTCATGAAGTCAATGATGGAGTCGGTGTTCCACTTCTCGATGTTGAGGACGTCGATCTCGCGGCGGTTCTCGTCGAGGAGCCGTAGTTCGGGGTTAGCCCCGCCCACGTACTTCACCGAGAACCCGCTCCAAGGCGACGCCTTCTCTCGTACAAAGGCTGCGATAGGGCGAGTATTAGTGTGCTGGTCGTGTATGCATTCACGTTACGATTAGGATGGTATATATGTAGAATATGTGATACGATATATATTGAATTTGAAATATATAATATACATATGAATATATAAATAAATATAATATTGTATTTAAATATTTTTAAATTTAGTAAAAATATGTAATATATAAACTATATAATATGTAATATAATAAGTTTTTATTATATTTATACATAATTCGAACTTATAAATATTATATATGTATATATAGAATGTGTGTTACAAACCCGCTATCTGATCATAGCGGCCCAACTTTCATTTGCAGATCACCAACTCTGCGTATGGTACCTAGTAATAGTGGAGGAGCGGTCTTTGTATAAACATCAGTGTAGTGGTCATACAATCTCGTAGGTATGTATATATTTGTGTTATCAGTACATGTAATATTAATTATATGGTGATGTATTAAAAAGTGAATTTAGAATAAGAGAAATATGAATAATAATACAATTTATGTTCATTATTATTTAATATTAAATTATATTTATATAATTGAATGATGATAAAAATAATATGTTAGTGCTGTAGTAGTGAGATAATAGGATGTGATAACTTGATGTTGATGGTGGACTAATGGTGAATATAGCTAAATAACTGACTATAGTCAGTTGTATACAAGTTAGCTAATACAGTAATACAGAATAATATATACTAGCTAATAAGATCTAATATAAGTAAGAATTAAATGCTTTATCTTAAAGTAATTAAGATTTTAATAGTATTTAATATAATTTTACATTTAAATAGGTTAAATAATATAAATATTTGTTTATATGACTTACAATTATTTTGTTATTTAAACTATTTAAATAAATTATTAATTTATACTAAATTAGATCTAATAGAAATTACTATTCACTATAATATAATTTAATAGTATTACTCTGATAGAACTACTTAGTAGTCTGCCTTCAATGCAATATGCTTCAGATTTAATCCAAGTAGAAGGGAAAATATTAATATTTTCCCATTAATAATGAGATATATAAATAAGATTAAATATTGTATATTACGATGCTAGAAATGAAGTAATGCTAGTGACTATATCCCTTCGATATACATCCTAATAGGTAGTACCTATACTATGAGTTATATGAATATCTTTCTATCCAATATCATGGAAGTATTAGGTGCGAGCATAAATAAACTAATTTAATTATTATTAATAAATTATATAAGTTAAAGTCTAATTAACTGTTATCACTTACGTTGACTGATAGTCAATACGATATTAGAAATAAGTCACGCCTCCGTATACTACCTACGTTAAACCTTAGCATGGCTTAAATTGTTAAACCAAGAAATCCCACACAATTATATACTATATAGCTAGCATATTATACTGTAATATAGTGTTTACCATCTTCGCCTTTTCGCTGAGAGCTTTATAGGTGTCCTTGCAGCACTGGTGACACGACTCCTGCATCGGCTGCAGGTTGAAGTCGACGAGTTTATCGCAGGCGGAACACTGAAGGAAGTTCAGGTCGAACCCGTAGTCGAGGCATTCCGTTATCGAGAGGAGCTCGGTGGCCGTAGTCTGAACGCATACCTGGTCGCGAAGGGGTGGGGGGGGGTTATTAGTTGTGACCTGTAGTTATTGTTATTTCGGTGGAGTCCTTTCATCCCGTAAGGAACTTAGATGAAGTTTGTACTTATAACCAAATAGATCTAATATCCGTTTGAATAGCTCACGTTAAGGCGTCCATGGTTTTAAGTTAAAACTGTTAACTAGAGTCGATACTTTTGTATACAAAATTATATAAAATCACTTCTAGATATTATATTAGTACATATTTTAGTGGTCCGTTCAGGGATTTAACACGTGTCCTATAACCTGTGTGTACAACACCTTAGCCAACTGAGCTAAGCAGGTATTTTTTTCTATGAGCTCTATTCCAGATATATAAATCGATCCGATTTCGTCAATTTTATTAATAATTATTATGTTTAAAGAACATTACAGTAGTCGTTTATAGTAACTCAGAATATATATGTATTAATCTTTGTGTATACTTACGTAGCACTTAAACAATGTACACACATCATTCTACATGCCTTCTACCAGGTTTTATTGTACGAAACAGATACCTACATTAATGTGTTTTCATTGTATACTGTTTAATAAGGAAATAAACTGTATACACTCTTCGTAAATAAATACATATACTTATGTACACAATATTATATTATAAATTAATTAAGAATCAGGATTATATATATATATATATATATGTGATATCTATAATTAGATTCCAGATATTAAATATAAATAAATATGATTTACTTCAATAATAAATTTGAAGGTTATTTACTATTTCATACCTAGAATATAGATACATGGGTATATAATAAGCATATATTTTACATAGTTTAATGTATTATCATATATATTGTTGTCTGAAATTTGATTGAAATCATACCGATGTTCATGACATTGAATTTGTATTGCTATATCATTATGTATTTTGATACAAATGTCTCAAATTTAGAACATTTTCTTTCATATTTCATTTAGGAATATTTGTATGTAAATGTATACGAAATATTCATGTATTTCACCCTTTTTTTAAGTAAAATAAGCAGTTAGTATATAGATTACTATATAGAATCTATACTATAGATTCCATCCCAAAACTTCTGGAGAAAACTAGAAGTCAGATAAAATATAAATCAATAAAATAGATTAGGATATTCAGAACTTTAAACATGATAATCAACAGTAAAATTAAATGTTTACATAGTCATTAGAAAATATCATATATTGTCATTTATGTCATATACACAGAAAACAGTAATAGCCTCATAATAGCAGCATAATAGCATATATATGTATATCCTAAAATGTTTACATTGTGCTATTATGCTTCTATTATGTTACCATTAAATGTCTATTATGCTGCTATTAATTTTGCATGCTATTATGCTGCTGTTATGTTGCTATTTAAAGTCTATTATGCTATTATTATGCTATTAATAATATTATTAGAAGAGCTATATAATAGCAGCATAATATACTTTTTAAATTAATAGCAGTATAATAATAACTAATTATTATACTGCTATTAATTTTAAAAGTATATTATGCTGCTATTATATAGCTCTTCTAATAATAGCAACATACTATCAGCATAATATACTTTGAAAATTAATAGCAGCATAATAATAGCAAATAGACTTTTAATGGCAATATAATAGATAGACAATTTAATAGCAGCATAATATACATTTAATGGCAACATAATAACAGAATAATAGCACAATGTAAACATTTGAGGATATTAGATATTCTATTATGAGTCTTACCAAGTAAAGAGTAATAGACTCATAATAGCATCATAATAGCATCATAATAGCATCATAATAGCATATATACAATGATTGTCTGCATTTTGCCCTACGAAATATCTACTATAATCTACAATTTCCTTACATTTATTCCACATGATATTAATATAATAATAATTGTATAATTTAAAAAAAATAAATATATTAAAAAAAATGATTAAAAAAAAAAAAAACTTGTCCAAAAAACCGAACAACCCTGAATTTAATTATTATCCACTTATAAATGTATACATTGAATAAATTTAATTATAAATTAGTGATATTTTAAGAGATTTTAAGTCTGATTGATTATAAATTATAATTTATAATATTATTATTCATACATCTTTGGTATATATGGTATTCATATCTTTGGTAAACAACATATTTATTTATTTATTTAAAAAGTATTAAAAAACGTATTTATTATAGTTTAGAATTAGCTTAGGTAGTTTGAACAAGTGTTTCCTTTTTAGTATGGTAAGCACTAAATGTGATGGTTGTAGAAAAACAACAAAAAACGAAGTATTATCATGTGATTCGTGCAATTTATGGTTTTGTGAAAATTGTCACAAATTAACAATTGATGCTATCAAGGTAATTAGCGATTTCCAATGCAGTGGAGTTCTATGGAACTGCAAAAAATGTTCTACTATTAGTAGTAAAATTGAAGTAAAACTAAATAATCTTGAGATCAAAATTGACAAGATATTAACTGATTCTGAAAAAGAAAGAAAATCTGACATCGAAAATACAAAGTCTAGTTATGCAGAGATTACTAATAAAATGAATGATTTTGAAAAAAAGATTCCTTCTACCAAATTTATTATAACTGAATTAACCAGACAAACAATCTCAGAGGCAAAGGACACTAGAGAATATAATCACATCATACATGGCATTCCTGATGATGTTGATCTTGAAAAATACCTTGCTGGACTCTACAAAGATACCTTACACTGCAAGATTCCATCAAAATACGTGAGACTTGGAAAAGTAAATTCAAAATATAAAGTTAGTAAACGTATTGTTAAAATTACATATGAATAAATCTCTGAAAAACAAAATATCTATGAAAATCTAAGGCAACTTAAAGATTCCGCCTTCTCATCACTTCACTTTTCTGATGACTATAATCTGATACAAAGAGAAGAACTTAATAAATTCAAATCTATGGCCAAAGCCGATAATGAATCAAACACTAACGACTCAATATTTTTTACTCTACGCGGGACACCCTTACTAAATTTAAAGGTGGTTTCTCTTCCGATAAGGAGAGATCAGTAACACCACCTATATTAAACAACTCCAATACAGCCAAGAAGATAACCTTAAAAACCACTAGAAATTTTACTAATGTGACTCTTATTAATGCCAGATCGGTTAGAAACAAAATTGGATTTATAAATGATATAATTGACACTGATAATATTGACATCCTAGCTATAACTGAAACCTGGCTAAATATTGACGATCAAGCAAAAATAAATGAGCTAACCCGAAACAAATTCAATTTTTATCATAATCCGAGAGGATCACTAAACCATGGCGGTGGTGTAGGCATATTGACACGTAAACCTATTCGCTTAATATCCAAGACTCTAGGAACTTACCAATCTTTTGAATCTATTCACTGCTGCTTCAATGACAATAGTTCAACGCATTTTGATCTGATTGTACTATATAGACCACCCCTATCAAAAATGGACACATTCATCAATGAATTCTTTGAAATTATAAGTAATATTCATACATCAAATACCATAATCTTGGGTGATTTCAATATTTATATCAATCAGCAAACTCCAGCATCAATATCTTTAATGCATAGTCTTGAAATGCTTAATCTCAAACAATATATAAACTTCCCAACTCATATCGGAGGAAACACACTTGATTTAGTTATTACGCCATCAGACTGCAAATTAATTTTACAACCATACAAAGGATCATTAATTACTGATCATTATTCTATAAACTTTACAATACCAATACATAACCACAAAGTGCATCCTCGGAAAATTATAGTACGACAGTTCAAAAAAATCACACCAAGCACTTTTACTGACACATTTATGTTAATTAAAACAAGAGAGAATCGAAATGTATACAATTTCAATAACTTAAACTCAGACCTTGAAACTATGATAAACCAATTGGCTCCAGAAAAAATCATTACTGTACCTTGTCACCCTCTATCCCCATGGTTCTCAAATGACCTAAAAATTATTAAAAAGAAACTAAGAATACTAGAGAAAACTATGAATAAAAATCAAACATCATACAACACACTGCTCTACACTACACAACGCAACTATTATACTAATTCACTAAGACAATCCAAATCAAAATACTTTTCTGACATTTTAAGCTCTAACACTACAACAAGTAAAGAAATGTATCAGATTACTGATTCGCTACTTGGTCGTAAAACTATAGATAAACCCTTACCTGACATACCAGATGCAATCCTAGCAACTAAATTCTGTGACTTCTTTGAAGAAAAAGTCATTAATATAATTAATAAGCTTCCTTCAATATTATTACCAGCAAAACCATCACTTACAGAAGAATTTTCATTATTTGACATTATACACCCTCCCTCTCAAAGTTATTTGCTAAAGCTAATCTTAAACTTTAAGAAAAACTCTCCAACCGATCCTATACCAACCAAGCTGCTTCACATTATATCTCCCAATATACTTGAATCTATTCATGAGGCCATTATAGTATCCCTAAATGAAGGAATTGTCCCTTCATCTATGAAAAAGGCAATAATCATACCTATACTTAAAAAGCCCACATTGAATAAAAATGTACTATCAAACTATCGTCCAGTCTCACAACTATCATGTCTTTCAAAAGTACTGGAAAAAATTGTTTCTGAACAACTCACTGAATTCCTTACCGACCATAATAAACTTAACCCACTACAAAGCGCATATAGGAAGCACAAATCAACAGAAACTGCCTTAACAATGGTAACTAATGAGTTACTTATGTCCACAGATAATAGGCGGATTACGATTCTTGCATTGATAGACCTTTCCTCTGCATTTGATACTTTAAACCATCAACTCATAATCCGTCGACTAGAAATTATAGGCCTTGCAGGAACTGCGTTAAAATGGTTTTCATCGTTCCTTAGTGATAGAACCTTTGAAATAAAAATAAATAATACCAGATCAAAAATATGTCAGTTAAAATATGGAGTCCCACAAGGCTCTGTCCTCGGACCCATCATATTTAACATATGTATAGACCTTATCCATGAAATCCTACTAAAACATAATATTAAATACCACATGTACGCGGATGATTTACAGATTTATATGGAAACTGACCGAATAGAGAATCTACCATCAGTAATAAATAAAATGAATACATGTCTGAATGAAATTAAACACTGGTACTCATCCAACTCATTGAGTATAAACATGAGCAAAACTGAATTATTATTAATACATAATCATATCAACACTACATCACTACCATCGTTGATAAACTTATATGATTTAAATATAAACTGTAATACTCCTGTCAGAAATCTTGGTTTCATAATAGATCCCAACCTGAATTTCAAATTCCATATTGACAAAATTTTCAAAATTGCCAACTACTCATTATATAACATCAGACAAATAAGACCATCTATAACAAAAAAAGCATGTGAAGCTTTAGTAAGAAATCTTGTATTATCGCATCTTGATTACTGCAACCTCCTCCTAGTAGAACTTCCAGAATCGCACCTCAGTAAACTCAATAAAATTCAAAGAAGAGCGATCCGTATAATATTCAATATGCCTAAATCCTCTCATGAGTCAGTCACTGCTAAAATGAAAGAACTGCACTGGTTGCCAATAAAATACAGAATAATATACAAATTGCTATTAACTACTCATATAGCTTTACACTGTGGTTATCCAGACTATCTCTGCAACATTCTTGAACTGAAGAACTACTCTAGAAACATTCGCGATACCCATAAATTCAAGCTGGTTACAAATCATTATCATTCGCAGTTTGGCCATAGATCATTCAAAGCCGCAGCATCTAAATTATGGAATCAACTGCCGGATATGCTTAGAACAAATAACATAACTAGTTCCTTTAAAAAATTACTAAAAACACACTTGTTCAAAGCTGCTTATAGCCTGTAATTTTTAATTACCCACGTCTGAGTAGTAGTACTATCTACTAAAAGAAGTGGTGAAACCCCAAGGTTAAGGTTAAGGTTACATAAACAAACTTATATTTGAATATATATAACCATATTCAATATGATATTGATCTAAGCTTATATCGTGAAATAATTATGATTATCATATTAATTAATTTAAAATATCGCATTAAAATAGCGATAATTTTATGGATCATAAAGACGTATGCCATGATCATAATTATGATCTATTTTGTATCATAGTATGTATACTACCATAGTCACTATGATAGTGATAGTGATGATCTCTCTCTCTCTCTCTCTCTTAGAGAATCTCTAACTTAGTTAAGTTAGAGTCTCTCTATAAAATGCCTGAATTGAAAGTAACATTAAATCTTATTTCAGAATTAATTGAAATTAATTAATATGAGAGCATAATTATAATATGAACTTACGTCTATTATAGACTCTATATATATATATATATATATCTAATTTTGGGTAAACTATTTTTTTGATAATTCGTAAAATACGTCTGTTTTCGGTATGCTAAGCATAATCATTATCATAATGATTATGATAATCATTTAATGCTTTAATATTAAATAATATTATTATTATAATAATTATAATAATATATCTACATTTTAGTAGTAGACATACAATATTTGTTTTATGATCAGTAATGTTACATAAATTAAATGTATGCTGATTTATTCTATACATTATATAATTATATTATATAGTTTAAAGAACCATTACTATAATCATTATAATAATGGTTACAAATTTGAAATTTAAATTAAATTTCAGAATATTTGTATAAAATATAATATTTAGATGTATAATTAATGTACACCTCATTACTTTATTATATTTTTAAGTAAATATATTAAATATATAATATAGAATATTTTATATATATTATTAATTAAAAAATAATATTTATATAAGTATTACCAACATAAAGTGAAAATATTAATATTTTTAAACAATTTATTGTAAACGTCATTTTAAAAACCCCTATTGTTTAAAAAAAGAAATATATAATATTCAATAAACTGTATTTTATGTCCAATCAAATTTTACGCTAATTTCAAACAATAAATAATGGATTGTTATTGTATATATCTCTAAAATATTATTGAATGTTTTAATATTATTAATTTTTATTAAATCATGCGTTTCGTTCAAGAGATCGACAATAAGAGTAGTCTTCGTATTGAAGTAATTAATGATTTAAAAGATTTGGGCGTTAAAGTACCAGCAAAATTAAAAAGATTAAAAAATATACGGAATGATTCAAACGTGGTTAGATAATTAAAAGTGTATATATTAGTTACTAATTTAGTATGATAATTATTGTAATTATATTAAATACTATACTTAAATAGGCGTATCGAATAATATTTGTGGAAAAATAGTTTAAATTAATAAAATATATATTTTTCTTCCGACAGATTTAATTCGCATCGATTTTAGAAACTAAAATATTTAGACCGAATTTATAAAATATGTATTTATATACTATGGCTATACACTATATAATATAGTCTATGTATATTATATATTATATATAATAGATTATACATAATATATTATATATTTAATATAATATTATATAATTATTATAATATAATAATATATATAAATGGTTGCAATGGTTAAACATCATGTTTAACCATAGTTGGCACAAAAAAAATTGTATCTCCATGTTTTTTTTATTTTATCCTAGTTTATTTATGGTTTTTTGGTTTATTTATGAATGCAAATAATTATTTAATCATATCATAATTATTATATAATAATATAATACTTATATATTTTGTAATATATGATCATTTTAATATAGTATGTAAATACATAATATTTATATATAATAGAATAACTATTTAATTTATATTTAAGAAAAAAACCAAAAAATATAATGTTAAAAAAACAAAACTAATCTTAATGTAAAGTTATTTACTAGTTACAAATATATAAAACTCACTTTATATGCAACATAATTAATAACTACTATCTGTGACAGATAACCTGTCGCACCTAGCAGTAGTATCGAATCACTGAAATAGATTTAGGTTCGGTGCGGTTTCCATACAACAATATTTATATATCTCTATTAAATTATATACAATATAAATTAGTTTTTACTCGACATATATATATGTATAACAGTTTGTTGATTTTTGTATACAAAATAGAATTACACGATTTCGCGTGAGTGTTATATCTTTCCTTAGCACAAATCTTCGATATTACTATTATTAATATATTAACTAATTCTGATCTTATATATTATGTATATATTTTATTATATATTACTATTATATTGTTAACTATATTTAATATGATATAATAATTAAATAATCATATAATTTAAATATTCAATGAACACTATTCGTTCATATTTATATTTATTTCAACAATTACGTAGTACTTACCCAGTGACTTAGTACATCATATTAAAGATGTGTTAACACATATATATATTTGTATAATAAATACAAGAATATAATCTACTATTGATAATTGATAATTTAAGTTAACTTATACTATCATAGTTGTAACTTGTAACGATGTATAAACTATATATAATGTACAACTTGTAAGTATATGATATATTTTCAGAATTAAAATTTTGTACTCAAATAAAATTGTCGTTAGTCCGTATACAGCATATAAATAAAATACATGTATCAATCATATAATATATATTATTGATACATTAGTCAAATTAGTCAAAAGCCTGTTGAAAAGGTAAAGAATACTGGGCAAAATTAATAAACAACAAATGTTTTTTACTGAAATTCTCCAATCTTATTTTAGATAGTCATCTTTTCAAAAAAATAAATAAAATATATACAAAGATTTTTCTAAGTAAAGATATAATACTCATGCAAAATCGTGTAATACTACTTTGTATACAAAAGCCAACAGCGCCATCTATATAGGGACAATTTTCGGAACTACGTGTTGTTTATAATGCATTATATTTATTGCCGTTGCCACAATACAAGATCGTAACATATCATCGATATCAATTTATCGAATGATAACTGAAGGAAGTCGGTACATTTAATATTCATATAATTAGGTTGAAACTAGAACCAATACCGTTTGTTGTACTATTAGTCCAGCGGTACAATAAACATCGACACAATATCAATAGTGATTCTGTGGCAATTATGTTGTGGCGTACGTTCTAATCTCAACATAAGTTTGTAAGTGTTTTAGATGTGCCGAATGTCTACTGTAAACTATCGAGTACGATATTCAACGGATTAATTGCGACGCGTATTCCTATTGAATCGATGCGCTGACTTGTTATAGTTAATATATCACCACACCTTACTATTGATAATCTAGTTGTTTATATGTGTCAATATTGTATTGTGGCTGCATGTATATTTATATATATATAAAAGTAGGTATACCTATATATATGTGTAAGGTTCATGTCCCGTATGGACCATTAAAATAGGTCTTAAATAGTTATTAGTGAACACTTAATCTAAGTTCCTGGATGGGATTATGATGACCACCAAAATAACTGTAACTACTTATTATGTATAAGTATTTGAAGACTCTTCAATGAATAGAATTACAAAGTATTATCAAAGCCATTATCAAACATTTTAGGTATTATTATATTCATATAATATATTGTATTGCATAGTACAAAACTTAACAATCTATTATGTGTAGAAAATTACCTAATAAACAAATAGTATTATTTATTACATGTATATACACTTTACATTGTACATTGTACAGTGTATAGTATGTATAATCATTATACATACTTACTTACTTTTACTTTTAATCCCGTGACGCATGCATCGTAGGGGGAATCATGTTGCTTGCAACAATAACAACTTTTCTCCATCTGTCTCTATCCCTCGTCTTCTCCAACAGTTCATCTAACGTCTTGTTTGTCAACAGAATGATGTTTGACATCTGGTCTTTCTTTGGGCGACCTCTGCTTCTTGCACCTTCAACTTTTCCTTGCATGATAGTGTTTGCCAAACTATTATGGCGACATATGTGCCCATAGTATGACATTTTCCTTCTTTTGATGGTTGTCAGCAGAGGTTCGAATTTGCCTACCAATTTTATTATTGTCTCATTTACATATTGATTAGTTTTCATATGTCGATAATTGATTTCAAGAAGTCTTCTATGAGCTTTGTTTTCGAATGCTGAGATCCTCTTTTCTTCATTTGACATTAGCGTCCAGGTTTCACAACCGTATAGTAGTATAGATATATACTATAATGTGATTAATAAATATATCTGTATATATTTAAATTGAAAATAGTATCACATACAAATTTTATAAAATCTATATTGAATACATATTTTAATGTGCATAATTGTTTATAATAAAATTATACAAATTAAGACTTGTTATTAAATTTCCTAAATCTAATAAGGAAATATTTATATAATAATTTATAATATTTAAACAAAAAATCTTTCCTAGTATTTTATTTCAAAGTTTCAATATAAATAATGCGTAAATAATACAATAATATAATTTCATAATGAAAAAATATCTCATCAGAATATTAATTATTTGTAAATTTATAAAATACCTGCTATGAAAATTATTTTTTTGATATTATTGTACATATAATTTTATTAATTCAATAATACTAGTAATTACTTAATTATTATTAAGTATTATTTAAATAATACACTATTATTTCAACATTATGTCATTCTATGTAATTATTAATATGAAAGTACATATTAGTATAGTATAATGAGTATACAGTTACTAAATGTACTATAATCAGCTGTATCATAAGGTTACTAATAATTAATAGTTTATTAAATTATAATTTAAATGTTAATAAGTAGATAAATAAGTAAAAGTTAAACAATATTTAATTATAATAATTTGTTGCACTTCCGTGTAATATTTGTTCATTGCAGTGATTTAAAACTAACTTCACACAGGAGTGTGGATACCTCAAGAATGAGTGACATTCCACTCATGTTAAAGATTATACGAATACTATTATTATCCGATTATTATATGTATATAAAGGCTAAGTAATATATATTTTAATAGTTGACTTCAATTCTGTGACACTTTTTGTAAACAAGGTTACAAAATACCATAGATTATTGAATTGAAATTATTTCATTTTACTAAATTTTTATTTAACTAAATTTGTATTTACTAAATTTTAAATATTATTAATATAAATGAAAAATATTAAAATATAAATTCTGCATATAAAATATGTTGTCCATGAGAGGAAATGAAGCATCATATTTTACATTGCAAGTATTGCATCTAACCGCTCACATAACATCAGAATACTATATCTTATTGGTGTTAATAAGATTGTATACCACACACTGTTATATTATTTAGATGGAAATATATATATACATATATATGTATATATTAATTAAACATGATGTATTGTAAATATAATGTGTAATATTTATAATAAATCAGTCAACATAATACATCATATATGTTCATTAGCATACATTATATACACACATGTAAATGTACAAATACAAATAATTATTATGTAACAGTCATAAATAAGTCTATGAAAACATCTGCTCTAAGCATGTAAACCTATAGAAGGATATGTGTACACAAACAGTCATGGTCAGTAGTGCATTCAACTAGAGGAGACATCTATTTATTCTATAGACAACTATATCACTTAGATACACATATACATTATTTAGCCTGTATAAATAGTTACATTTATCTATTTTACAATGAATACAAATTTGCATAATCATTCAGTTTACACTCTTATGCTGATTAAACTTCTATATTAGTTGTGTGTGTGTGTGTGTGTGTGTGTGGGTATATATATATATATAGATATGTATATACATATATAGTGTGTGTATGTATATATATATATATATATATATATATATATATATATATATATATATACACAACTATCTGTTTAACCACAACTATCTACTTATAATATATCTACTCACACAAATACACACACAAACACACACACACAAACACATAAATACACACACACATACACATCAGTGCATTACATAATATATCTGTCATTATCAACTCTGTGTGTCAACAGAATGCATTCATTCCACTACTACTAGCTCCACCTGTTGTATGTGTATGGGCCAATGTGTTTACTTAATGAATTACTTACCCTGGGGACAAGTTCATACACTATTGTTATCCACTTCTACCATTCCATTGTTTGGTGGAATTCCCTTTCACACTAAATCTTGTTATGTAATCATTTCAATATATGTGAATATCAAATACATTATATAATTAAGAATAATATTAGTAATCATAATCATTTATTAATCATTATAAATATATATGTATATATATATATATATATATATATATATATATATATATATATATATATAATTTGTAAATATCCTCAATATAATATTATTACTATTCACTTATTTTTATCATACAATATTTTTATAAATTATTTTATAAAATAGTTTAAAATTAAATAGTTTATGGTTTTATTTATTTATGTATTTCTTATTCTAGTTGATTATCATCTATATTATATTGTCATGAACACCTAGTGGTGTGGTCACACCTATGATAAGTGCAAATAAATCTATTTATCACACATATATATTAATAATGAAACTATGTGTTAATAAAGGATTCTGATAAGAAGTAATACTTCTATAATTACTATGTTATTGGCTACATCTGATAGTGTAATACAAATATCATATACAGATGAACTTATCTTGTAGACTTCCATACATATGTTATAAATAACTGACTATAACCCTCAATAATACAATACACATTTATAACATTGTTCCTGTCTTATAAGTTATAACTCATAAAGAAAATCTTAAATATAAACACACGAGAAAAAATAGATATTATATATTAAATATTAAATATATATATATATATATATATATATATATATATATGTATATACAATTGACTCTCAATATAAGGAATGCATCACATAAGAATGTATTCAATTCAAGAATATATTTTCATATTTTGTTTGCTTTTATTGCTTGCCATGTGAAATTTCTCACCACTCTTCAATGTTAGATATAGAATTGTATTCGTTTAATAAACATTTTAGGAACAAATCAAGTAACCACCTTGTAAGAAGACAATTGAATAACACATACAATAATGAAATAAATAATATTGTGATATTGAAACTATTAAAAGCTATATTTCAAATACATATTAATCATAATGAATATATAGATTTATATTAATTTTGATACATAAATATGAGTTTGCATATGCATATTAATATTCATATATGTCCTTGGGTATAGCGAGGCCATGTCCTTGAGTATAGTCTCTAGTGATAGATGAGCTTATTAACAATACAAATATTAACAATACAAATATTAAATACACAAATAAATAAACTACAATATTAAACTATTGTACACAATTTTTATTTTATATTGATCCATAGAATAACCCATATTATCTTTCATTATTTTTATATATTATATTTATTGATATATATTAACATATAATTACTCAATTAATCACATTCATCACATTAATACAATTCCGCATTATAATTATTTAAAGAAAACATATATTAATTTTATATATTACATTAGCAACAGATAAGAGGTTTATTTAAATTAATTAGAAACCTTCAATAATAATTTATTTTATTACAATCCTAAAGTATAAGCGATACTCGAAAGTCAACTCGCTCGATATTATGAACTCTAGATTAATTACAACTTCACGCTATTTATATCGAGAGAGTTCATTATATATATATATATATATGTCCGGATCATTAAAATAGATCTTAAAATATTATTTAGATGTGATCTTACATGATTGTGTATACATAAATGATCGGCTCTCGTTAAAACCACGGTTGCCTTAACATGAGAGCGGCTTCGAAGGGACATTAGAGCAATTTGGTTATAAGTGAAAACTTCATCTAAGTACCAGAATGTTATGAAAGGACTCCACAAACTAACAATATATATATGTTATAATATGAAATAAATCCTATAATTAAAGGACATCATTCACGTAGGACATGTCAACGAATTCGTCGGTGTTTGCCACTTCTTTGGCTCTGGTTCCTTCGATTATGGTTGATGAATACGGCCCAATTCCCAAGTTTGTATCAACGACTACGTATCAATATACTATAGTTATCGTTCATTTAGTATGCTCACGGTGTATCAATAATTCGCCGTAAGTTATATTAAGATTATTATATAAACTGTTGCTGAAACTGAAAATAATTATACATAATTTATATATATATACGATTTTATCTTGGAGTGCAAGAAATAATAATGCATGTATCGTTGACACCATTGCTACTGCAAGCCATATTGTAATAAGTAAGAGCTCTTCTACATAATGCGTCTTATTCGATAGTTTATCATAAAACAGTCGTAATATCTAAAATTTATAAAGTAGCATGTTTTAAAAATATCGCGTCGCTTAAATTTACGAAAGTGCATACGTCATCGCTTCCCAGGTGATGTTTACCCGTAATATCTATTGAGGCGTTACGATTATCTTGAATTTACGGTACAATACGTATAGTATAAGTGTATATGAGTGTGCGTTTATATACAGCATATGCATACACATACATGTATGTATACACAAGCACAAATGCACACACATTCGTTCAAACCACGATATTATATCCATTTATATCTGTTTTTTTTTATTCGTAGTTCAAATAAATATTATTTAGTTTTTCCTCATCACCCGCCATTACCTCACAAATATCACATGACCTGCGTTACACAGATTTCTATTGGACGCCATCGAGATCATCGAGAGTAATCTGGAAACCGAAGGCCTTTACAGGAAGTCAGGAAACTTCAGTCGTCAGAAAGAGCTCAAGGTTACTAACTTGACTCGTCTTTCTCCATTAATCAACTTCTATGATTTCATATATATATATAAATATACGTATGTAAACTATATAAATAGAATTTTAATAATTATTATTTCTTATTATTTCTTACCACGCAATAAACTATTAGATTAAGCATTTTAAGCGTCATTGTTTATCATGAAAACATGTTTAAATACGTATTTAATATTATTCCTCCGAGGGATTACATCACGTACTACACATATATGAATAGCCATTATTAATTAGCCATGGTTAATTAACTATTACCAGCAGTCACTCACCCTTCGCCCATCAGATGGTGTGTAAGTTATACAGTGTAACACATGCCCACCCTACCCTATATGTAACACATGCCCTTCCCTACCCCATATGTAACACATACCCTCCCACCCCCACCCACAGATGTTACTTCCACCCCCCAGATGTAACCCCCACCCCCTGCACCAGATGTAACCCACACCCCCGTGCACCAGATGTAACCCCCCCCCACTAAGAGTGATTTTATTTTACAGATGATACTGCTTCATATTAGATTCTATAGATATGATGCTCATGATACTATTTTATTAAACCATATACATTTTGGTTCATTATTGGTGGTTAAGAGTAATCATTAGATAACATTTTTTTTTGATCAGTGATTCTAAGGTAAAGGAAGATGTTTTAAGACACATGCAAAAAAATTTATTCAATTTGAGATCATATTGATGACGCGACAGACCGTAAAAAATTAGTACAAAATTACATTGAAAAGTATTATAGAAAAATACATTATAACACAAAATATACGAAAATATATGAAAATGGTTCATACAACTTAATTCTTTAAAAAAAATTATCACTATCTCTCATTCTAGTATATATGATATCTGTTTTCTAAAAAATATCATAAAAAGTGAAAAAAAGAATTTTGGTTTATTATAACTTTTTGAAAAAATCTTGATTTTTCACAAAAAATATAGTAAAAGTGGTATAAATATTATATTTTTATAAATTACATATTTTTTTTTTAATTTTACCTTTTAGATTATATAGACATATAAATAAATTGTAAAAAAAAAAAAATTTGTTAATATATTATAATTTAAAAAAAAATCATAGAAATTTCGTTTATTTCATTTCATTTATAGGAAAAAAATTAAACACTTTAAATTTTGTTATTTTCCATAAATATCACATTTAATCTATGTGCTATTAAAATTTCATAATACAAAAAAAATTATTAGTAGGTTAAAAGTCACTTTTTAGTAATTTTTAAAATTTCCCATGTTAAATTATGTATTCTTCTCTATGTTAAAATTCTAGGAATTATCGCGAGCCCTAGGATGGTCAAAAATTAATAAAAATTGTTTTGACTTATTTTTATATATTATTTTATAAGTTGCGAGTTAACAAGTATTGGAGGACCCATATTCAGCTGAATGATCACTCTTATTGGTGGTGCTACGGAGGTTTTAAAAAAAAAATTATTAAAAAAAAGATAAATCTCGAAATGTCGTTATTCCTATGTAATTGTATTGTATATGTTTATAAAAAATGTCCTTAAGGACATTTATTTGAATTCTGTACATTTTATTTGTATTTTATTTTAATGGGTATATATAATACTGAGTATTTTTTTAAATACTATATTCTTCTAATAGATAACATTAATATATAGTAAATATTATCTATAGTATCCCTAATTACAATATTAGTTATTAGATAATTAATTTAAACAATAAAATAAATTTTATATATATACAAATTTTCTAAAAATTAGGCCACTTTGACTATTTATTAAAATTATAAAGAGCTATTTTTAAATTTTATAATACTTGTATGATAAAATATAACATCTTAAGATGATGTAGGAAAAAAAAATAAAAATCTTAAAATGTGTAAATGTACCCCTCACAGAAAAACACAGAAAAAATGGTAATTTTTTGATGATTTTTAACAAAATTAAAGTAACACCAGGGTATTTATTATTTTTTCGGCCAAATTGTAATATATAGTGATTAATTAATTGTTTTTTTATTATATATAATATAAATTTATCAAATATAACGATTATGTACAACATTATGAGAGGTCAACAAAAATTCTGGAAAATCCTATAATTTGATAAAAAATCATAGGATTTTTATAAATCTTATCATTCATATGAACTATACACATTACACATATTCTGAAAATGTTATGATTTTAAATGTGAAAAATATACATATTTGTTTTTTTTTGGAATTTTCCTATCTATTCCCATGTTAACTTTTTTGTAAAGTGAACATGCCCTCGCACAGCAAATATTGACCTAAATCAAAAAAAAATATTTTTTGGGTATTCTCAATACTAAAATTTTGATGAATCATGTGAAGCAGCCGAATCCATCATCAACATCATGTCTAAAATCACTTTTACCCCCACCCCCTCCATCAGATGTAACACGCCCCACCCCCTCCATCAGATGTAACCCCCCCACCCCCTACACCAGGTGTACATTGACAAGGGTGGAGACCTGAAGGCCACTACGCACCCCTTTGACGTGATAGGCCTCATTAAGCAATTCTTCAGGGAGCTACCAGACCCTCTGCTAACCAGCCAACTGCACGACACCTTCGTACGATGTCTGTCTGTCGAGAGTGATCAGGTTGACAGCGATACTGACACTGGCATCAACACATTTAATGACACTGAACTGACACTATTAATAGTATTATTACACTGGTATTGACAATATTAATGAATTGATAATTACACTATTACTGACTCTCATACTATTAATGAAACTGACACTATAAAATATACGATTACTGAAAATGACAATAACCTGTTTGACCAGATACTATAACTGATGGTTCTACTTCACCGACTTCATACGTACCTATTAACACATTACTGACACTACCACCATTACTGACAGTTCCACGATTACTGACACTGCCACACTTACTGACACTTATACCATTACTGACACTGCAACAATTACTGACACTGCGCTATTACTGACACTAACAACAATACCGTCAATGAAAATATTACTATTGATTATACCATTACTATTAACATTGTCACTATTTCTCTGTGTACTGTGTATATTTTCTATTTTTCATTTGTAATAAACTCATTAAATATAATAGTCAGCCCATTACAACTATTCCTAGAAAATGTTATCCTTTTTATTGATATTTAATATATAATTGTTTTATTGTTTAATTGATATTTTATTACAATTAATAATATATAATACTTTTTATTTTATACAGTATTTATATTTATATATATATATATATATATATGTGTGCATGTGTGTATATATTAATTATATAATATATAATTTGAAATATTATTTTTTTTAATTCTGGCAAATATTTTATGAACAATTAAATAAATGAATTACTTTTTATATGATATGCTATTTATTAAATTCTGTATTCACATTGGAATAAATCTGCTATATAATGTTGCATTCTGTGACTGTTTTTAGTCTGCCAACCAATACAAATGCAATGATAGAAATCTATGCTTTCAGTATAACCCCAAACTACGAAATGCTAGTTGTCAGCATGATCATGTTAAGGGGATATCGCCATGGATAAATTCGTTAAAATCGAAAAAAAAAACTTTTTTTATCATGTACTATTGATTAATGATATGTTATTTAGTAACTGTGAAAAAATTATATATGAAATCAGTTTATAAATAGCATAAAAAGCATCTTTTATAGCATGCTTATTATTCATTTTGAAATCTACATTCAAAACTAATATAAACTTTATCACAATTTAAAAAATTTTAAAACTAGATTTTTTACATTTATTTTGAAATTTATAAATTTGTATTAATGTTATATACATACTATAAGTATAACATTTATATATAGATAAGAAAAATATCTATTACTTTATAATATTGATATTATATTAGCTGAATACATTAATTTTTATTAAACTCTGATATAATAACAAAATAACATTTACATACTACAATTATTTTATAAAATATAATTTATATAAATTCTATAAATACAATATTTATATATTGATAAGAAAACATAAAACTATTACTTTTTAATATTGATTTTATATTAGCTGAATTTATAATTTTATTACTTTATAATTTATTTGAATTTTATTGAATTTATTTATTTTATGACTTTCAAATGGGTATTATTCATAATAATTTGTGTTGCTATGTTTGTGTATATAAATGAGTGTTTAGATAAAAGTACTGAAGCTAATTTATTTTGTTATATATAAATAACATATGTTTGCACAATTCCAGAGACAATATTAAAAAATATAATTATGATGTATTGGATTTTATTTAATTTGGGAAAAAATAAAATAACAAAAGTATGTCTATTATTATACATATAAAATATATATTTTTTATTTTTTTGTCTAGGATTATCAATATAAATGTCCTTTTAAGGGGATACCGCACCACGCACGCCATTTCACGCATTCACATGTTAATAGATAGGAATTACATAGCATCATTCAAAGTTACTTTTAGGTAAAAATATTCATTGAATCCAAGTAATTTTGTGTATATTATATTGATAATATATACATCTACAACTCTAAGAGAGCTTTTTTTTTAAATAATTTATTGCATATATAAAATATATTAAATATCATGTATATTTTTGTAATACAATATTTTCATAATTATTGTCTCTTTAGACTTACTTTTAATTAATTTTATATAATATTGGCTCTGTAAGTTATTTATTATTATACTACTTATATATAGCAACAAAAATTAGTAAGATACATATAATAGTTTTTTCTAAAAGTGCATTTATATACTAGGTAGTACAAAATAATTATTCTGAGAAAAACGCATCTAAAGTTTTACTAATTAAAAATCAATTATTATAAAATAAAGCAATAGTTGTATGTTATCATAGTAAATTATATACATAAAATGTATTTATGTATAGCTGATATATATATAGATATATGATAAAATTAATCAATAATTTATAATATGTGTAAATTCAATAAATAAATCAATAATATAATGTTTATAATATAAGATATATATAGATGTGTAAATTCAATATATAATTATAAATTGTAAAATACATTCAATTATACTCTCTTCACTTCTAATTTGAATGTGTTGATCTAGATTCTGCATTATCCTCTGTGCTCCAAAGTTATATGCCAATAAATGTAAATAATACTAATGTATAATAAATAAATGTAAATATATAAAAAAATATTATATTGAATATAAATTAAAAAAAATGTATTTGAAAAGTCAAATGTAAATCTAATATAAAGGCTAATAATGATATACAAAGAACAATTTTATACTACTTATAATATAAAACTAATATATAAATGAAACTAGCTATAAATATATATATAAATAATATAGATATATATGCAAATAAATGGTAAAGGATATAAAAACGTAAATTTTAAAATGAAATGACATAGAGGAAATAAAATATTTTATAGCATCTGTTTATTAGCTTTTCTATTGGTTTATAATATCACATGATATATGTTTACAAAGATAATAATATAGAATAAATAGAGATATACAATTTGGTTTTTAAATTTTTTAAATTGACAATATATAAGTATTTAATGTTATAAAATAAAATGTAGGCATTATTATAAAATTGTGCATGTAGATTTCAAACAAAATGATAAGCCAACATTATATATTTTAAAGGTGCACTGTAAAATATGCTTTTTATGATATTTATAGGCCGTTTTCGATCATAATATTTTGACAGATACAACATATATATGATAAATTAATATTATTGAATAATATTTTTTATTTTATTTTTTTGATTTTCTCTGATTTACACAGTGCGGTATCCCCTTAATATAACAAAAACAATTTTTAAATTTAATGAAGATGTTTTTCGAAACACTAAATAAATGGAGGCAATTCGTTCACTATCTCTATACATGTAAATTCAACAAAATGGCCGTATGGCAATATCACATTAACACTGAGGCCTAAGTATAAAGTGGATATGACACCTAATACATTATTATAGTGATTGTATGAATTTTATACTTTATAATGTATACCAATTTATTTGTAAAAGACGCTTAATGTTCAATTTTTATATATGAGTAAAAGTATAAATCCATTAGTCTATTTTAATCTATATATGTTTAGGTTCAATTTGGATGTCTTTTATATATTACAAAAACAATTATTTTAATAACTTTAATAAGAGAGTCAATATATACATATATATATATATATATATATATATATTATACATACATATCTTCTCTATAATATATATATATATATATATATTGTATTTAATTACACGTAAACATACATCATTGGGTGTGAGTGGTTACAGCAACATCTTACAACGACTTACACCCACCCTAATAATGATGTATGCTTTAGATTACACCGCACATTAACAATAGAAGTTTATCAGATGACACTGTTAACTGGACACGTATATTATACATTAATTCATTATACAAATATATCATATGTATGCGTATTCCACTCATGTATTCCGTTGAAATTAACTATATCATATTAAGGGGACGAGCGCCACTCGTTTTATCATAAAAAAAATGTTATCCTATTTTTTTTTATGAGAAAATATGTATAATTGATTACTTTTACATATATACATCTAAAAACTGTGATATAAATCATCATATAAGTATCTAAAAAATTATGTTTTATAGACCCTATTTTTCACAATATTATTCAAAATAGTCAAAATTATAAGAATATATATTATATGATAACATTGTGAATACTCTATCGATTGAAACAATTTGAAAACTATTAGCAACTGTCATATTATGTTGTTTATTTATAATTTATAATTTATGAATATGTGAATGCATAGGCGACGCTATATGTCATGCAATAGTCAATGAATATTCAAGATTGTATACGTGTATTTTCTGATAGTGTCATTCATTTCACAATTTATTATTATTATAGAGATTTTTTTAATATACATAAATTATTGTATACATATTTATAATGAGAATAAATATGTACTCATATATATATACATGTGTTTATTATTGATATATTATCAGTTATTCCATAGTATATCATACAATATAAATGAAAATCACCATAAATTACCATCAAAATAACTATTTACTTTGAACTCGATTATATCAGAACTTTATATTCTCATGCATACCAACTTTAAAAACCATAAGTCTTTTTTTCTCTTTATTGAATTTTATTCAAATCTTCGCCATTATGAAGATAATTAATTGTATTTATATGAAACAGTGGTACTTTTTTATTTTAGTCATAAAGAAAATATATAATATAAATAATTTAACATAAAAAATTAAAAAATAATAAGTTTTATAAAACATAAATATTTTATGATTGGTAATTGAAATAAAAAATATTCTACTGTTTTCATATAGAATAGAATAAACTCTACACAATAAAAAAAAATTATATGTATAACTATATTGTATAAAAAGTCTTAGGATTTTTAAAACACGTACCAATTCCCTATCTACTACATGGATCTATAAATTCTATTTATAGATCAAGTGGTGCTCGTCCCCTTAATTACATTACAAAAGTATGAATTTATTCTCGCTTCACCTTAACATCATTTAATGAATTATTGTTATCGTTATCAATATGAATGATATCTATTAAATAAAAGTATAATTTATTGTTTGAAATTATATTAAAAAAAAAATAATCTTATAAATTATTTATAAATCATTTACTAATCAATTAAATCATTAATGTAATCACGCGCCCCGCCCTAACCACCACTGCGCCCCACTAGGTACGTCACATGACTGCCCTGCTGACGTGTCTCCTCCTGCCGACGCCCCACCTAGCCACCCTACGCTACCTGATGCACCACCTGCAGTGCGTCGCCTCCAACTCCACGCACAACAAGATGGACATCGGCAATCTGGCGGTCTGCCTCGCGCCCAACCTGCTGTACGGGGTGACTCGCACCAACGAGAAGATCAACAGCAACGAGGTAACCACGGCAACGCGATACAAACACCGTCGCTAACAACCGAATTTAAACCTACCCTTTTAATAGATGTGTGTAAATGTTATCTGAATTTAAATGATTCTTTTAAATCGGGAGAAAAGAAATTATAATATGTATTAATAGTGTTGTGAGTTAATAAAAAACATGTTTTAAACAGACGTTTTAAACCATTTTAAACAAAGAATAAAATACGAAATAACAGAAAAAAAACAAGAGACATAAATTTATATATTATATGCTCAAATTTTAATTGAAAAATGAATGTATAAAATAAATGTATAACAATATAATATTATTATGGTAATAAAGTAAAATTAGATGTATTTTATGTATTGATATAATAAATAATATATATTATTATATATTAACATACTATATATTGTTATATAATTTACAAAAGAAATCTAATTTTACTTTATTATTTATAATAATTTATTATAAAATAAATATGAAAGTTCATATATTTTTATAATATTAATTATATACAAATACAATTTATATTATACATATATTTTGATACAATCTCCATGTCTATAACATTAAATAATACAGAAATACTCAGTGTTATATTGTAACAAAATAAATATTATAATAATTATAATTTTCATACTAATGTATAGTATGACAATATGATTTAATGATTATTCAGATATTATATACTTACTTTATTATTATTTTATTATGTAACAACAAACTACTTTATTTAAGTAATTTTATTTTTTGTAATAGAAAAAAAAACGGATCAAAAACGAATAAAACGACTTATTTACGAAAAAAAACAGTTCAATACATGTTTTAAACAAGAATTAATAAAAAATGCGTTTTTTAACAACACTCTATATTAATATATGTAATATGTATGTGATCTAAGCTTAATTACAAGTAAGGTACGGCGACGGTGACACGAGTTAAGTGCACGTGTACTCGGTTATATTTTAATGTAATTGATGGATACAAATGGGTCTACAAATATAGTATTGAATTGATATATATATATCTATAAGTAAAATAAAAGTAGATATTTTAATTAAAAAAATAAATTATTAAAATAAATTAACTTATAAAATAATAATTATAAAGTAAAAGTTAAATTTTGTTACTTTTTTATTATTTTAAATCAGAAAAAAAACATTATAATATTTATTAACAAATTATATAAATTAAATTAAAAGTAATGTAACGCGTCTGCCGCATGAGTTAAGTGCACCTGCACCCAGTTTTAATTGTAATGTAATAGATGGATAACAATGAGTCTATTAAATATATTATATACAAATTAAAAAAAAAAAATCTAAATACAAATTTTATAAATAATATTATATTATTTATATAAAAGGATGAATTCTAATTAAAAATGAATATGTAAATAAATCTGGCACATGATAAAACACCTTCATTAATTTTCAAATTATAAAGAAAACTAAAACTTAATAGATATTGAAATATTGATTAATATTTTAAAAAGAAATATATTTAATAATAATTTTAATAAAATGCTATAAACTAAATAAAAAATAACATATTTTCATATTCATAACATAGATAATAACACGGATATTTAAGGCTGTGGTTTAAAGATACATAGATTTTGGATCATCCAATAAAATGATTACATAATTTCAATATAACCGTGAGGAATTTAACACATTTATATAAAATAAATTATTCTTAGTAAAATGGATTTGAAAATTACTAATTTATTTTATGATTTATAAATAATTGTTTGTTTATAGCATACTTAGTCTATAGATCTTATACTAATTATATATATAAGTATATGTATATATATATATATATATTTAAATATTAATTTGTAAAAATATATGTAAAATGTATGTATTTAATGTCATTTTACTATATATAAGTGTATGTATTACGTGTATATAAATATGTGCATAAATATCTGACTCTATCGCCCCCTTCACATTCCACAGCAGAGAAAACTCCTCCAACAGCAGACGGCGGTGGTACAACTTCTGATGGAGCGCGCGACCTTCATAGGGGTCGTCAGCGATCCCCTCTACGAACGAATCAAGCGTAACGCCGTCACGCATTCCAACACTTTCAATGCTTCCGACGTCGACGATTTCGAAAGGTCACCGGGGGTCGAGGGTTCACGTGGGTCGAGGATTCACTATAGTCACTAGAATTCTAACTTTGAACAACATAAAATTACTACTCATTCATCGAAACTCGAAACACGCGTGCAATATTCATATCGGAATTTAATACAAAATAATTAACGCCGGGCAAATAAATCTTATCTGATTGTGTATAAATAAATGATCGGCTCTCGTTAACACGATGCATTAAAATGAGAACGGCTTCGAAAGGATATTAGAGCCATATATGGTTATCAATGAAAACTTCATCTAAGTTCGTGGATGGGATGAAAGTACTCCACCAAAATAACAATAACAATTAAACGGAGACACTCAAGATATACCCATTACGTAGAACTTCTAAGAAATGGGTATAGTGGTAATGATGTTGTATTCAATTCCGACATAATGAATAGCACAATCAAGTGTTTAGAGTGTTTCGAAGGAATGAGCTACGTCGTCGCAACATTAGTATTTCTCATTCGCGCCCACCTCATTAAAAACCAATTGTTCTCAGATCCTTTATTTATACGTGTATAAATTTTCCCATTACGAATGGGTTTGTGAATGAAAATCATTTTTATTACGTAGAATATTTTAATAATTATTACTATTAATATCTTATTATTCAGTAAATCATTCTATAAATAGATCATCCAATAGATAAACCCCTCGTTTCCTATAGGTCGGAAGTTGATGGCGACCCCGAAAATGACATGCGCCGAAAGAAGAAGAAACGACGAAGTAGTTCTCTTCAAGGTCATTGCCTCAAAGTCGTATGCTATTAGATTTATGCTAATAATGCTAGTTGCTTTCTTGTATACAGCGAAAAGTTGCTAAAAAGTCACTCGGAGAAACTGATCTATTTAATTATATTTTATTATAATTTACATTATCTTATAATTATCAAATTATCTTATTGATATACATACTTTAAATTATCATCTATTAAAATAAAGCGTATATTTTATATATAATTTATATATTTTATTATATATATATATATATAAATAATATAATATGTTTTTATATACTTTTTTTTATGACATTAGAGGAGTTTTCTGGTAAGTAGCTGTTTCTGTTCAAATATATAAATACATATATATATATATATATTATAAGGGTGCAAGCTGGCATTAAAATATGTATAATATTTTAAATTTTTTTATTACGTATTATCAATGTTCAGTATCTTATTTATCACATTGTAAAATATTTTAAATTATTTTTCAATCAATGTAGAATTTTTATTAGATCAACCGAATTACAAAGTATATGGAATTGACAAGACTATTTATTTAAAAAAAATTTGAATGTAATTTTCTCATCTTTTTGCACTTAGTAAGCATACGTAAATTAAACGCCTTCTACTTCTTTAATTATTAATATTATTATCTGAAATTTGTACTGTATATAAATAACATGTAATAATATAACAAATATTTCAATATTTTGAAATATTTTTTTTACATCGTTTTAAATAAATTATATTTATAAAATGCCAATAATTATTTGAAGTAGGATATATCTATAGAATAAAAAAAAAGTTCTTCATTATCTTCATTGGTTTTGTATCCTTAACACTGTAGCTAGATCTTCAATTAACACGGTATCCCCAACGCCAGCATGCACCCTTAAAGCAGCTGTATTTGCTGATTATTTATTTGTCATTGTTTATTGTTTCATTGTCTATACGCTTTTGAGATACTTTTGTTTTAATTACGAGATGTTTAAGCGTTTAAGTGTTCACTCTTACGATCCCGCATACATACATACATACATACATACACACACACATACATACACACATACATACATACACACATACATACATACCAACTTAACCCCCATTCACCGATCACCGTTACCCACAGGTCTTGTTAGTAACCTTAGCAACAGCTTCACGAAGTGGCGTCGAGGCGATCCCCTACAGAACTCGAGACTTCAGAACCCCGGCAGACCCCAGAACAACACCAGCACCTTCAGTAATAACTTCTACACTGACCAGTCGACGATCAACAGCGAATCCGGTAAACTATATTATATTCGTATATTCGTATGTGATATTATATACGTATGTGTATAATGTGCTTCACTGAACAATTTATACTGAAAATTAATCTATAATAAATGAGAATTTAAATAAAATTATAATCGATAATAAATACAATGATAATGTAATCATTTTAACATGTATCATTGTACATGTACACACGTATAAAACATGTATATATATATATAGTATATATTATATACACATAATAACATATAAACATGTATATATACATATATATATATAAAAGGAAATATCATAGTGATCTTTAATAATATCCACCCTTTTCACAACACATCAAATTATCAATATGAATGTAATTTGTGAATTGGTATAGAATATATATATATCATGATGAATAAGATTTATTCTGGATTCATGATCTACATAAATTAAATATTTGTGCAGTTTTCGGACCGCAAACTATGCTAATAAAACAATCGGCCGTCCATATGTATGTGATGTTAATGTTTTAGATTAATCATAAATGCATTTTCAATAGTTTCTTGAGGTTTGTAGACGGTGTTATACTGATAAATGACTTGTACACATTATATTAATAATGTATATATATATATATGTATATATATATATATATTATCACTCAACTTAATCATGTGATTTTTACCTCTTCTGACATTCAATGAGGCTTTAATCCATTATCAGCTGTCCATTACTCCTCCTTCATCACACCTGCTCCCATCACCTTTAACCCCCCCCCCCAGAACACCGCGCCCCAGTAGTAATGAGCAGAGGTAGACGCTACCCTAACATCACCTCTAACCCCGCATTAACCCTTCTTAACCCCCCACCAGAACACCGCGCCCCTGTAGTAATGAGCCGTGGAAGACGCTACGCTAACCCCCCTTAACCCCCCCAGAACACCGCGCCCCAGTAGTAATGAGCAGAGGAAGACGCTACCCTAACCCCCCCTCTAACCCCACTTAACCCCCCCAGAACACCGCGCCCCTGTAGTAATGAGCAGAGGTAGGCGATACGCTAACCCCTCTTAACCCCTCTTAACTCTCTTAACCCCCCTTAACCCCCCCCCAGAACACCGCGCCCCAGTAGTAATGAGCAGAGGTAGACGCTACGCTAACCCCCCATAACCCCCCCCCTAGAACACCGCGCCCCTGTAGTAATGAGCAGAGGAAGACGCTACCCTAACCCCCCTTAACCCCACTTAACCCCCCCAGAACACCGAGCCCCTGTAGTAATGAGCAGAGGAAGACGCTAACCCCCCTTAAACCCTCTTAACCCCCCCCCCTAGAACACCGCGCCCCAGTAGTAATGAGCAGAGGAAGACGATACGCTAACCCCCCCCCTTAACCCCACTTAACCCCCCCAGAACACCGAGCCCCTGTAGTAATGAGCAGAGGAATACGCTAACCCCCCTTAACCCCCCTTAACCCCTCTTAACCCCCCCCCCTAGAACACCGCGCCCCAGTAGTAATGAGCAGAGGAAGATGATACGCTAACCCCCCCCCTTAACCCCTCTTAACCCCCCCCCTAGAACACCGCGCCCCAGTAGTAATGAGCAGAGGAAGACGCTACGCTAACGACGATTGCGACTACGAGGTGATGCGGAAACGTAAGGCTGGCAATGATCAGCTGACAGCTCCCTTCTCCGCTATTAAGAAGTTTGTAACCGTCGCTCTAGTGTGTCTCATGCTACCTGTGTATATCTATACCAACGGAGATATCAGTCATTTAGTTGTGAATTATCTCGACGGCATACCGAAATCATTAAACTTGGAATTATTTTTTTATATCGAGATTCAGTTATATATCGTCTATATTATGTGGCAGATTCAAAATTTCTAGAGTTAATTTAATAATAGTATATGTATTCTACATATTGTTTTATTTACATAATTATAGTAGACCTATGTAACTCTATTTATATGTAAATGCACTCTAAATACCATCAGCACTGCTAAGATTCTCCTGAAATTAAAACGTTTATGATTTTTGTTAAAAATTAGGAATTATTAAAAATTTATGAATTTATGATTTATAATATCTATGATAATTATTTCATAAATATAATAATACATTTGAAATTACGAGAAAAAAAAATTATCAATCTTTTTTTTTCAAATTTTTAAAATGTATTTTTAACTTTCAATAGTATATATAAATTTGTTTATAAGTTAAGTATACGAAATACAACTTTTTAAAGTAATCAATTAAAACAATATAATAATTGAGGGTGAAATATTTAAATAATAAGATATTAAAATTAATTTATTAAATGAAAATATTTTTTCAAAATTTTTAAATAATAATTTATTATTTATTTTGTTGTTTATTTATATATTCGACAGGTGGCAAAATTAACGAAATATACTATGCTCATATAATTAAATGGATTATCGCTATTTATATAGAAGTTTCAAATATAAGAGACCAGGAAGGTCTACATGTTTACATGACTTCCCAATATAGCTTGAGAACTTTTTTAATTTTTTAAATATTTTCCTGAGTATTTTTAATTTGGTTAAAATACTATAAAACTATTCTATTTATCTATTGGAGAAATAGATTAAATCAATTGTATAGATCAGGGGTTCTTAAACTATGGGTCATGACCCAAAAAAGGGTCATAGGGGTTTTTCAAAGGGTCATGCATGGTCAACCCCATGGGGTTTTTTATTAATAATATTACATTTTAAAAAGAATATATCTCCGAAAATTCCGTGTAATAGTAAATCTCAATTATTATTATTATTGGTGAACAATTACATTCTCAATATTTAAAAAAATATGTGTAGGATCAAGTCAGCTATTCGACGAGTTAAATTTTCCTGCGAGCCAAAACAAGTAGCAATTATAAATTGCTCTTTCAATTCAATGATTTCCTCTATAAAACATTACGCCCCTCTATTGAGTCTTTCAAGTTTAAAGAAACTCAACTTAAACGATCACGTTTGGATAATGATTCAAGTGTAATGTTTCAATCAAGTAACGTTACAAGAGCATCCTATGAAATAGCGCTTCTTATTGCCAATCAAAAAAAACCATACACAATAGCAGAAACTTTAGTGAAACTCTAGGGTTTCACTGTATAATTAAAGCTGACAAATTGCTTTTGGAACAGAAATCTGTATACATATTGAGTCAGATTAGTTTATCCAGTGATATAATTAAAAATAGAATTGATTAAATGTCAGAATACATTAAATTACAAGTAATAAAAAACATTAGAATCTCACTTCTTTTTTTTTACAACTCGATGAATATATATATATTTTTCACATTTCACAGTTATTAGTATATGTACGTTACATTCGCGATAGCAAATTTGAAGAAGAATTTATATTTTGTAACCTTTAAAAACAACGAAAAAGCCTATTGATATACCTCATCTTACCAGGTCGAGCTTGCTCGGAATTAAATTATTGATATAATGGACATATTTTCAGAATTTTTTGAAAAAGAAGAACTATCTTAGTCAACATTAACTGGTGTATGCACAGATGGAGCTCCAGCAATGCTAGGATCAAATCATGATTTTCTACTTTAGTAAAAAAAAGAAGAATCCAGATATCACTATAATTATACATTGCATGATTCATCGAGAAGCTTTAGCGTCGAAAACTCTTCCTATTAATATTAAATCGGTTTACAAACATCAACATTTTTACTTTTATTTTTAAAAGTGCACTTAATACACGTATTTTTCGGCTTTTATGTCAAGAGTTGAATTCTACTCACAAGGACCTTCTTTATTATACAGCTGTCAGATGGTTGTCGAAAGGTAATGTTATAGCACGTGTATTTGAGCTCATGGATGGATTAAAAATCTATTTTAAGTCTAAAGGTAAAAGTGCAGAACATCCGTTTATTATAATTATGGATTATATTCCTGAGGAAATGGAAAACGAATTTCTTAGTTTAATAAATAATACATCCATGAAAAATGTATTCAAACAAGAAGAAAACATATCAGATTTCTGGACAGCGATATCATCATAATATCCAAAAATAGGCTGACAAATTTTCATGCGAGTACTTTTACTATTTTCATCAACATATTTATGCGAAAAAGGATTTTCTACATTATTGAATATAAAATCAAAAGCTATAAATAAACTTTAAGCAGAATGAGAACTGAGATGCATCTTAAGTAAGACTTTGCCGAATATTTCAGATTTAGTATAAAAGAAACAAAGTCACAAATCATGAATGATTCAATGAATATTTTAAGCAAATCTGTTTTTTATTTTCAACATAATTATGGGTAATAGTAACATTTTATTTCATGAAAAGGGTCATGACAAAAAAAGTTTAAGAACCCCTGGTATAGATGATTAATAGATATGATATCAAATCATTTGTAAGACACTCACAATAAAAATTTATATTTTCATTTTTATAAAAATACATATATTATTCTATTCAGTATTGTATACATAAATATATATTATTGTATTATTTGCTCATTTATTTTAATAGTATTGAATATATAAATATATATTATTGACTTATTTACTCATTTATTTTAATTTCAATATCATATTATTTATTATAAAAAATGTTATCTTTAAATAAAGTCAACATTAATAAAGGTTGTTTCTAACAAAATATGAAATATATATATATAATGACATTAAATATTTACTTATATATATCAGTGTTCCATAGGTTTTTATCGGCTATGGTATAACCAGTAATAACTGGTCCGGTAAAATCAGGTTTTTGCCATGGTAAACCTAATTTTGTCTATATATTTAAATCTAATATTATCTATATTATTAATCCTAATAATAAGTCAATAATAATAAATATACTGATGTATGAAATACTGATATATTATATATATCATATATATATAAGTAAATATTTATTGTCATTATATATATATATATATTTATATATTAAACTATCCATAGCAAGATAAGTGAAGTAATAAAGGAGTTAAAAATGAGTGAAATAAGTCGAAAATAGAAATAAAATAGTGCCTATATATAATCGAAATTAGAAATAAAATTCAATGTTTTGTTAAATTTGTAATGTTAAATACATTTTTTTGTGCATCGAAATATTTAATTTCTACTTTTTTTTTTTGATTAATAATTTATTTAAACAAATTATTACATTATATATTATATTATTATTTTATATTCACTATAATTCGAAGAAATATCTTATATATAAATGTTATTATATATTAATATTTTTCGTTGGTTTAATAATTTAATAATTTTTCAATACACTATATTGATATAATAAATTATAAATGAATATCTGAATTTATAGAACATGCTCATATTTCATATTCTTTACATAAAATTTAGTTATAGGACAAACCTCTACCCTTTAGTTATTTATTTCCACTGCGTAATTTCGATAATTTAATAATACATAGTTTTCCCTGACCGATAGTAGTGGATTATAAATTAAAATATATTTCTAAAACTGATTCAAACCTTTCGTTGATAGGAAAGCGATTCTACAGGGAAACTCTACCCTCGGCAGCACTCCATTTAAGCCGTCAACATGTTAGTCATTGGCTATGTATTACGGAGCAGAATTAGTATACACGATACGAATGTCTATATATATATATATATATATATATATATACTTATTTCGTTAAAACCTGGATGCCTTAACATAAGAGCAGTTTCAAACGGATATTAATGCCAGTCGATTATAAGTAAAAACTTCATCCAAGTTTCTGTATTGGATGAAAGTACTTCCCTAAAATAACAATATTCACAATATTCACAATATATATATATATATATATATATATATATATATATATATACTAGCCATTTTGGCCCAGTGTATGTGCGGATAGTTGAGAATTATGAGTTATTATTAGAAAATCGCATGATATAGGTGTATTTTAGAAATAAGATATATATTATTTATTTGATTTAAATTAATTATGTTATAAAAAACAAATATTGAGAAATTAATATAATATACATAATAAATGAGAGTTAGTCCTATCGTAGTTAGCCCTATCTGAGTTAGCCCTATCTGAATTAGCACTATCGGAGTTAGCCCTATCTGAATTAGCCCTATCTGAATTAGCACTATCGGAGCACCTCGTCTCTCGATGAAATAAGTTAAGATTTAAAATAAATTTAATAAGTCGTACGAAATAAGTCGTACTAGAATACTGGTAACCGTGAATCTCATTGAATGAATCTAATGTTATTAAAAAGCACCATCTATTGAATATTCGAGGCGAATTTACAAATTTAAATTGTTAATCTATATTTGTAAATCCACTTTAATATATGAAAACACGGTACAATGTCACATTTTGATAGTGCATATTAAAGAGGAATAAAAGATGAGTATAACTGGTGTCTTCCGATCTTGCATTTATTTATTAAGTTCGTAGCATCGTCACTTCAAGACGATGCAGCATTGTTATATGTTTATAGAAATATATATATAGATATAGATATATAAATTTAGATATATATATAGATATAGACAATAGATAAAACAATATCAATATACGCTGAACATACCACATATGTCTAGATTTAGCTGATCACGGAGATTCGGAAATTAACATTGATTTAGCGAACGCTAACTACAACTCGAAAATGGCGTCGATTTCACCGAACTCATCGAAATATACGTTAGTTTAGACCAATCGAATTCATCCATTACATATCGTAGTATTCGTAACGCAACGAATTACTCAGATCTTAATTCTTCTATATATTAATAATATTATTTATTAAAATCTCATGTATATATATTGAATACAATACAAATAGCGGATACAAATGGACCCCTCAAGAAGTTGTATACTTATACATGTTATAAATAACTGTGAGGGACAATAAAATACAAATATTAAAAAAAAAATTCATTTATAAATGCTTATTTACAGCACTTATATTTACTTTTATTCATCAATTCACCAATCATTTTAAAAGGAATTAAAGAAATTTTCTTATTTTGATATAATATCATTTTAAAAAAATAATATATTTTTTTCAAAAATCATGTGTTTTAAAAATCTTAAGCCTGATATCGGGCTTTTTTTTGGTGTGAAAGCCGAAGCTTAGTACTACTTTCCCCTCCGCCCGCCCGCAGGAACAATAACGATATGAGTAAGACGAGTAATTGTTTCTCGACGTCGACCAGCAACACTACGACCTCGACGAAAGCCCCGAAGGGAGGCGTCAAGAAGATCAAAGGATTCCTACGACGACTCAGCGGCTCTAAAGAACCACTTCAGGTAGCGCCACCTACACACTACCGGCACCCTACCGTACCGCAGTGTATTCGTGTATATCCATTAATAGAAATAATCATAATAATAATTATTATTATTTATTTAAGCAACAATTTTATTGTTTAGTCGAAAGTATAAAGTTGAAATGATTGCTACCGATAACTTATGTTATCGTACGAATCAACGAACAATAATACGAGATTAAAATAATAACAATTTAATTACGCTAACTTAAAATTAATTTTTTTTTTATTTATGATTTAAAAATATTGCGTATTCCATTGCTCGTAAACGGCTTAACATAAAGGCGTAAGGCCTACATAGAGGTATGCATACATTGTAGGCACACCTCTATTATCGTTGTCGTTGACCGATATCAATCACAACCAACTAACATCGTTGTACGCACAGGGTTCGCAGGCTTCTCTGGGCGATTCTTCGATCTACTCGCAGGAGAGCGCCAACTCTACGCAGAAGATCAACACGGCGGGAATGTCCGCCTCGCTCGATTGTCTCGCTACGGAACCGGCAGCCGACACGGATAAACAGAATCTACCTGGTTTGTACCTAACAACGGGTACAGTAACCACTACCGGTGTACGGTAGCCTCCCAGCAAACAGTAATAGCATCGTAGTAATAACATAATAGCATATCTAATAGCCTTAAATGTTTACATTGTGCTATTATGCTGCTATTATGTTGCCATTAAATATATATTATGCTGCTATTAATTTTAAAAGTATATTATACTGCTACTATGTTGCTATTATTAGAATATTTAATTTAGATAACATTTAAAAAAAAATTAAATTTCTCAATTCCAATAATCATAAAACATTCGATGTCATTCATGTATATTATAAATATATTATAAATATATATAAATCATTTATAATCATAATTTTATTTTTTTTTAAAATAAGTTTCATATTTTATAATTTTAAAATTCTATTTAATAATCCTTTATTAAATTGTTTGTATTCTAAAAATAAATTATTTATTCCATATATTTCAAATTTGTAATATATCAATTTTAACTAATTTATTTATATATTTTTTTTGTATGTATAATTAATAATAAATATGATTATTTATTAATTCTATTTTTAATATTAATATTTTAAAGAGAGTGTGAATAGATAAAATATCATATCAGTCAGATATAATGCCCCAAATGAGTTTATAATGGTTACTTATCAACTTATTAAAAGTATGACTTATGGGCGAAAGAAATATTATGTTATATAAGAAATATTAACAAATATTTGTTAATATTTTCAAGCCCATTAGTAGAAATCAACACATATAACATAAACATAAAAAAAGTAAAGGGAAAAATGTCTTCTAAAAATAATAATAATTATTAATTTATATTTGTTACAATAACCACGACTTCACTCTCATTGATGATTGTTAATAATTGTACGACTATGCATAATGTTATTAAAATAGTATTTAAAGCGTTCCTAAATACTAATAGTTAATAAATGCCCTGATTCAACCGCCCCAAACGATTTCACCCCAGATTATCCGTATTCGTATTTCATTTTACTTTTATTTTATATTAGTATTTTAATTCACCACCCGAGTACACATAACTAACGACGTTACCCTATCACCCAGATTTAACGCCCCAAATGAGGAGGCGTCGAGACCGCACGCAGACGAGCGGCTCACTACGCCGCGGTCGTCCCAACACTCTGACGGCGGGGCTACCGGCCAACGTTCAGGGCAAACTGAGGCGTAGCGTGGACAACCGCGGCGGCGGTGGCTCAGTATCGTCAGCGTCGCCCCCTTCGGCTTTAGACGCCTCCGTTGTGATCGGCGGGGGTGGGGGGCGACAACAAGCCGAGGGAGTGGGAGGGGTCGCTACCCCCACCGCCGGCGCCGGGTTCGGGTCGCCCGTGAAACGAGAGTATCAGAACTGCGCGGGTCACTTCGATACGTCGCCGATACAAAAGGTTCGCTCGATAGCCGGGTAGATGAATTAAAATATCGATTTGCGTAAATTTAATACTATTTATTCGGAACGATTTATTTAAATTTATTTATTAGCTAACGAATATTGAAGATTATATTGAAGTTGAACGCTGAGTTAAACTTTGGGAACGACTAAATATAAACATATCGAAGTCCCGTGTGTATTGTTCTATTATAAATATTATATTATGAGCGTAAATGAATATAATACGTGCATACTTAGCACACATAGCGCAGACGTGTTATATCGTTCGTTTAACATATTACCATCTGTGATACACGCGTAGATATATAAATAATAAACTAAATATCAATTTGGAGATTTCCTCGTGATAATAGTATGCGAATATTACATTTGATATATAAACTCAATACTTAAAACCGGTATTCAATCAGTCCATATCGTATAGTAATACTTATAATAGTATATACGCTCGAAGCGTAATCATTGAACTACGCGAATTAATTATATTTATAGTAGGCTATTACGTTAGATATTTTAGATAAAACCCACTCGCAGGTAAACGGGGCTCCCGTAGGTTTGCGCTGTATAGACCTGCTGACTCACAACGACGCCGATGATATCTATGAACACGCAATGAAAGAAGCTCACGGTATGCCCCCAACCCCCCCTCCGTATCACATACGTTACTCGCGGTGTTGGCAAGTGTGGCTGCACTGCTGCGATCACCAGTTGTGATTTGTTGCTATTTTATTTGATTTTTTTTGAAAAATATGATTTTTGAAATAAATAATTTTTCAATTAAAATTATATATAGCTCGATGCAAAAAATTAACTAATTGTGTGATAAATTAGCACTTATAAGTACAAACGTATAAAAATTAGGATTAAAAAGTTAGTATAATATATACACATTTTTTGTTAAACCGATATTACCGCGCTTTTTCTAAACAATTAATTCGAACCCACCCACCGGTACCCACTAGCCGAGAAACAATCGTCTACCAAGAAGTGCACCTCCTACCTAACAACCGACCTCGATGAGTACTGCTCCACGGCCACCGTTACCGACTCGCTGGACATGCAGCAGGACGATGAGGAGGAGGAGGTGGCGCCACCTTTACCCGAGCGTATTAACCGCGGTCAAGCCCTCGTCGCCCCTGCCGCCCCCATCTCCGAGGCCCAGTCGGCGAGGTGTTCCATTGTCAGCGATGACAGCGGGGTGTGGCCTCAACAGGGCAGCTCCAGCTCCGTGCAGAGCAACGCCGCGCCGGTTTGTAGTCACCCGTAACGTAGCGATTGTTCCGTAGTTGTGATTGCGTTGTTATTAATTCAACTCGATCCCATCGAATACGAATTAATTTGAATATATTCTAATTATTATTTTATAAAAGTTTGAATCGACTAATTTTCTCGCGAATCGACTCGTATTCTGTAGCGGCACTCGTAATAGACGCGCTACAAATAATATGCGTCAATTAGATTATAGTTTATACTTTTGATCGTAACACATATCATAGTACTGCGGGAGGATAAGAATATACCTATATTCCATTTCTGTTTATCATAAAAGCCTCCCCTACGATGATCCATTAGCCGATAGTTGAGACCGCCTGCCGAACGAAGAAGGAAGTAGATCGTCACATGTCGGCGCTACGTTTCCCCCGGTCTCCGTTGCGTTGCCACCCCGCGCCCCCGCCGCCCTCCTCCGCCGGAGCGCCCGGTAGACGCGGCGGGGTCAGCCAATCGGAACGCAGACGAGGAACCTCTCCGCTGCGCATCCCCAAGGTGTTCACTCAGACCCCCACCGAACATCAGCGATCTCTCATTCGACGCTCCGCTAAGATTCCCATCTCGACTCAACTAGTTACCCCGTGCGCTCAGGTTTTACGCCCTACTGGGCTACTAGGCTACTGGGCTACTGGGCTAGTAGTACTAGCGCTACTGGGCTAGTAGTACTAGCGTAGCTTTCATTTCAAGTAATCATTTTATTTATATACACACGTATTATATATAATAAATTGTGGATTTAATTGGTTAAAATAGTGGCATTGTCACTATAAATAATATAATTAATTATAAATATCGTACTGAACTATATACTAATAATATCCTGATTACAGTGTTACTTCAAAACACATTCTAATCCTAAATTAATGTTTGAAGTAGGAAATGATACTATTATGATGCAATAAACTATTATAATTGTTATCTTTCAAACTAGAATTCACGAGAATATGATATAAGTAAATAGTTCAAAATCTTCTTTATTATTTGTATATAGTTTATAAATATACAAGTATATACGATTAGAATATCATTCTTAATAATAATTTATAATCTTTAAAATGTGTTAAATAATAAAGATCATCTGATATTAGTTTTAAACTTAATGATCTATTTAAATAAAATTATATTCTGTGATTTTCGTCTAAATTAAGTTATTTAGGCATATTTCATTATACGATATAACATTTATTTTTAATCAAATGATTTAAAATTATATACCTTGAAATTATTTTACGATTTATTTAATTTAATTAAAATTTGTTAAATTATTTCTTTATTTTAATTTAACAATAATTATATTAATTATTTTTGATTTCTGATTAATTATATATGAAATCAAATTATACATTAGTTTATAGGTAAATTTATATGATTCAAAAATAAAATAAAATACAGGAAAGTCTTATTTCCTTAATAAATTACAATATATTTAATTATTGATCATTAAATTGATCACACAAAAGTACATGTTTTATTTTAAATTGTTCATTTAAATGATTAATTTTATACATTAATTTTATATTTTTTATATTTTATACTTAATTAGGATTTTATAAACTCTTTTTATTTTCATTTTTACATTGATTTCAACACATACACTAGAATGTTCTTACTGTTATGATGGAGAATACCAATTTAACATTGAAAATTAATAATATATATGTAGTTATAAATTGTATATTTATTTATATTTTAATTTGTATATTCAAAATAAATACTCTATAAGTTATATTTTGTCAATATATTCAAAATCTAAAATATATAACTACATTTTTATTAATCCTATCATCTTTAAAACATATTTTTATGTAAATATTGATTTTTTATCCATACAATTCAACTACTCTATTTGTTATAATATTCGTTTATAATCTATAATAAATTAACTGAAAATATTCCACGATCTAAAAATTCTATATGTCAATAATGATGATAGGACGTAGAGTTAAAGTACCTATAGCTTGTTTACGTGTTGTAATCGAATTTCACGAATACCATCGTCTAATTTCGCACACACGCGTGTCACTAATTCAGATTCTACGCAAGCAAAAGAATGCGTTCGGTCCCGTAAAACGTCTTCAGCCTTCGTCATCATCTCCCGCCAAGCGCGCTAAATCCATTCGCCAGTTCAAATCTCCTGCGAAGTCAAACCATTCAAATTTATGAGAAAACTATTACTTTTATACATTTGATTGTGTAAATACGTTTGTGTTTGCGCGCGTACCTGCGCGTACGAAATATTCTACTTGAATGTGATAATCAATTTTTTACTTATGGTATCCGATGTAATTATATATTTTAGCGTACACATTTTAAAAATCAAATTCAATCATTACATTTAGATTTATATATTAATTTACTCGAAAAGCATTAAAGTTAAAAATAGATTTTGTTTTATTTTATTACCTATCTAATCGACAATGTGTTTCACACTATAACAATAAAATTGCATAATTCTATAAAACAAGATCATTATATAATATTTACAATGTGACATCTTTCTATCAACAAATAAATACTTAATACTATTATTTGTGTAATATTCTAAGAAATATAGGCATAACATATAAATATAATATTAATTTACTAATTTTTAGAGTAAGTGAACATAATAAATATGTTTATAGGAAGGAATGGGTTTTATATTTGATTGAAATGGCATGTTATTCGAGCGACGAAAGCATTAATAATTGTTTTAATACTTTTGTTTGACTGGTTTCTCTGATTTCTCCAGCTAGGAACATTTCATCCACTACACTGTATTACGAATACATTATATTACAGTTGATTAGCATTATAGCTACCTTACCTTATAGAAGTTGAATACGACATCAAGTTCGCATACATTGTGAAAGTATTCATTGGGAACTTCTATAAAGATGTGTATGGCCTCGAGATTGTTATCGCAGATGCAGAAATACAGACCGGCCTATCGTAGATATTTCGAAACAACAAATATTTATAGGCAGTTAACATATGTTTTAATCATCTATTTGTGAAATATGAAATAAATTATACAAAATAATCTTTTATATTGTTAACACTATAATGATTGTGTATACTTGAAATTTAAGCATACATGTTTATATCTTAATTTATATTTCAGCAGTAACAGCAGCATCTTTGTTAATGGAACGACCTTTGTTCTATTAATAGATTTTTACTTATTGTTCTATAAATGTATTTAATAGGAAATAATGGTCTACAAAAAGTGTATTGACTTTTTTTTAATTTATTTATTAAATACAATATTTACATAATTATAGATATTATATATATCTATAATAACTGCATTTTTATAGAATATAAAATATAATAATGAATATAATATTATTATCAACTAATACATTATTATTTTGAAAATAGAAGATACAATTATGAATATTTTTCAAAATTGACTAGTTATTAAATTTTTAAAAATGCATATATTATTTAGTTATAAATATTCTAAATTGTCTAAAAACTTCAATTCATGTAAAGCATTATTATAGGACTATAGTTTTCGAATGAGTGTAATTAGTAAAAAATAATTATTCTGAGTAAATTGATTCAAAAGATTTATAATAAAATAATGAAAATGTATGAAATATATAACTAACAATAAATGTTCACACATTATTTTATTATGAATAAATAGACACGACTGATTATTTAAATCGATATATAATATTATTTTGTTGTGATTTTAAAATTCTATTCTATAAATTATGACGATTATTAAATTAAATTATTATATTTTATTTTAATCATATATTTCAATTGTGTTTATTTTAGTTCCATTTCAGATAAAAATATGATTTTTATATCTTTTTAAAGATAATATTTGGTATTATAATACGTAAAAAAAAATTTGAAACACAATTTATTTTTCTCACTAAGAGGTCCCTTAATTATTTAAGAACTTTGAAGTAAATCATTCCAAAGACATCATATCTCTACTACAATAGTAATCAGCAATGTATAGTGTTTTGATTTAGTTATCTAAATATATATTTATGTTATATTTGAATGATTATTTCACAAATAATCTAGGATACCTATACATGTACATGAGGTAGATTAACTTGAACCTCATTTCCTTGGTAATTCTATATTTGTATATATCGTGTATAGAATCTATACTATAGCTATATCATAGTTTCATTTGATATTAATAGCACAACACATATTTTAGTATGGTGAGTATATGTTGTATATCCTATTTTATTATGTATATAATAAATATATTTATTTAGAAGATATAACAAATTTAATTATTACAAAATAATTTATTTTTATCTTTATTTCTAAATTAATCTATTAGTCTTATTAAATTAAATTGGACTAATATTAAACTTAAGACTATAAATATATTGATAATATAAACAATTTTATTATTAAAAATAATTAATTATTATCTTAATTCTAAATTATACTATTTATCTTATGATTAAATTAAATTGAACTATATTAAAGTATTGAGTAAGTTATGAATCATCAGATAGAGATAATCAGTCCGAGTGTTATCATCTTATAAACCCTCCACTCCACTAGCCAATAGTTGGAACCTCTCCGATGCGTATCCCCAAGGTGTTAACTCAGATTCCCAACGAACAACAGCTATCTCACATTCGACAACTCGCTAAGATTCCCATCTCCACTCAACTAGTTAATCCTTGCGCTCAGGTTATACATGCTACTAGCATTAATAATTCAAGTAATCATTTTATTTATATACAAATTATATATTTATTCATAAACATATATATGCTATATTTAATTAAATTGTGGATTTAAATGTTTAAAATAATATTATTGTCTTTATAGAATATAATTAATTATAAAAAGTATATACATAAACTATGTATTAATATACTATTTGTAAAAATTTAAATTTGTTTTGAAGAATTTAAAATTAATACTTGAAATAATGTTGATTTATTTATTTGCTTCAATGAACTTATATTTAAAATCTTGTTTTTATTTTAATATAACAATAATTATATATATATATATTCAAATTATAGATTAGTTAAGATAAATGTATATAATATGCTACAATAATATTAATTTTATTTATTGTAAACAATATTAAATATAGATTTTCCCTTTATATGTATATCAACATCATTGACTAATTCAGATATTACGCAAGAAAAAGAATGCCTCCAGTCCCGTAAAACGTCTACAGCCCTCATCATCATCTCCTGTGAAGCGCGCTAAATCCAGTCACTAGTTAAAATCTCCTGCAAAGACAAACCATTCAAATTGATAAGAAAATTATTATTTCTATACATTTATGTTTTGCATAATATTCTATGTGAATGTTCTAATTAAATATTAAATATTAGCGTACACATTTTAAAAATCATATTCAATCATTATATTTACATTTATATATTAATTTACATTAAAGAATTAAAATTTAAAAAAGATTTTGTTTTATTTTATTACGTATCTAATCAACAATATATTTCACATTATAACAATAAATTTGCATAATTCTATAAAACAATAACATTATAAAATATTTACAATGTGACATCATTCTATTAACAAATAAATACTTAATACAATTATTTTTGTAATATTCTAATAAATACAGGCATATTTATAAATATATACACATAATATTAATTTACTCATTTTTTGAGTTGGTAGTGAAAATAATAAATATTATATTTGATTATAGGAAGGAATGGGTTTTTATTTGATTGAAATGGCATGTTATTCGAGCGACGAAAGCATTAATAATTGTTTTAATACTTTTGTTTGACTTGTTTCTCTGATTTCTCCAGCTAGGAACATTTCATCCACTACACTGTATACCTGTATTATGAATACATTATATTAGAGTTGATTAGCATTATAGCTACCTTACCTTATAGAAGTTGAATACGAGATCAAGTTCGCATACATTGTGAAAGTATTCATTGAGAACTTCAACAAAGTTATGTATGGCCTCGAGATAAGCGAGATTGTTATCGCATACGTCCACGCAGATACAGAAATACAGACCGGCGTAGCGTCGGTATACAATCTTGAAATTTCGAAACTAAGAATAAATATTAATAGCAATTAACATATTTTTACTAATCATTTGTGAGATATGAAATAAATTATAAAAATAATCTGTAATATATCTATTTTATTTAAAACATTCATAAGATATTTGAATCATTAGTATTCTGCAACCGCAAGCACATGAACACATACTTGCGTGAGTTATATTTATATTGCGGGAGTTGAAATATGCAATTAAATATACATACGCGTGAAAGTAGATCCGCACGAAAGTAGATCCGTACGAAAATAGATCCTAATCTTATAGTAATATATTGTAATCGTATAGTAATTATATATATATATAATGTATGTGTGTGTGTGTGTGTGTATGTGTGTATAATTACTATATATTACTATATATATATATATATATATATTCATTAATTATATATAAGTATATATATATAAATAAGTGTAAGTATATATACTTATATATATAAATTAATTATATATATATATAAGTGTATATATACTTAATTTATATATATATATATATATATAAATTAAGTATATATATATACTTATATATATATAATTAATAATATATATATATACTTATATATATAAATATATATATACTTAACTATAGTATACCTAATTATTAACTTAATTATAGTAAACTTATTTATATATATATATATACTTAATAATATATATATAAGTACATATTTATATTAGTATATATAGAAATAAGTTTACACTAATTAAGTTATTAATTAGTTATACTATAGTTAATAAGTATTTATCCAATGTATATACTATATAGCTACGTGTACCATGCTTCACGATTCATGCACGATTCATGCATGACTAGTCGTCTACTAGTTCATATACTCCAGTAGTATACCAAAGATTTTCCTTTGGAAAATCTTTGAGTATACTATATATAATATATATATATATATATAAAACAAAATATACAATATGTGTAGTTAAAAATATAAATATACTTGTAATACAAGATATATAGTAATATAAATGCTAATAATAATACAAATTAAACACACACACACATATATATATATATACAGCTATTTCCAAAATTTACAAAATAAAGCTATTTATATAATAAAATATTAGAAGTAATACAATATATATTATTATAAATTTCACTAAAAATAGCTCAAGCTAGATTTGAACTCGTGACTTTCTGCTTAGAGAGTATGCCTTCGAACCACTGAGCCATAACACATATTTTTATTATACTACTAATTACTATTATTATTCATTAGTACCGGATAACATATTGATGGCTTATAGTATTATATATATATCATATATTGATTCTACTTGAAATTAAATGGACATTCCAAAACTATATCGATCTCTTGCGTACGTAACATATTCGAATCATAATCGAGTATGTTATGATAGTATAATTGTAATTTAATTATAAAACAATTATTTATTTACATATATATATATATAATATGATGTGTCTATATATATATATATATATATGGTTATATACCTATAAGGTTATAATAATATATTATATATATACGCGTATATATATAATTATAATGTATTATATCTATTTATAATATCTTTATAATATCTATTTATGTATTTATGTATTATATCTATATTTAATCGCGCATGAATATAAATTATATTGAAAATCATTTAAATGCATCACTAATCACTGAATGCAAATAGCGTATAACGAACTGATTGCGCGCGCGCGCAGAATTTTCATGTGCATGTCCTTTCATGGATACACTGCAGTTCGAGACGACTAATGATCCAGATATTTGAGATAATTATATAATTCAAGTAATTTATTAAATAATAATATTATAAAATAAAATAAAAACCTCAACGAAATTAGTGTGTTTAGCATCTCTGACAGTAACAACAGCGTGCACCTCTTCGATTAACTTCTGCTTTTCATCATCATCAAAGTGCATGTACCATTTCGCTAATCTTGTTTTACCGGCACGATTTTGTATAAGAATAAACCTAATCTATAATTCATGTTATATGTATACAACTATTATTTGTATATATATATATATATGTATAAATTAAAACTTATTCATAGTTTTTCACCAAACACCTTTGCGCATTTACATTTTAAACTATTGGTGAAAATACACAATTATAAATGCCTATTATATAATACAATATAATATTTAAACCTTATATTTATATAATATAATAAACAATACGATCAAATTACTGTAATTATATACCTTTTTTTATATTTTTAAATTATAAAAGAAATGTGATATAACATTTTAATTAGTAAATTATAATATACAATACAAACTTGAAATTAGTCTTATATCAATATTATCTGCATTTAATGAAAATTTAAATACTATCCTGCAATGATAAAATAATAGGAATTTATAATAATATTCATCAAAACCAAAATAGCTAGAAATCATGTTTAAAGTTTATTGAAATATTTACATAGATATATAGATATATATATATATATATATATATATATATATATATATAGATATATATATATATAAACAAATAAAATAATTAATATAAAACAATAGATATATATATTTTTGATATATTTATAAACAAATATCATGTTTTCTTATTTATATAGAAAATTTAGATATATTTTTGTACACAAATGATAGATAAATGATTATAAATAATGTTATTATTGAATAAAAACTTAAAAAATAAAATGAAGAACTTATACCCAACTTAAGGGGATCCCGCACATTTATAACACGAAATTTTCCAATTTCGTGTATAAATAGATAGGAAAAATCTAGGTCCACTAAAAAAAATAGAACTGAAATTCTATTCATTCAATTGACCTAATTTTTTTTGTAATGTATTCATATCATATACATGCATAGGAAAATAGAAAGTTATTTTTAATATTATTATTTATTATATTATATATATCTAAATTAAAAATTAGCAATACTAAAATGATGATATTTCTATAGAAATTATCATTTTATACAATGAATTCTATACATATTATAAATTATCTCTCTATTTTATTATTCACATAATTAAATTCTATATAAAGCACAAAAAATTAATATTATAATTATAATAGTTTTTATGTTTTATATTCTTGAATGCACATACCTATCGCGAAATAATTATTCTGAGAAAACAGCGTTTGAAGTTTGACAGCATAATAATGTAATATTGAATAGCATATAATAGCATTATCTTATCGTTAAAAACACATTTTTATGCAATTTCTAGACTGAATTCATGTCTAATTTTTTTACAGATACTAAAAAAGACTACAATAAGTATTATTATGTAATAAAAAAAATATAAAATAAATTATCATCACTTTAAATGTGCTGAGTGTGGGACCCCTTAAATAATTAATTTTGTTATTAGATGAATGAATGTTGAATACATTTTATATTAAACATATTTATTAATATAATTCGATTAACCAATGAATTTCAATAACTCGTGATTAAATTTAATAATTTTATTATAAATAAACAAATTATAGTATCTGAAAACATAGTGAGTCTAATTCTAGGGTAATATTCTAATTCTATAAAATTTAAATAATCTTAATTTATATATTACGGTAGTTGTGTTTATAAAAAAATTTAAAAATTAATTTATAAATATTAACAATTTGTAGTAATTGAACAATAAATATTATATTTTTAAATACACTCATTATATTAGTTTATATTTTATATGTATGGGAAATATAATTCATGAATATTATAAACATATATATATATATATATATTGAACAGAATATCTGAGAATGCTATAAGATAATGTGTAATAAATTATCTGATGTAAATTTATTGAAGTTTATAAAGAATATAATTATTATTAAATGTGATTATCGATATATAAATATATTTTATTTAAGTTATAACAATAGGATTTAAATTAATAAAAGGCTTATAAATATTAATTTATTATAGTATTATATAATATATTTTTCCTTTTGAAGGGCTTCAAATTTATATATCAGTATTTTAATTTTGTTGTCACCCAACATTTTTAGCTAGTATATTTTAAATATTTATACTATATTTATAATTCCTAAATATTTTAGAGGTACTACTAGTATTGTGAATAGAAGATATCTATACATTATATAAGAGTTATTAAATTTGTACTGAAGATAATTAATAAAATAATTATTATATTATCAAATTTGGTCAGTTAGACCTTTATGTTAGAGGTCCTCTAACATAAAGGATAATTATAATAATATCATATTAAATATGTATATATTTTAACTCAAATTTATAGTGTAATTTATATCAATAGTAGTTATTAACTTAATAAATTAAACTACAAATTATAGAGTTAAAATAAATACATATATAATATGCTGAATTATTTAGTGAGTTATTATACTTAATTGCTAATTAAATTAGTATAATAATTATTATAATATTATTATTTTTATAATTATTATTAAAAATTATATTCATTATGAATAATTAATATCATGTTTTACATATTTCTTCATATGATATCATATATCACATTCCTTATACGAATATATTTACATATGTAGTATTTATATATTATGAACATATACATATATATGTAGGTATGTGAATTTATAATATACATTTACTATACATAATTTACCAAACAAATTTCAAAAATCATTAATTTAAATTAAAAAATATAACATATATTAATATAGTATATACCATGTTTTAAATTCAGAATAAATAATTGCAAAGAAATGGTTTATGTAGATGTGTTATATTAAAATTATGAAATGCAATTATTATCTAAATGTGACAAATATATAATAATACCATTTTATTTCCCTCGAAATATATAATAAATTATTTATAATGTGAAACGCCCACTTTTTATTTATTATCTGATATTGATCATCTTTGAAATAATATAAATAAATAAAATGACAAAAATAGATGAAATTCGAAATAAAGTGGAATTGGGAGAATTTTGTATTTCAAATGTTTGTATATAGTTAATATATAGTATGTTTATTAATTTAAATTTTAAAATATTAAGTATTTACTATATTATTTAATATAATTATAATAAAACTATTTTTTGAGCGATATAAAATATATTTGAAATATATTTTGTCTAAATATATTTGTTATATTTGCTGATATTGTAGTATGCCATGCCTTATATACACACATATAAAACTAGCTATACTTATAAGTTAATTATATATATGTGGTTGTATGTGATTTTTCATTTTTAATGTTCAATTCATTTAGATATTTACAAATTAAATCAAAAATTGTTAAAATTAAATTAATGATTTCAATATAATTTTTTCTAAATTGTAATATAACGTAATAGTTATTATATACATATACATTATATTATTCACAATGTCGACACAAATTATAAACATACATATTTGCGATACGATTCTAATTTAATAACATATTTATAAAAAGACGTTTTAAAATTAAATTTTTAATGTATTCATTTGGGGGATGAACGAGTTGGGAACGGTTTTCAAAATGTTATCAGCAATTGAATCGGGCGACGAGCGCGCATAGCGTATACAGTTAAAAATAGATTATATGTTTATATTCAGTGAATATTATTCACACATCAATGCATATTTGTGTATACAATGTATACACTGTATGATACATTTATTGTTAAAATGAGATTATTAATTAGAATAAACAGCCATATATAGTATACACAGTGTATTGCACTCACACATACATACATTCATATCTAAATTATATATATATATATATATATATATATATATATATATTCATATATATGAAAAGTATTGATATATGAAATCACATGTAAATTTGTAGATGAATGAAGATATATAAATATATATGTGTGTATAGTATACATTGCATATTAGGTTGTTATTTAATATATAGTATGATATAGCAAGTACCCGTGATTATTATAATGATTATATATGTATTTTTATATATGATAATATTATTTTTTATTATACTTGTGATATATAAATATGATATATATATATATATATATATATACTGATGTGTATCTATGCGTGTGTGTATATATGTGTGTATTTTCAAGATGTTTTATATAAGCTTTATCAATATCTGTAGGCATTGAAGCGTGAATATAAACATATAATCTATTTTAACTCTATATGCTATGCGCGCTCACTATCTGCCTCAATTGCTGGTTACAATTTAAAAAACAGTTTCCAACTCGTTCAGTAACCTATTCATTTAATTAAAAATATTTAAATATTTCTGGACTCTTTGAAATCATTGAAATATAATTAAATATACACTGAAAAATATATTTTTGGTATAAATATTTACCATTACAGGATATATAGTATTTTATTTTAGTAAATATAATTATATATTATTATTATAATAATTATATAATAATACATGATTATATTATATACATTTAATTTAAAATTACAATAATTTATAATTAAATTATAATTATAAATTATATATATTATATATATAATATATAAATGTTTAAACATGAGGATTTTAACTATACGTAAATACAAGGTACGTGGCATATTTTGAGAAACCGTCAATAGCAGATGCTCAATATATAACATAAGTAACTGTTAACTAACAAATTAAATCAAACTTAATAAAATCTACGAAGACCTGTATTAAGTATAAACCTGGGCCACCTCCTATCCTACGTACGTTGATAAATACATATAAAATGTTGTACATTTCCACATAATTAGTAAATTCACTATTATGAATTTTACTTGAATAATTTCACGTGTACCCAATACATCATTCACGATGAGAATACAATATTTACTTCACATTATCGGAGTACAAGACCGTTATACAGGCAATCGCAACGCTTTGTTTAGTTAACCTAATCACAGCCTCAATAGAGAGCAACTAATGTGAACTACGTGAACTACAGGTACAGACCACTGACTTCCCCGGCGGATACCCAAACTATAACGACGAATGGGATCAGAACAAATTCAAAGAGGTTATCATCGAATGCGAGTGTAAATATAGATTAGATTTTAATATTTCATAAATTATGAAGATATTTTACATGACTACCCTGATATAAACATATATAATATATTATATATATATATATATATATACTATAAATACATATAATGATATAACTCATGTATTCTACTGTACCGTATAGAAATTCTCCGTCGAGGTTAAGCACCTGTCAGAACGTGACATGGAGTTTGACATCATCGGCATCGACTGCTCGCTGGCTAACAGTCTCCGTAGAATCATGCTATCAGAGGTTAGAGTGCATAGGTTATAGTGCGCACACCTATCTGTATCATCGCATCGTTGTACTCTGATTGATTTAGACCGCAGCGTGCTTAGCGTAGCATGACAGTTGATCAGATGAACAATTGATCAGGTGGACAGTTGATCAGGTGGTCAGTTGATCAGATGGACAGTTGATCAGGTGGACAGTAGATCAGATGTATATTTGATCAGATGTACAGTCTGTTGTTAGATCGCGTAGTAGATACAACCCTAGTCTTTACGTGCTACGAGCACATACCCTTAGTCGTAAGTTTACATTCATACTGACGACTATCTCATTGCGACGCATGTTATCAATATGGTTTAGGAGCTTTAATAGCCATATTGCAGAGTACTTGTATTTATATAATATAAGACGTTAAATATAGCCACAATGCCGATATTACCTAGTTAATGAAGATATTGTCAAAACCCTGCAGACCTCTCCTAATTAATCCATCTCTCGATACCCCTATAACTGTGACAGCGTGATGCCATTATACATATCACCTAGTTCAGATGCACATACTTAACCCCTCTCTAACCCGCTCGCTAACCCCTCGTTGACCCCTAAGGTCGCCACAATGGCAATAGACCGAGTGCACATCATGAACAACACGTCGCTGGTACAAGACGAAGTACTCGCGCATCGACTAGGTCTCATTCCTATTGCAGTCGACCCTTCCGTCTTCGTCGAAGTGGACAAGAGCCGAGGTAACCAATCGGATGCCTCTGTCGATAGCAATAGACTAGAATACACTCGGTACAAACGAATAGAATAGACAATACGATTTTATTCATAATTAATTCTTCTACCCTGGCAGTGCCTTAATCAGACATTAATATCGAGTTATTAAATTCATTAAAATTAAATTTTCGTTTACTAAAATATTATATTAAGTTAACGTATCATTATTATAACTATCATCTTATCCGTTTTCTTAACTATAGTGTAGATAAGTGCATCACCTTTAGGTACAGCTAACACCATTCTATGTAGTGTACATCAACAATAAGCATAATCAGAAGCATCGTGCATCAGTATATCTGTATCCCGTAGCACTAGTATGCGTGAGTTCAGCCTCTACTATAATAGTACTACTACTACTACTGTAGTAGAGTGCAGGAACAGTGAACGTATAACTTTAGTAATATGACCGCGATGACTATGTTTCTAACTCTGCCCCTTTTTATTATCCGTAAGAACTGATCAACAACGACATACTAACTATGATATAGAGAGCCTAGTAGGCTATTATCACAGTAGCCCAGCCCTATTTACTATTGGTCAACGCATATAAAGAAGCATAATTATTAAACCTCTTACTCTCGTAGATATATGGTTCTAACTATGACGTATAGAGATATTCTCCCATGGTTTAATTGACATACCCACTCGAAACTAGGTCTGCCCCAACCCATGTAACCCCACCCCATCTAAGCTTACCCTATATAAACCCACCCCGCACCTTCTAACCTCCGCCCCTTATAACATCCACCCCATCTAAAGCAACTATATCGAAACTCCGCCCCTTCTAACCCGACCCAATATAACCTTTCACCGCCTAACCCCATTCCTAATAACCCACCCCATCTGACCTCACCCCCTACCATCTTAGATCAAGTAGATCAACAGACAGCATGCGTGGATGACACCGTGAAGTTCACCCTGCAAGCTAAATGTACCCGCAACCCTAAAGCCCCTAAAGATAGCGTTGACCCCGATGAGATGTACATCAATCACACAGGTCAGCTAGAGGTCATGTGATCAACACTCACTACTAGGCCATATATCATGTATAGAACACATATATATGTATGTAACAAAGTGAAGTTCTTTAGATATACTGTATTGAAGCAATGACCTGTTGAATATAACAATAATAACAATATAATAATAATAATAATAATAACGACAATGACAATATGTACTAACCCGGTGAGACACAGAACCAAAAGTGTATCAAACTCACCAAGCGGCGTATATAAACTACACAATGAATAACAACTTATACAAATGATAAAACATATAATTACAATATAGAAATTACAACATAGAAATATACACATGGCTATAACATCAACCGAGTGTGAAGCCTAAAACAATGTATGTATGCAGATATATCGATATTGAATTAAATTCAATTTGACAAAAATATATATCACACTAATCATAATATATCGGCAGACTTCACTTTATAACATATATATATATATATCAGAAGTTATTTTTCGTAATCAAAAAAATATATTAACATAATAGTCTGGTTCTTTTTCTTTTAAAGAGCTTAAAAATAATATATTATTTCAAAATTATTTGTATCCATATATATATATATATATATATCCTGTATATCTATATATATAATGACCCTCTATCAGGGTTCCATTATTTTTGGTAAAAACCTGTTTTTACCGGGCAAAAATGGCAAAAAGCGGTAAAATTAACAAGTTGATGTAATTGGATACATTTTATAAATGAAATAAAATAGTACTGTGTTATATATTCACAAAATTATACAATGAAAATATTACTAAATAGTTATACAGTATTGTAAAAAATATTTGTAAAAACTATATTTAATTTCATATATATAAAAATAAATATTCTATTCAGTATATATATATATATATATATATATATATATATATATATATATATATATATATATATATATATAATTAACAATATATATAGATATATTTAATTAAATATCATGGTATAAAATCAAATAATGAATACATTTCTGAAATTTTTTGAAATAATTTCTCAATGAAAATATTATTAGTTCTATTATTTAATATATATATTTTTTTTTACAATATTAAGCCCCTGTCACACCGAAAAAGTTGGCCGATTTTTCACCGATATCATACCGATTTTCTCTCTCTGTGCGACACCTCTCCCGATATATCTCCAATATATCACCGATATATCTCCAATATATCACCGATATCGTGACAGTATCGCTATTCATCATTTGGAGATATCTCTAAATATTTAACGATTTCTTGACGATTTCGTTACTGCGCATATCAGTGAAAAATCGGCCACTTTATTTGGTGTGAATGGGGCTTTACCTTTTACTAATACAAAAATAAACATTATTATATTCAATATTTTATATATATATATTGTCTTATTTACTCATTTATTTCAATATCATATTATTTATTTAAAAAAAATTTTCTTTACAGAGTCAAATCTAATAAAGGTTTTTTTTTAAATATAAAAAACCTATAATATTGATTTTAATGTAGTATTATTTAACTTTATAATTGTATATTATCTATTACATATAAATTCTATAAATAATATATAATTGTAAATTATATAGACAATAGTAGATTTAATACAATATAAATAATATTATATTTAATTATATAGACAACACTAGGTTTTTACCATGGTAAAAACCTGTTTTTACCGGACAGGTTATTACCGTGGTTATTACCGCGGTTATTACCATAGGCGGTAATAACCTATGGAACACTGCCCTCTATATAATGAAGCATGGTGAACTACCATATTATGTATGAAAGCCGAGCTATTTTCTATTATTAGCTATTGAAACCTCTCCGTATGCGTAATATATACATATATATGTATATATATATATTTATGTAATTGTGTATAAATAAATGATCGGCTCTCGTTAAAACCATGGATGCCTTAACATGAGAGCGGCTTCGAAGGGACATTAGAGCCATATATGGTTATAAGTGAAAACTTCATTTAAGTTGCTGGATGGGATGAAAGGAGTCCACCAAAATAAAATAAAAAATAAAAAATATAGATACTGTAATATATATATATATATATAAACAGTACTTATGATCATACATGAATACGTTGATCTACATACGCATAAGTGTCACCTAAACGTATGATAACATACCCCCTACACCCCATTCCATAGTGAAGTCGAACATGTTCAAGTGGGAGCCGATCGAAGAACAGACTCATCTGTTTCCGGACGGCATAGAACCTGCAGACGACGATATCATCATCGCTAAGATGCGACCCGGACAGGTCAGTAAGGCTATGATGTCTTACCACAAACAGCTCCGTATCCACCCTATTTGTATAGCCCCGATGTTGTCGAACATCCCAATCGTGCAGTTTCTGTGTGAACGGCTATATAGCGATATTGAAAAGGTCGACGCAGCACTCCTATGCGTGTGATATATCATCATTGCATATTAAATGTTTGACTGCCCGATATCGGGTGTAGGTTTTCAAACGAATACATAATAAATCATTTGTATATCCCGATATCGGGCTGTTTCTTGATGTGACAGCAGCTAAAGAGTGTTTGAGGCATAGAGTGTAATAGGGTGTTCACATCAATTCCGTTTTAAAAAACGTACGTGTAACTGCAACTTCAAATGATTCATTCACAGCAAATTTGAAGTAACAGATTTTTAAGTGTTCACATCAATTCCGTGTTTTTTAGTTTGTCGTAAGGGTAGACATATATCGCCACCTATATTTAAATATGTACAAATAAAATCAATTGTAACAAATCTAATTGTGGGAAATAGCTAAATTCAATGTATAAATAGTAGTATTATATATTTCTTTAAATACACAAATACATAAATACTACATACATTATATTTATTAATTTAATATTTTTAACTAATATAACAAATACTATATTATTATATAATACATAAATCCTTATAATTATATCTAAACTTATGAAATATATATAATTTAAATAAATATTTAATAAATTATTGAAATATATATTATATATTACTATTGTATAGTTGATATATATTATTAAAATATATATATATAGTTGTATACCATCTTATATAACCTTTTTATAATATATATATATATATATATATTTAATAAATAGTTATTCGATAAGTTATATGTAATAATATACTTTATATATATATCAATTGGAATCAAGTGGAATTCTAGCTGTTCTCTCTAATTCTGTGTGTTCATACTAGCTGTTCTCTCTAATTCTGTGTGTTGTTACGTACAGAAAATAGGATTAATCCTATTTCAGAAAACGTTCAGAAAACGTGTAGTTCAACTTCAAATAAATAGGAATGTGACTCATAACTTCAAATTTGCCGTGAATGAATCATTTGAAGTTGCAGTTACACGTACGTTTTTTAAAACGGAATTGATGTGAACACCCTATTAGACAGGTGGAAAGGCTACCAATGTATCTAAACAATGCAGTCTGTCTATCTGACTAACTTTCCTAATGCAAAAATCACACCGTAAGCCCCGCCCCCATGACGTTACACCACCACCACCACATCCGTCATACTGTAAGCCCCACCCCTTGACGTTACACCCCCACCACCACCTCCGTCATACTGTAAGCCCCGCCCCCATGATGTTACACCCCCACCACCACCTCCGTCATACTGTAAGCCCCGCCCCCTTTACGTTACACCCCAACCACCACCTCCGTTATACAGTAAGCCCCGCCCCCCATGAAGTTACACCCCGACCACCACCTCCGTCACACAGTAAGCCCCGCCCCCATGAAGTTGCACCCCCCATCGTACTGTAAGCCCTGCCCCCATGACGTTACACCCCCACCAACACCTCCGTCATACTGTAAGCCCCACCAACACCTCCGTCATACTGTAAGCCCCACCACCACCTCCATCATACCGTAAGCCCCGCCCCCATGACGTTACACCCCACCTCCGTCACACAGGAAATCCACGCTGTTCTATTCTGTAACAAGGGTATCGGACGAACTCACGCTAAATTCTCTCCCGTTGGTAAGTGCTAACTGTGATACGGGGTAGGGGATGAGTAGGACCTAGTGGGGGGTGGGTTATCTCTAGTAGTGGTGGGTTAGCTCTATTGGGGTGGGTAAGTTCTATTGGGGGTGGGTAAGTTCTATTGGGGGTGGGTAGTACCTAGTGAGTGGTGGGTGAGCTCTAGTAGGGGTGGGTTAGCTCTAGTGAGTTGTAGGTATGTTCTGGAGGGGGTAGATGAACTCTAGTAGGTGTTGGTAGGTTCTAGTGGGGGATTGGTAGAATATATAGGGTGGTGTGTGAGCTCTAGTCTGGGAAGGGTGAACTCTAGTGGGGATACACATGTTATGTCTAGTCACACAATAGAAATGCATAAGTTGTAAGCAACCCCCATTTACTAGATAATATAAACCTTGATATCTGATCATTTGTCTATACTCGTGTATATATAGTATGGTTGTATACTCTAACAATGCGACGAGTTCATGAGTTAAACAGAATTATTAATGTATATGTAAATATTAGCCAATAGATTAATTGATACTTGTTTGATTATATTACATTGTTTATTTAAAAAAGGTTGTGTGTTATCTAAATTTAAATATTCTCATAAAGACTATAAAAGAAAGTATTATTTATATATATTTCATATTGGTAGTACACACACACATACACACACATACATACTCACACACACACACACACACACACACACACACTCACAATAAGTATTTAAATGTATACCGTTATCTAATGTACACATTCCATCGGAAATAATTACATAAAACATCGATTATCTTATAATATTACATAACCTATAATAATTAACGATAACAACAAAATTACATAACAACAGATTTATATAGCACATTACATAACACCTACCCTCCCGCCCACAGCCACTGCGTCGTACAGAATTCACCCCGAGATCGTGATAACTAAACCCGTGCTCGGAGATTTGGCCTACAAACTACAGAGATGTTTCCCAGCTGGAGTTATAGGCATCAACGGAAGCGCAGGTACCACCCCTACCACCACCGTCACCCTTAATACGGAGCGTATCTAACCCCACTCTCTCACTATCTTTGTTGTAGATACCACCAGCATATCTCCGTTGATACTGATTTGTCTCTCCTCCTCTCTCACTATATTTGCTACTAAGTTATCTTCCCGACTATCTCGCTATCTTTGTTGTAGATACCACCATCATATCTCTGTTGCTACTCAGTTATCTCCCCTCCTCTCTAACTATCATTGGTACTGAGTTATCTACCCCCACACTCTCACAATCTTTGTAGAGACCGCCAGTGCTTATGTGGAGAACTCACGTTTGGACACTTCTAGTCGAGAAGTTCTACGTCACGATGATCTCAAAGATTTCGTTAAACTGTTCCGAATCAGGGATCACTTCATATGTTAGTCCTAGCTCTGTCGCTTTAGCACTCTGAGTTATTATTATATATTACACTGCTTATTATTTATACACTTATATATTTATAATTTCATCTAAATTCCACATTTATGACCTAGAAAAAATTAAAGAAAAACAGCATATTTAAATAATATACTTTTCATAGTAAATATATATATATATATATATATATTTTCCTATGCGCTATCAGGTTTCATTTATGAGGCTACACATTCAAGACGACACACATTATTAATTACATGTACAAACATTAAGCACACGTATATTATTAATTATCTGTAAATAATAGAGCTTAGTTTAAAATTTAGCGACAAATATAATTTAAATTGTACGTGTATATACCTATGATTATTATATATAAATTAGTAACAAAATTAAAAATATAATTCCGATTCCACTCTTCAAATAATATTAAAATTTCTCAAAAAACAATTATTTTACTTTGTTATACTAATAATATAAAATATTTTTTTAAATATAAATTATTTGTTATTATTTTATTTTGGTAGTCCTATCATTCAGGAATTTAGATTATTAGATATTTAAATATTTATATTAATTATTATTAAATATAGTTACTAATTAGTGAGAAATAATTCTGCTTATGTATATTTGGGAACTTGAATTTCACACTTGAATTTTTTTTATCGTATTCAAATCAATTCAACAACTATTTTTTAATGAATGACATCATTATGATTATATCTAATTTGTAAAATACCTTTCAATGCTAAATTTAACTGAATATATAAATACAGATTTAAAAAAAAAAATAACAAAGATACACATTTATTTTCAAATAAATAAATATCTCATATTTTAAATCATTGAAATATACAAATTACAAATTTAGACTTACAATTGTTGAGTATAAAACTTACATCTTATCCTTGGTGATAGTTATTTACACACAACTATTTTGTATAGTAATTACCATGAACCAATATAATTTACATATCTAAAGTCCATACCATACTAAAAGTATCCCGAAATTGTATAGAAATTATTGTTGGTAACATTGTTTATTTAAAAATTTAGAAATAATGTAAATAATATTGTTAATTTAAAAAAACTGAAAACCCATAGTTTAAAAATGTAATATTGCATGATATTTGAGAAATAGTAAAATAAGTTCAATAATTTCTTATTTACGTTTATCAAATTTATCTAGTTTATTATTTTAATTTATTATATTTAAGATGTATAAACAGATTCAGATATATTATATTTAGATTTGTTTACATACAAAATGTCAAATATTTTACGTGAATTTAGAGATGTTAAAATTAAATTTAAACTTTTCATAAATATTGTCGCATGGATGTAAATGCAAATATGGGTGTCACCGAAATATTTGAATATTTTAATATTTTACCAACAATATATTCTTAGACATTGTAAATGTTGTTTTATTACTAAATACCAACGATTATAAATTAAGAATATTTGTTAATATATATTATCTACAATGTACTAATTATTTTACTAACTAATACAATGTACTAATTATAATATTATTCCCTCTTTTGATTATTTTTATTTAATTTAAAAAATATATATCTTCATACTTTTTCAATAAACTAACCTTTTATTTATATATATATAAAAATAATTATTATTTATTAGAAGACAATTTTTCTTTTCTTTTGTAGATTATACTAGTGTGTCGCTTTCTCCTACAGTGCTTCAAATTAATTCAGATGATATTTTCATAAACATAATTATTAAAGACTATTATTAATAGTATATAACATAATTAATAGTATATAACATAATTAATAGTATATAACATAAAATGTATATATATAAGATTTTTAATAATTTTAATTCCTATTAAACTTTCCATGGCAATATTAAATTATTGAAAAATATTTGTATTCTAAATATATTATATTCACTAATGTTATCATTTATCAAATATGGATGATACTCTTTATTTTAAGTAAACAATATTTATATTTTATTTAGCTATAATGTATATTAATAATGTATATTAAACAAGTTATTTTATTAAATAGATATGAAAGAGTAGTAGTGTAAATGTATGGCTTCAAATGATCACCTCTGCCCTTATTTAGTTTCTATAGAATCCACCGGAGCCATAGCACCTGAGATGATCTTCCTTCAATCCATCGCGATCCTTCAGAACAAATGCAGGAAACTCGTGTCGGAGATTCGAAATGAGGATGAGGAAAAGGATGAGGATGAAGACGAGGAAGAGGAAGAGGAGGAGGAAGAGGAAGAAGAAGAAGAAGACAAAAAAGAGGAAAAGATGGAGCAGGATTAAATAACTCAATAAAAATATTTCTTTATAATTCATGTTATTTCGTTGTTACAATATATAAAATATACAATTTACGATCGTTTCGCGTATAAATAATTATGGTACAGGCACTTTGAAATGTTCGTCGTATTGCCCGTAATTAGAATATTTGTAAGTATATACTTAACGTATAGATATACTTACACTGTATGTATATAAAGTGTATATACATATTCTGTATGTATATATACACAGGTTCTGTAGTGTGTTCTATGTACAAACATTTATAAAAAATACTTTTTCGATAATGCATATGTGTTCCGGCACCGTCTTCCATCGCGACGTAACGTACGATGCCCATCCGATGTGGTACCCTGATGTCTCCGCTGTCCCACACACACTAGAGGGCGCTGTCCGCGATCATCTCGCCGAGTATGGTCCAGATCTCCTGGAAACTAGGTCGCTCGTCCGGTCTCGCCAGACAGCACCTGGCGACCAGTAGCGCCACGTCGCGTGCCGTAATAGCCGCGGTAGCCCACGACAACTGGGGCATAGCGGTTCCCACCCCTCCGACGCCGCCCCCAGATATAGACGACCCGTCGTAGCTAGCTGTGCTAGCGTGACCCGACCTCACAGGGGTCAACAGTCGCTGCAACTCCTCGTCCGTGTAGTTGACGTACGGCAGTTCGGCGTTGGTGAACACCTCCCAGACGAATACGCCGTAAGCCCATACGTCGGCGCTAACCGTCGACGAGTGGGAGGCGGAGACTATTGATTCGGGCGCCGCCCACCTGAGCGGTACCCTCGCCCCTCCCATCCAGACGTATTCCCCTCCGTAGACGTCTATGGACAGGCCCACTACGGAGAGTTTCACGTCCAGACGACTGGTCAATAGTACGTTGCGGGCGGCGATGTCGCCGTGACCTTGACCCGTTACCGCGGCGAGGTGATCGACCGCCGACGCGATCTGGGCGCATAAGGTCAGCCGTTGACCTTGGGTTAGGGGCGTCGTCGAGTGATTCTCGGGTCGCATCGCCAATAGGAATTGTTTCAGATCGCCCTGTAGTGATTATCGTGATGGTAATGAAGAGAGTACGCGAGTAGAATGTCTACGATATCCTTACTCGAGGGTACGTCCACCCTATAGCGCGCAGTATATTTACATTGTTTCATAATTAAACCCCATAGAAAACTAAATGAAATATAATTTTCCCGTACCGATATCAATTTTACGATAGGGCGGCATATATACCCACCTATAATAATAGAACACGAATACGATGAGCCCCCTGGTGGATGCTATTTGAACTAACCCATTCGCAGTACTCGGTGACCAGGAAGTAAGGATGAATCTCTTCACAGACGCCGTAGATTGTCACGATGTTCTGATGTCTGCACCTGGCCAATAGAGACACCTCTTTCCTGTACTGTAAACGGAGGGGGTGTGGCCGGTATTAGATAAGCCTACTTAAGTTGCGTTGTTATCCTCTACATTTAAAGAGTGTTCTCGACGATTATTTAATCGGCGGATATAGTATGCTTATATTCACTTAAATGACGCACGACTAATATAACTGTCTAAAATACAACTTTTTTAAGATTGATTGCTACTTTATAGTTTATAATTTATTTACTTACACTCGAACACATATATATATATATAGTGTTAGTTTATAGTATATGACACTAATGATTAATTACTTAACACTATTTAATTTTATAATTACACGAATAAATTAAATTACGTATATTAAAAAAAAATGTATATTATAAAAAAAATAAAGATCATTACATTTGTGAATAACTTATCACCTACTACTATTTTAATAATGAACATAATAATGCACAATGTTTGAATAAAAATGAATTTTAAACTATTATTTTAAATTATTGATCTTAAGAGAGCATATTATTAGTAATAATCTAGAATATAATAACAATTAATAGAAGTACACTAATATTATACAATCAACTTTATTATTATAAATGTAATATTTAATGGGATATAAATCATGTAATTATTATATTATGCCTATTATATATTAAATAATTAAAGGTTAATTGATAAATATATTCAAATACATTTAGAAAATAATTTACATAATAGATACATTATTATATAGGTATATAGGCAAACATTTTGTTTTAAATATTTTCAAATAAAAAACCATACAACTCTGATAATTCTCCATCTTAATATATTTAATTACTGTGATTAGTCTGAAGAAAATGAAATGCATCAAGATATCTATTATCAATGATATTATAATGTAATCGCTATCAAGATCACCTCTTCTGTAATCACTATCATCCCTAGGTAAGAATATAGGGTGCAGACGTAATGTTAATGTAAGGGTACGTCCAATGTAATCATTATTCTAAAGCTAAGCTATTAAATACACTGTTTCATAAAACTAGTCTAGCAAAATACTCGCCTGTATCTATTTAGTCTACATATGATATGTATCATCGAGTGAATGCAAGTTAATGTAGAGTTTTAAATATGGTGTGGGGCGATTTACAGAATATCTTATAATGCGGTATATAATATGCACAGGATTCTAAAGGCATATACAATGTATACCGTACAATGCAGCACATAAAAATGTTCAATATGCTCCAGCAGTTCCAAAAGCTTTCAATTACACTAATTCAGTTTGTGTTTCAGTTTAGTAATATATAACTCTATAGTAAAACATTTTGTATAATATGATATTAAAAATAACCACTCTGAAAACTCTCTCTCATATTGTACACACATATATATTCTAGAATACGAGCGGTGGCTAGTGGCTCTAACCTGTTTAACCGCCGAGATCTCGTTACTAAGTAGCGACTTCACCAACACCACATTAGTGGCCTCTCCCCCAGCCCCGCTGGATGCTTGTTCGGAACCCTGCGACGATACCAGCGATGCCGTAGTCTTGATAGACCGCGCCAGGAACACGTCTCCGTAGCCGCCTTTACCTGAAGGTCGTAGAGGATGTAGAGGTCGTAGAGGGCAGACGATATCGTGAAGGTAGGTTTGTAGTAAGTAAACAGAAAGTAGGTTAGTGTTAGATTAATATGCATATAATATATATATATATATATATATATATATATATCGAGTTAATAAAAATAAAATAGTATATATGTATACTGTTTTATATACATATATATATATATAAATGTATATTAAAATCTAGTGATATATTGATGTTAACATACACCAAAAATATCTACTTATAGATTAGTGCTGCCGCCTACCTAGTACTCGGAGAGTTTGAAGGTCTGCGCGCGGATAGTTCACGATCGGTACGCTGTTCTGACTGTAGGTGTCGCTCTTCGTCATCGACGACTCGTAACAACACGCCTCTTTCTTCATCAGCTCCGATCTTTCGGGCTGCGTACGAGAATCTAGGTCGTCGGAAGAAATTGGGGGGTTAACGAACATTGAGGTATATAACGAAGATTGAGGTTATAGAATGAAGGTCGAGTTTATGGTATAAAGGTCGAGCTAACAGAGTGAAAGTTATCGACTAACCATCACCGTCCGTTCCGTCTCTCTCTCCTCGTTTCCTGCGCCGCTTCCGAAGCACTCTGACGCTACAGTACGCTGTGACGGCGATCACCACCGCTAAGTAGGCCAAAGCGCAGGCCGCCGCGACGACGGCCGTGGTGAACAGGTCGCGACCTTTAGCCTCGGGCACCGTCGGTACGGCGTCGGAGACGGTGACTCGAAGTCGAGCGTCGATTGCGCCGACGGAGTTGACGGCCGAGCATCGGTAGCTTCCGGAATCTTCTACGGAGATCTTCGCGACGTATAGCGACCCGTTGGATAGAGTCTGTGGAGGGCGGAGGGGGGGGCGTGGTTATCTCTGAACAGTGGGAATATTTAGGTTATTGGATTAAACACGTATACATTTATAATATAATAAATATTTATAATATTGAATACATTTATAATTAGATTTCTTTCGCGTGAAACAAGCGAGATATTTTCATTTTAAAACCGAGTGATTATTAAATATTATATTCAAATTTGTAATACGTTGTCGGTTCGATGGAATTGTGTATATTTCAACTCGATGCATTGTGAAATCGAGTATTACAATGTGCAATAAATTACTACTAGAAGTTTATGTTCCGTGACCGATGACATTAAAATAATATAATTCGTTAAAGTTTTCATCCACGACCCTCTCAAGGATGGACATTCTTTAGTGAAACCTTGTAGCGAGTGTCCTCTATTCGCGAGAACTCTTTATACCAGGTGACCTTGGGGGCGGGATCTCCGGCGACCTTGCAGTGAATCATCAGCGGATGACCTTGATAGGCTGTCATGTTCTTCGGCGCAATTGCGAAGGTCGGCTTTACTGCGGGTCAATAGTAGTGATGCGATGTAGTGGTCAATAGTTGTAGTTTAATATTTAGTATTTGATTGTCTCGAGATAATGCTAAATTGGCAATATTTAAATCATTAATAGTAGTAGTACTAGTGGTAATTCCAGAGAGGTTTTGTTTCGGGATTTATCATATTAGAAATAAGCGCCTATATTAATGTACATTATACATGTGTAGTATAGAGTGTACGTTATACAGTCTAATACCATATCCTTTATAGTAAAATGGAAACGAATACAGTTATTCTCTTGATTTAATCGGAATGACTGATATTAAACATCGGTGTGATATTTGAAGGAAAGAATAAGCATTCTCTGTACTATCATTCACTATGCCCCGTCCCACCTCACCCCGCCCCTGTCCTAACCTCCTACGTCTATATATATGGTTTGTTGTAGTTTGAAGTGTTCGTCTTCAATGTGACACACGTAAACACCGGCATCTGCTCTCGTGATCTTTACAGGCGTGATGAATATATATATATATATAGTTATATAGTTATGAAACTATATATATATATCGAATCTATGACCACTAATATATTTTATATATGATTATTTTCATTTAATTATTTCATTTGTTAAATTATATACCATTTGTATATATATATATATACATTGTTTGTATCAGCTACTTATATTGTAATATATACATATATATATATTTATTATAAATAAATATTATTATGATTATTAATAATTATACTTTATTTATAATATAATGTATAAACATATAACAATCGATCACTTATTAAATTATAATTTATATCTAATAAAGTGGCGCATATTATTATAAAACCTTATTGAAGCGTAGTTCATTCGAGGTAGCTAAAACTTTCCCGTTTCTTTTCCACTCCAACACGTAATTATCGTTAGATTCCACTTTGCAGTCGATAGTTTGATCGGTGTTCAATTCAAGAGTTTCGTTGTGTAATTTCGGTTTGAATTTCAATTTCGCTATTTTAATACGTATAGTTAATATGTATTATCATGTATCATCGTGGATATCACTGTTTACATATATGATAATTACTAGAGAATTGTTTAATACATATTGTTTAAATTTCCTAATAGACTAATTATTATTATGATTATGATGACTATTAGAGAGATATGTATTATAATGTACTATGGCTTGGCCATGTGTCTAGACATGACACATTGGCAAACACTATTTAACGTGTTGAAGGTACAAGGAAAAGAGTTCACCCAAAAAGGAATTGGATGGACGACGCCTATGAGTGGACCGGTATGTCTACTCGATCCTTACTCGATATCGTGCAGGTCGATGCATGCTGTACGCGTGCATACATAAATTACCTATTAAATATTCGACTCGCCGATACCGGCTATACAAACAAGTGTTTATTGGTGTGAACGCGCTTTAAACACTGAAAGATGGCGCGCGCCCCGATATAGGGAACACTGGGATTGCGGTGGTGGGGGGGGGGGGGCGTGCTAACGATTGACTGTGAGCCGAGCATTGTGGGAGGTAACCACTCGCTTCTGTTGGAGCGTCGCGATCACGCAATTGTAGGAGGCATCGTCGGAGGGCGTTACGGACGATATGGTCAGCTGACCGGTGGAGGTGTCTACGCGATATCGAGGCGTTGAGCCGGCCACCTAGCAAGTGAGAACAGCTTTAGTGCTTAGTGGTGATATTACATACAGCTTCGATAACGAATGTAAACCGCACACGATTGTAATTCACTTCTTATTTATCTTACCGATATGAGATGGAGATCTATATATACATATATTATATAGATTACATATATATATATATATATATATATATATATGTATATATATATATATATCATTTTATAATATCTATATAGATAGATCTATCATCATATATTATTGATATACATTTCGTATAACCACTAACTATATTTAACTAAGAGATAACACGGAAATATTAAACTTACGATATCTTCTCCATTTTTTTGCCAGGTTATAGTCGACAAGGAATTTCTGGTCGATATTGCACATTTAAACGATGCAGATTCTCCCTCTTTTATTCTCACAGTTACTGGTTGTTCTGTGATCTTTGGTACAACTATTTGTAAGTCAATGTAATAATTATATTTCTGGATTCCAAACAAAAACATCTAAAAATAGATATTTATAGTTCTTAACAAAATGTAATAAATTTCAAAATATAAAATAATAAAATACTAGTGTCCATATCCAATATATCGCAATATAACGTAAGATAAATATAACGTAAGATTAATTACGTCAGTATTTAGGTTGAATCACGGTGTTAATATAACCGATGAAAAGGCAGCCATATTAATCTAAGCCGTTTAAGTTATTAAAAAGGTGAAATGACACCTTATATTAAAATTATTATTACTCCAACCAGATAGAAATATCGCTTCTATTCCACACAACCTATAGATATTGAATTTAACATAGCTGTAGTTAGTCGATCGTCGGTTCTAAACGTACCCGTAACAAATATCTGGATGCTTCTCTCGTCGCTGCCTGCCACGTTCTCAGCTCTACAGCTATAGTTGCCGGTGTCTTGAAGCGCGACACTCTTGAAGTAGAGAACACCTCGGTCCACTAGTCGCTCGCTTCTGTCCGCGATCGCAGCGCCTCGCTCTTTGCGCCAACTGTGAAGGTCGTTAGAGGTCGTGGTGAGTGTATACCCTCGGGGTAAGTTACGCGTATTGTAATAATAGTTGTAATAGTTGTAATAATAGTTATGAATAGTTACACTGTTAATCGCTATCGATATCGGTAGGGTATTCCTCGCAGATATAGGTCAGTGAAATGTTTACTCTCGACGGATGCGTTGTAGAGGACTAGTTGTTATGCGACTAACGAATGTGAAAGATAACTGCGTTACGATCGCGTATTTCAGCGTGCATATCAAGAACTATTTACTCTTTAATAATTTAGAATTTACGACATTTATATAAATCGCGCGTGACGTACGATTCTAATTCTGGGTATGAAGATATCGTATAATAATATCGTTTAACTTGCTATGTCTGCTACAACTAAAGCATTTCATAAGCTCACTCGTCTATATTCAATAATAATTACGTGTAGGATGTATAGCTAGGTGACATTCGGGGTATAACTGCGGCGATACTGATAAGAAGTCTGATGCTGGGGTGTAATAATACCCTCCTTTAACCTCGTAGTAGGGTAGGGTTGACCTCCGGGGTTCCGGCATCTCACCTCTACCATATCGTTCTCCGCGACGATCAGACTGC
>OZ025240.1:82083589-82086089 GCA_964019155.1 Osedax fenrisi | reverse complement strand
TGTAGGTATACCTACCTCAATTGTGTATATTAAATATCGTTATATACCGCAGTTAGAATATAGTTTACAATAAAGAGTTACGTATAACTTTCTCCGTAGAGAGAGAGAGTCGGGAAGAGTAGGCTATCCAACTTTATGTTTAAAACTAGGTACACCTGTCACGTGACGTATATTGCCCTGTCTCCGAGATAATAGTTATCGGACGAGGATATCACACATGTTTTAGTATGTAGTAGATACTATCTACACTGTACAATGTACACTTGTATATACATTGTACACGGTACAATGTACATTGTACACTGTACACTGTACAGTGTACAGTGTACATACATTGTACATTGTATATATGTACCTAAATAGAGTTCAACTAGTTATAAAGCTATGTTTCGTTGAACCTCTGTCATATTAAAGGTGGTACGTGTCCTATTAAGAAAACGTTATTATTAACACGTGACTAATATATTGATATTGCTTATGTTGTTATACATGTCCTAAAACCAGGACATATATATATATACAAAAACATGGGGAGATATATCGACTACATAGTGCACAATGTGCGCTGCGCGTGTCAAGTCGGCAAGGAGTTATTGACCGTTTCTGGCTGCATTACGTAATCGATAGTCACGTGTCTTCTATCACACGCCTACGCACGTGACAACGGGGACATTAATGTCCTCCTCGTTATGCTCGCTAGCGCTCCAGATAAAGGAAACAACGCGATGGTATAACCATATGATAGTAGTAGTAGTAGTAGTCTGGGCATTAGTGTGTATACTACTGTAGTGAAGGACGCAGACACCAGATGGGGCTAGTGTACACACACTCACGAAGGTATCCATGACAACGACGAAGATAAACAAACATCTCCAGCAATGCGATACCGGAATATTTACCAACAAACAGCTATTCCTCGATAGGATATTTATTATACATATATACGTATAACTTAATATATATATATATATATATATATATATATATATATATATAAAATATATAGTTATTACATTATAAAAGTAATTCATAATTGAGATTTTATTTTTCGAATGAAAATTACATTTATCATATCGATATTGATATAAATATGGTGGTAGCAAAGATTCATAAAAGTAAAGTTCATTTAAATATATATATATATATATATATATATATATATATATATATATATATATATATATATATATCTATATATGTTTGTGCAAGTGTATACGGTTGTGTATATATTTCAATATATTTACTTAACCTTTAGGTGTTTACAAGAAAAGCATATTTACATATTAGTAATATATATATATATATATATATATATATATATATACGCGTGTGTTTACATAAACACAGATGTATACACAAGTACTTGTATGCGTATTCCACGGTGATAATATATTATAATTGATATTAAAAACAAGACAGGACATCATCTCTCACCCACTCAGAGTTGAGGGCCACTGAAGCAGAGAGGGGCTGATGGCTCTAACAATAACAACAATCAATATCTCTCATAGAGGGCGATACATATATACAAGTATGCGTATAAACATGTCTTCTCGCCTGACGTGGGTCTCACAACCCTGCTCTACTAGTTACGTATAGTGCTATAATACCACTATAGTGGTGCACCCCATGGGGTGTGGGGTGTGGGGTGTGGGCTTATTCGTCATCGGCTAGTCGTAATACACACACTAGAGACAGTCAGGTAACCGATACATTCAGGTAACGGGGTATAACGGTTATAACGGTTATAATGGTTATAACGTTTATAACCAGGAAACTATACTTTAATACCTAATAATACCTAATAATTGACATATATGTCAATTATAAGCGTGATTATCTATCGTAACTTCCGGTTCAGACAGACAGACATACATAACACCTTCAAGAGGAGCGGGCGTTAATGATACGTTATTGCGGTGAGATTGTGGACACTTCTAATTGTACTTTTTATTAATGCTTATATCGCATACAACTATAGTAACTTTGTATTAATTTTATATAACATATATATTATATAATCCGTAATTAAATGCATTCTTACCAACACCCAAATACACACATATATACGTACGCCGTACGCCGTACGAATATGCATATTATGCAGTGTATATTATACACTAATTCATATATAAATATATTTATATATTTTACAGACAAATATTTTTCTAACGATATTCATAAATTCGTTGGTATAGATAAATAAAATGTAAGCGATTTATAGTTATACAATTGATGTTGATTACACTTTTAGCATTCGATATTTTAAATCAATTTATATATATATATATATAAATATATATTATATAAATGACAATCTATACTATAAATCAAATATAGGCGTTCATGAATAAATTCAATATCACAACGGACGATAATGGGGGAGGGGGAAGGATATTGAATTATAGGTTTAACCGGTTTTAACTATACCCTAGGGTGTAACTCGCAGGGCATCCGCTAGGGGCACCACTGTACACACGGCCACCAGTATGTGTATGTG
>OZ025240.1:82063589-82081089 GCA_964019155.1 Osedax fenrisi | reverse complement strand
TATTTTATAAAATGTAAACTGCATAATATATAATGTATGTGTGTGTGTGTGTGTGTGTGTGTGTGTATGTGTGTGTGTGTGTGAGTTGGAGTGAATATTTTGAATATAATATCAGATGAATATATATATATATATATATATATATATATATATGTGTGTGTATATGTGTGATGTATGTGTGCGTATGTTTGTGTGTATAACATATATACCGACAATGTATGCAAAGTTAAACACACACGCTAACTCACGCGCATATACATCGTAAGTAAAGTTACTTAGTTAGATATCGATATGAGAGTAAACGAGAATTTAATGTGCATTTAACGATAGTACTTATATATCCTGGGTATGTATATTTGTATATTTGTATATTTTGCGTTTATTCATATCTGGTGGGATCTTAAGAAAATAAACAAACTCTAACCCCCCCTATATAAGAGGTTCCCCCTAGCGACCCGTACAACAGCGACGTAAGGCCGGAACACGTGCTCATCGATCACTTGACCACTACCGGTACAGTGTTGGCCGTGTAATCTTGACCACCACTTCGTATTAATACCAGAGGTAGTGGTCAGTAGTAGTGGTCAGTTGTAGAGGTCAACATACGCAAAGGTCATCGTTCACAGATAACGATGCTAGCAGCTCGCGATCAACTTAGCAACGGTGAAGTATACTTAGTAACCGTCGAGATGATGATGTAACGGTACTGATGTAACGGTGATGATGTAATGGCGATGATGACGTAACGTTAAGTTATCTAGTATAGAGTTGTATGTGTGTAGCCTAGCGATGAGTCACGATGACGTAACGTTAAGTTATCTAGTATAGCGTTGTATGTGTGTAGCCTAGCGATGAGTCACGATGACGTAACGTTAAGTTATCTAGTATAGCGTTGTATGTGTGTAGCCTAGCGATGAGTCACGATGACGTAACGTTAAGTTATCTAGTATAGCGTTGTATGTGTGTAGCCTAGCGATGAGTCACGATGACGTAACGTTAAGTTATCTAGTATAGAGTTGTATGTGTGTAGCCTAGCGATGAGTCACGATGACGTAACGTTAAGTTATCTAGTATAGCGTTGTATGTGTGTAGCCTAGCGATGAGTCACGATGACGTAACGTTAAGTTATCTAGTATAGAGTTGTATGTGTGTAGCCTAGCGATGAGTCACGATGACGCGTCGGCTATCGATGACGCAATGATGATGACGTAACGATACGCGTGGTAATGATTAGGGGCGCTGCAACAGGGGGGACGGGTGGATGTGTTCCCCCCCCACTTTAAAATCTAGGGGGAGCTCCTATGTATTGGTCCTCCCTCCCAACTTTTACCACAACATTTATTTTGATTAGTTGGTCCCCCCCTACATACACACCATGGTTCCAGCGTCCCTAGTAACGATACTCGGTGTGATAGTATTGGATGATGTATACGTATATCATACGGTATATATATATATATATATATATATATACGCTACCTAACTATAGTTAGGTAGTGATCCTGTAATTATAGTGTATAATAGTGCGCATACTGAATGTGTATACAAATGTAGCATCAGTGTCTAGTAGACACTGTCTACCTACTACTTGAGTACATGAGTATGTGTAGCTTTATTATAGTATACATATATGTATATATATATATATATATATGTTATAACTAGTGATGAAAATGATACTCAAATCTAAAGCATGATGCTGTCTCAGTCTCAATTACCTAAAGTCTCAACTCGGCTCGTGCTCATTTTGTTAGAGTCTCGGCTCGGCTCGGGCTCGGTTGGCTAGAGTCTCGGATCGGCTTGGGCTCGTTTTTTTTTTCAGAAAATGAAAGTCTCGGCTCGGCATCAAAAACCAATAGTCTCGGCTCGGCATCAAAAGCTCAGCATCATTTACATCCCTAGTTATAACATACGCATACTATAGAATATGCGCGGGTGTGTGTGTGTGGGTATGCTTAATATGAGATAATTTTCACTATAGTGAAATTGTATACAATATGTATTAATTCACACACATATACACATCTCCGCACACATAGAGACGCGCACACTTCACGATGGAGATGCTCATCCACTACTACACACACACACACACAGTACAACCTACCCGAACATCTGTGAACACTCCGAACACCGCACTCGCTGCCCACTCCGGTCAATGTAGACCATGGTACATACCAGCACTACACTGACTGGTCAGATTATCGCCACTACTTCGGGGCCCCCTAATCTCTATAACATGTCGATCTCGTGCGAGCGTGCAGATGCCCGTTGCTATGGAGACGGGCTTCGTTGCCGTGGTTACCATGACTAGTAGAGATAACACTGAGCATCGTATGTGTGTGTGGGTAGTTGTATTAGTAGTAGTATTATTAGTAGTTTTATGATATATGCAAAGATTTTGCGAAGAAAATATATAACACTCCCTATGCATGCAACGTAATTTAGTAATATCCCCAGCCGCTACTAACAGTAGTATAGAAATCACTGAAATAGATTTAGGTTCGGCTCTGTTTGCATATAACAATGTTTTCATTGCTCTATTAAATTACATGCAATATAAATTAACGTTTACTTACTAAATATATACTTATAGCATTTAAAACATAAATATCATATTTGTTTGTTATATATTAGTAATGAACACTTAGTTTTCATCATATAAATATTAATTTAAAGCATATTATTTAACATTTTAAAAGTGTATAGTTAAATACGAATTTACATTATAAACAACGCATAGTTCCTAAAAGTAACCCGCTATAGGTGGCACCAGGGTATTTTGTATACAAATTCGAATTACACGATTTCGCGTAAGTTTATATCTTTCCTTCGGAAAATCTTTGATATATATATAGAGAGAGGAACATATGATGTGCATAATATAATGTGAACCGTATATATATATATATATACATTGACAATTTAATGTGTACACTTTACAGTGTATATTGTATACTGTATATATATATATATATATATATATATATAATAATATAGTACACACACGTTCCCGGGCTACTAATACTATTTCAGAGTTACTGTAGGGTACACATAGGTACATCGTATGGTAGACAATGTACACAGTAGGTATAATTCGAGGAAACGTTGACAAAACAGCACCACGTGTTCAAGATATCATGTTCAGGGAAGCCAATTATAGCTTACGAGAGGCGATATCACTTTTTACAGCGGTTATATTAATAATTACAGACCGATTTGATGATGGCGGGGAGGGTGATGAGGATAGGGAGGAGGAGGAGGGTTATAATAATGAGGGGTATAATGAGGAAGATAGGAGCTAGCGAAGGAAGAGGAGGAGGGTTATACTAATGAGGGGTATAACGAGGAAGAGAGGAGCTAGCGAGAGGGAGGAGGAGGGTTATAAAAATAAGGGGTATAATGAGGAAGAGAGGAACTAGCGAAGGAAGAGGAGGAGGGTTATAATAATGAGGGGTATAACGAGGAAGAGAGGAGCTAGCGAGAGGGAGGAGAAGGGTTATAATAATGAGGGGTATAATGAGGAAGAGAGGAGCTAGCGAAGGAATAGGAGGAGGGTTATAATAATGAGGGGTATAACGAGGAAGAGAGGAGCTAGCGAGAGGGAGGAAGAGGGTTATACTAATGAGGGGTATAACGAGGAAGAGAGGAGCTAGCGAGAGGGAGGAGGAGGGTTATAATAATGAGGGGTATAATGAGGAAGAGAGGAGCTAGCGAAGGAAGAGGAGGAGGGTTATAATAATGAGGGGTATAATGAGGAAGAGAGAGGGAGGTGACGAATACCATATCGAACGTCTAAACCAGTGTTGTACGAATGCGCATGACACGATTATAACTATTCGGGTTCACATCTCTCTCGTATCTCAGACTGAGATTATCAGTGCTATGTATACGATAGCATATATGTGTACCTATAGGTGTACACAGATATATATATATATATATATATATATATATATATATATATATATATATATATATATATATATATATATATATGGTATATACAAAGATATTGTGAAGTATATAATATATACCATATATATACCAAAGATTTTCCAAAGGAAAGATAATATAAAGAAAATATACTATATATACCATGTGGTTATTTAGTATCACGGATATCTTTATAGTTAACCATTATAAACGGGACTGTTACACGCTTGTACATATTACCAATGAACTATTCATATATATATATATATATATATATATATATATATATATGTATACATCGGCATCACATTCGCGGTTTATAGCGCACGTGCTTTACAATACATCCGGGTATCTTACCCCGCCCCCTCCTCCCGCTCGATATCGCGCTATAAAGATAAGAAAGCGGATGTAGTATTCCCCTATCACACACTCTCCCCCTCCCTCCATCCCTCCCTCCCTCACTCGGTATACAGAGCTAGATGTGGCGATACCAAGACCACTAGGTCCGGTGGTGGAGGGTGATCGATCTGCTGGTGCTGCGACCACTTCATTAGTGTAATCTCTGACCGATGTATGGAGGCGTGTAAGTTACGTCTTGATGTGAAGGGGCGTGTCCTACTGGGCGTGTCTTACTGGGCGGGTATTAATGGGCGTGTCTTACTGGGTTGGTCTTACTGGGCGTGTCTTATCGTAATGCCTACGTCATACTTTGGTAATACTTGGGAAATAATTCGCAAGCAACATTACGAATTAACTATGATCAATCTAGGTATATATATATGTATATATATTTATGTTATCAATGAAGGCTATAGCCTGGTATACTCCACACATAATCAAGAGCAAAAGGTGTTATACATAGTATAAAACTCAAGATGTATCCTACATATATATATATATGATGTATTGTAAAGTAATTGTTTAGTGAAAAGTAAACTAGATGTATGGCATGTGACATCATCCATTGGTTAATTATAATAACTGATATTATTGATTATAAAATGTAATATCTATTAGATTGGATAGCAATATAGCAAGGATACATTATAGTAATGCATAATCGTATACGATCCTTATAAGGATCGATGTACTTTATTACGCATATATAAATGATATATAATACTAATAACAATAAGTTAATAGCAAATTCCTAGTTTATATCAACATATATATATATATATATATATATATATATTGCTGACATACCATAATTATAATGTGAATATATTCAAATCATATAAATAAATAAATCATATATGTTTTATATAGGTTATTCAGAGTTTTCCTAGATTATTCAAATACTGTATAAATAGAAATACTTACACTATATATAGTGTATATATATATTCAATATAATTATTAATTAAAGCACATTCCGCAACACCCGATCTCCTTGGTAACCATACACAATTACTTAACCAAATTTATTTTCACTTTTACATATACTTTTAACCAAATACAAATCTGTCTACGAAATCTCCAAACCACTACAAGTTGATGTGATAAACATAGCAGGTGAGCTTTGATTAAGTAATTGATAATTGCTGACCTAATTAAAAGTAATTACTTCCGCGGTCGGTGTAATTCTATCATCTTTGACGTCTCGACTTCACGTTTTGCATCAAAGCTAGAGATCGCTAGATATTGTAAATTTAAATATGGGCATTCCTTAATTACTAAATGTATAGATTAATTACCCAATATCAATACCTACCTATATATATACTTTTTACTATAGAATCTATAGTATACAAAAGTATACTATAGTATACTATAGTATAGAAAATCTAAATATAAACTTAATAGTTTATATATAGAATATCATATGGTGGTATAATATATCATACTATAGAAAATCTATATATAAACCACAGATTTTTCTAATGAATTTTTGATTCGCAAAATCTTTGTATAAACTTTATAGTTTATATATGGACTATCATATGATTTGCTATCATATAATGTATTATATATGAAAGTATGAAGACAGCATGATTTGGTGAATATACATGTATATGCATATACACATATAGGTAACCTATGCCTTTCTACCTAGTAAGGTAAGTTAAGTTTAGGTATATATACCTATAGGTAACACACGATATATAAATAATTATGTATATTCTTATAATTAAAATAATGAAAATTATAAATATATCTCAACGTTCGATAATGAACAGCATTTATAGTTTATTATAACACACACGGAATCCTAGTATACCAGTAGCACCAGGGTCGACTCCGTGATTGAATTAAGTGGGTACTATTTAAATCTATTAAAATACATTGAAATAGTAAAATGTATATTTAATATAAATATAAATATTATTTATATAATATTTAATCTAATAGTCATTTTTCTCGGGTTGAACAATGGTAAATCATCGATAATAACTATTATATAATAGTATACTATCTAAACACCTTATATTGATGATGATTATGAAGTAATGTTTATTAGGCACCGTTACAAAGTCATGACACTCCTCGTAAGTGCACGTAAAATAATAAACCCTATACAATGAGTTGTCTTAATATTATAAGGAAGGTACTATTGGAAGGTACTATATATAGCACTATTGTAGCCTATAGGCTATATATCCTGTGGATAACATATTAGGTGGGGGACAATGTACCCCATGCGGGTACAGTGACTAACCCTATTATTATGAACGGATGAAAATACACACATCAGACTGCAGTCTTCCCATGGGCATATTATATGTATTATTTATAGTATATATATATATATATATATATATATATATATATATATATATATAAACTCCATACATTATAAGCGGTCACCTTTTATCTATAACAGTTGTACCTTTCTTCACTGCGATATTTACAATTTACATTGTACATGCATTGGTAATGGTGTGTGTGTGTATGTGGGGGGGTGTATGTGTGTATGCGTATATGTATGCACACATGTGTGTGTGTTTATATATATATATATATATATATATATATAATACACGTATATATGCATACAATGTTTGTAATATTAACATCGGAATGTTGTGTCCGAGTTTAGCAGCCAACATTTATCATCAATAATATAGCACGGTATTTATAACAACAATTTACACATAAGTTAGTATGTATGGTATACATTGTATACACACAGTATCGCGTGGGTGTGTGGGTATGTATACACCTGGGTAGTGTATGTACCTATATTAAATAGTATACTATAATTAAACGACTTTTTTGTTAAATTATAATTATATACATAATATATATATATATATATATATATATATATATATATATATTATCTATACACAAATATAAATATATATTTATGCATATATTTATAGGTTATTTTTTATAAATGATATATAAAAATGAAGCATATGTATGCTTATGAAGATATATCCGATATGAGAAAGGTATATATATACGTTTAATCTATAAATAGATATGTCTTATCAAAATCATGATCAGTTAGCAGAATTTTAATATGGGTATACGTATACCAATGTATACCTCGTATACCAATGTATACAATGTATACATTATTTACCTATGTACACAATGGTTTTACTGTAATTAATTAATTGTTAATTATTATAACAGTATACTGTATACATAATAGATAGGGTAATATTAAATATAGTAATGTATAGCAAGGGTAAACTTGCAACTACTATAGCGTATACCCACACTGAAGTTATCCACTGTAGCTTACATATAGCTGAGGTGTAACTCTATGATACACATACATATACATATATATATATATAGCTATATATATAGTTATATATAATAATAATAATAATAATAATATTTATTAGAAGAATTTTAATAATAATTGTTTTTATTTTTATTAATTATACTAATATTTATATGTTTTCTTCTAGGGCTTCAACATAATATGCCTATTTTCTGTTGTTGTTACCCATATAGATATAGTTATAGCTATATATATATATAACACAAAACGTATACACCTGCTTTGAATTTGTATAATTTCTCAATATGAATATATATATATATATATATATATGAATGTGATCACTTTATAAAATATTGTAGGCGAACAATAACTGTGATAATTACATTGTTTCAGTTCTAGTCATTAGTAATGATTCATTAGACAGTAATGCCCGGTACATTGCCCGGCTTACGAAGCAGCCCGCACGCATGACTAGGTACCAGCGTCCAGCCAGCACTATTACAGTATGTTATTGTTCGTGACGTAATATGTTCACAATGGAGGCAGGTCAACTCGTCTCCAGACACATATCGTCAACGTGTATTAACTGCAAATATCGTAGAATATATATATATATATAACAAAACTAATACCATTGTTATCTTAATATCCGTATACAAAAACACTGTCGTATATTCGGCATGATGCCACTTCACAATGAACTCCTAAATCGTAAACCTAAAGCTATCCTTTCATACAAAATTGCCCTTTCATCGTCGAATATCACACATACCTACTCCACCCTGTTAACGTTAATATGCAATCCCTTTGTCTCATTCATACTTTAGTTGTCATCAGTGTAGAGACACCAATCTCATCAACTTAGTGCTACATATAAGTTACTTACTACTATAGTAGTATACTACTACTACAACTACAACAATCTCTTATTCTACTTCCACCCTACATATTAATGGAAATCTAGGTTCTACGAAACACTATCTCACTTCCCTAACTTATAATTACACATGTGTTCGTGTGGTATTAATAGTTGATCACTATGCATAGTGATATGTCACATGTGATATGTTTAGGGGCGCTGCAATAGGGGGACGGGAAACTTTAAAATATAGGATACCTCATATGTACAACCTCGTGCCAGCAACCCTAGTTATGTTTCTCGATTGAGATGTTATGTTGGTACGGCTTTAGAAGTATTTAAAGCTACATACATTAAAATATGTTAAATTAATATATATATATATATATATATATATATATATATATATTACATACATACATACATACATATCTAATGGGTAAATTAGTTTCCCCTGGTATCACTCGCAGATGTAAATTATCGATATATGCACATCAATATTCACAGCCATACACGAGTATTATGTAATTATTATATAATTACTTTACAATTATAATAGGATTATTATGTAATTCCTATAGGAATACTATAGTATGATATAGTATACAATGGTATGTCTGGTATTAGTTTTAGTATATATATACATGCTACTATATCAGAGCTTCGAAGTAACGTGTCATAATGTAATATTTGTTTATTTCGTTCACGCGGATAATAAATTATCAATTATGTCATTGATTAATTAGATAACATTGCGTACAAAATGAATTACATAATAAGATACACTACAATTGATTAATGACATAACGTTTCGTAAGGATTAACGAGATAAGTTTATGAATCATATTAAGTCTGCATTGTATATATCATCATATGTGGTAATATAGCATGCATGCATAGATACTGATAGTATGGTAATTATCTACTATATATATAACATTATCTATGATTAACCCTATATGATTTATATTTTTTATATATATACAATTAAACTTAACTATTATGTGTATATGTATAATATACGTTGGGTGCGTGCAGTAATAAGTTTACAAAGTATATATATATATAACTATAATAACTATAAACTATAATATATATCTTTAGGACTGTATAATATTCTATAGACTATAGATACATAATATTTATTAAATATATATATATATATATTTATATTACTGGTGAATAATAACATAAATTACTTGTTTTGATTATCATTTATTTAATCAACGTAACCTGTTTCGATATAGTCGTGGTATTATAATATATTAGTATGTATAGTTATATAATATTTTATATTATTTAGTATAATATAATATACTAAATATTATAGTATATAATAGTATACATTAATGTTTTAGTGACTTTTTATATGTGTCTTATTGTCACCAATTTATCAAATATATATATATATATATATATATAGATATATATATATATATATTTATTAAAGATCACAGATATATCTCATATATAGAATAGTACAATGTACTAAGTACATGGATGTATACGGAAGGAACCTCGGTATACTAACATAGTATGTGACATTAGTATACAATGTATACTATACCAATATGCCGGTGTAACCGCGTGTATACACGTGTGTCTATAAACATGAGTCATACACGTGTGTCTATAAACATGAGTCATACACGTGTGTCTATAAACATGAGTCATACACGTGTGTCTATAAACATGAGTCATACACGTGTGTCTATAAACATGAGTCATACACGTGTGTCTATAAACATGAGTCATACACGTGTGTCTATAAACATGAGTCATACACTAGCGCGTTACGTCATCATCGCACACCGCGGTATGCTAAGTGATACGTCGTGTTCATTGTCATTCTCTCGAACTTGAAATAGTATAATATGGTATACCATATCAATATCTATAGATAAAATGAGCGAACACTCGGTGCCTCATTATTGTGTGAGCGAGACACAATGGCCGGCTAATTAATTAGATTACCGGAAGCACGTGATACACCAGCAGTAGTAGTAGCAATGCCATGTCCTTGGTAGTAGTACCTCGCCTCCGGCATACGTAAACAACGCTATTCTGGCGTCCTCTATAGCTACATACATCCAGCACCACCGCCGCTAAACACTGCAGACAAAGGAGGCGGGCGGTGCGGTCACGGTCCGGTGATTTGAGTTAAGCCACGCCCCCGGGGGAATAACGAGCGGATAGAGAGAGTGCTCGTGCAATGTACGACGTATACTCCAATATTCGTAGTATATATATATATATATAATGTGTACATATATATATACATATAATGTGATTTATACATATGCTTACAATTTCCAGTTAACGTCAATTGACCTACACATATTATATACACTTATATTTTAGAAGCTAACATATTTGTTATATATATATATATATATTTGTTATATATATATATATATATTCTTTGTTGTTACATAATCATAACAAAACAATAGAGTTTTGTTATACGATATCTCTTATCATTTAATACAGCGAATTAATAACTGTTAGGCAATGTCTAGACAGGGGAGACTCTACAATCATAATACGATTATTTATCATTATCATTATTATTATTAATTAATAATAACGTATTACAATTGGAAACAAACATTAAACTATCATTATATGTTACCTCGACGTGGTTTCAATCTAGTATAGTATACTACTGAATATATACCATACAGTATACCGTATAATGTATATATAGGTTATATATAATGTATATAATTACCTATATACTGAGTTAAATTACGAATATACCTATAGATAAATACTCATGCATATGTATATATATATATATATATATATATATATATATATATATATATATATATCTGTTTGCGCCAGTATTCGTATGCAGTCGAATGCTTCTTATAAATATTTAACTAGTTATAAATATAATAGAGATGTTTATGTTATAGGGGAAGGCTATCTATTATCTTTGTAGACTGCGCACATTGTGCGCCGCACAGTACGTCGCACACACTCGTACACACACTCGCACTCTCACACACATACGTGCGACACACACACACTCGCTCGCACACACACTCATACATACACACTAACATACTCACACACATACGTGCGACACACACACACTCGCACACACACGCATACACACACGCACACACACATACGCGCATACACACAGTGTGTACAATGTACACTGTACATGATTATAATGTGTGATATATTATAATGTTGTTATCTGCGAATGTGTTCGTTACATTAACGATTAACTTGCTGTTGTCTGGTGTTTGTTTAATAAATACTATTTATGTGCATTAGTTATCTAAGGATATATTAGTTGTAGACAATGTATACGTATTAGTAGTATACAATGTATATTTAATCTTGGTAGACAATATATACGTAATTGAATGGTACATCATACATTTTTACATTTTTCGGTTTTCGGACTGCAAACTGTGCTTATAAAGCAATCGGCCGTCCATATATATTTTAAGTTAATGTTTCATATTAAATAGGTAGGTTTTCAGTAGTTTCTTGAAGTTGGGAGTTGATGGTGTAGTACGGATGGATGTGGGGAGAGTGTTCCACGAGTATGGGATATTGCCCATGCTCGAGTGTTGGTTGAATATAATTTGTGTTTAGGAGGAAGTTGAAGTAGAAACGTATTGGTGGAGCGTGTAGTGGTACTAGTTGGTAATTTAAGTTTGAGTAGGGATGCTAGGTAGTCAGGAGAGTCATGGTGGATTGCTTTATGAGCCAGTAGTAGAGTTTTATATAGGATTCTATGGCGTACAGGTAGCCAGTGGAGTTTAACTAGGAATGGAGATATATGAGTGTGGGAGTATTTTGGTAGACAATGGTAGACAATATATACGTATTAGTGGTATACAATGTATATGTAATGGCATGGTACACTGTTAAAAATAAGGGTTGTTATTCTACAAAATTATAGGGTTGTTAATAAAGAAGGGTTGTTTACTTATAATTTCAATAACAACACTTGTTAAAAAAGGGTTGTTAATATAAGGGTTTTTAATATCAAATATTAAAGGGTTGTTAATAAAAAGGGTTGTTAATATCAGAAATAAATGGATTGTTAATAAAAAGGGTTGTTTACTATTATTAAAAAAGGGTTGTTAATAAAAAGGGTTTTTAATATCAAATATTAAAGGGTTGTTAATAAAAAGGGTTTTTAATATCAAATATTAAAGGGTTGTTAATAAAAAGGGTTTTTAATATCAAATATTAAAGGGTTGTTAATAAAATGGGTTGTTAATATCAAAAATTAAAGGGTTGTTTACTTTCATTTTTAATAACAACCCTATAGGGTAATAAGCTTTAAGTTCATATAATTATTTTATTATAGAAAGAATAAAATATTATACTTTTTAATTATTTTGAAATATTGATTTAATTTTTATCTATGCAAATTAATTATAAATTATTATTTTAAATTAATATTTAAGTAATTATACTGTTTTAATAAATAAAATATTATTTTAAAACCTATAATTATTTAAGTAATCCTATGTATTTTAATATATTATCAAAATCTAATTCACGAGACTTGTGAACTACAATTTTAATCATAATTATATTGATAATACAAATAGAAATCATGTGAAATAATTGCCCAATATTTAATATATAGAAATTACATATTGATTAAATATTGTATTCAATATTAAAATGATTATATTATTGAATTTAAGTTTTAAATCTAACTTAAATGAAATTATATAATATATTATAATATATAAGTTAATATTTTGCTATGGTAATACTTATACGCTAATATACTATTATTTATTTTACATATAAACTTACGTTCAACTTACATCAACAACTTAAGTTGAACTTAAGTTTAGAACTTAAGTTGAACTTAAGTTGAACTTAATTTTATGTGTTACCATCGACTTAAGTTGAACTTAAGTTCATAACTTAAGTTGAACTTAAGTTATGGATGTAAGTTGAATACTGGGTAACTATTAATTTAAAAAGGGTTGTTATCTATTAATTATTAAAGGGTTGTTAGCTATTAATTTAAAAAGGGTTGTTAGCTATTAATTATAATAGGGTTGTTATCTATTAATCTAAAAAGGGTTGTTATATATGGATTTTGAAAGGGTTGTTAAATAAGGTTTTTAAATAATATTTTTTAACAACCCTAAAAGGGTTGTCCATCGTGACATACCAACCAACCCTTATCTTTCAGTTTTAACAACCCTTTTCTTCTAACAGTCTATAGACAATGCATAATGGTAAGCCCTAGTTAATGGGTAAGACCTAGTTAATGGGTATACCCTACAGGGTAGGGTAAGAGCTGTGATGGAGGGTTGACATTGTACATCTAATTACGTTGCCCAATGTAAACATTGCCCGGCGGGCAGATAAATCACCACTTAACGTATAGGTATAGCATATCGCCTAGAGGCAAGTAAGAGTTTGTATACACATTATATACACTAGTACATACTACATACTATAGTATGACAATACTGCATACCGATTATACTTTAATAATTTATTTTCCACGTGTTATTTATTATATTTACCGAACAATTACTATAGTATATATATATATATATATATATATATATATATATATATACATATATATATTACTATTATGTAAATATCTGCGTTCAGATAACCTAATTGTGTTATCTCTACATAGCTAGCTAATAAATAAGTTAACAGACTTATTTATAATTAATCGTAAGCATTGCTAAGTACTACACACTGTGCGCCGCTCGTGCGGTGCATGAAACGCATGACGAATACGGGTGTACGTAATCTAGTCGTATGTTCAACACGTATATATGCGGCTTCGAAGGGACATTATAGCCATATATGGTTATCAGTGAAAACTTCATTTAATTAGATAACTTAAGTTCCTGGATGGGATGAAAGGACTCCACCAAATAAAAATAACAATAACAATATATATATATATATATATATATATATATATATATAATAATAAGGAGGATGTTGGGTCTATATATATAACATATATCCAGTAAACATACAAATGTAGAATTATTCAAGGTCACGTTATATGTCACTTCTTAGTTATAGGACGTTCCACTAATAGTGGTTTTCTATGTATACTCGTTCATAAAATATATTATCGCCCATGCAATCAGACGATGTTGTAGATTTAGATGTACTCACTTCGCACGTATATATATATATATATATATGTGTGTATATAAGTGCTGTTCAGTGTACAATTTACAAAGTAAAGTGCATAATGAATGTTCACATACGCACATGCATATGACGCCGTCGCTTAATAACAATACAACGATTTCAAGGTCATTAATTATAATTACGTGCGCGAGATAAACAATACCGCCTACGACGCTCGCCCACTGCTAAGATTAGCACGAACCTGTACTATCTAGGCCTCGGGAGATAGATGGAGAGAGAGAGAGAGAAGCGCGGAAACTTCCACTGGGGGACCTATAATCTATTACCTCTTATCTCTCTCGCTCTCGCTGCGCGGTCGCGTGTGTGTGTGTGCTGCTGGTGGTGGGTATTATAATACTTTTGTAGAGTGTTGCCGTATACGTGTGTGTATGTGTATGTGTATGTGTATGTGTGTGTATGTGTGTGTATGTGTGTGTGTATGTGTGTATGTGTGCGTATGTTCGTCCGTATACGTATATGCGCGTGCGTATGTGTGTATGTGCATGCGTGTGTGTATGTGTGTGTATGTGTGTATGTGTGAGTATGTTCGTCCGTATACGTATGTGTGTGTGTGCGTGTGTATGTGATATTTGTATACATCCTAATATAACGCACATGTGTGTTTTTCTAATTATATTAGAAAAGTGAATATTCTTATAACTCTTTATATATATATATATATATATATATATATATATATATATATATATAAACTTATGCAATATGTAATGCCAGGGAGTTATGTATAACCTATATATTGCATGCGCATCGAATTATAGAAATGGTCCACTTATTAACGTATACGTATTATAATAGAACTATAGTTATATACCTATTAATATTGGGTTATATATATAGTCTATATAATATACTATATATAGTCTATAAACGGATTCTGATTGTAATGCATCGAATTCATTGTTTAGATTTCTACGGAAGGTATGGGTAGGCAATGGGGATAGAAGGGAGGGTAGGAGAGGAGATGGAGGTGGGAGGTAAGGAAGGTATGTAAGGAGGGAAGTAAGGAGGGAAGTAAGGAGGGAGGTAGGAAGGAAGGGAGGGAGGGAGGGAGGGGGGAGGGAGGGAGGGAGGGAGGGAGGGAGGGAGGGAGGGAGGGAGGGAGGGAGGGAGGGAGGGAGGGAGGGAGGGAGGGAGGGAGGGAGGGAGGGAGGGAGGGAGGGAGGGAGGGAGGGAGGGAGGGAGGGAGGGAGGGAGGGAGGGAGGGAGGGAGGGAGGGAGGGAGGGAGGGAGGGAGGGAGGGAGGGAGGGAGGGAGGGAGGGAGGGAGGGAGGGAGGGAGGGATGGAGGGAGGGAGGGAGGGAGGGAGGGAGGGAGGGAGGGAGGGAGGGAGGGAGGGAGGGAGGGAGGGAGGGAGGGAGGGAGGGAGGGAGGGAGGGAGGGAGGGAGGGAGGGAGGGAGGGAGGGTGGAAGGAGGGAAGGGATGTAGGGAAGGAGGGAAGGGAGATTAAACTATTAAGGAATATTATGTAAGCGAACGTTTAGCATGGATTACGACATAGTCCATTGTTCACAGTACATCGAAGCATTTCGTTAGGATAGAAATAACAACTACATCAACAATTAGAGGACAGGTGTCAACAATTGTAGTCAACACATTACATATATACACTAATATATACACTAATATATACACTAATATATACACTAATATATACACTAATATATACACTAATATATACACTAATATAGTTGTGTATTTCCCATTTGAATAACTTATTTATATAATAAATAGATACATACAATAAATATATATATACACATAAATGCATGTTTGCATATATTCATACACATTTAAATGGTATGTTATAGATTTACATAACTATATGCAGATACTTTAGTTAGTGCTATTTTCGAGTCTCTATATATATATTTACTGAACTACATTAGAACTAAAACAATCAATATCACTAGTAACTAATGAATACTTAAAATGACTACTTAAACTACTCGACTAGGTTACTACAATGGGAGCTAAACCCTAAGGACCTAAACCACTATCGCTGCATTCAATTACGTGTCTCCAACGACAGTAATAACCAACCTCTCTCCATTAGAGTGACGGCTAGTTAATTTAATTACAACGCGGTGGGGGTTAACTTGATCTGATGAACAACTTCACCGACAGAGGGAGACGGTGTCACGTGTCTGTTACGTAATCGGAGCGAGTATTGCATCATCGCGTACTGAATGTGCACTCGAGCGTGACGAGGTAGCGCTCCTCGTTATCTATCTTCCGCATAAGTAGCAATGTATATATATATATATATATATATATATATATATATATATATATATTGGTGTTCCGCAAGGTTCAGTTTTAGGGCCATTACTTTTTCTAATATATATTAATGATATGCCTAATATATTTAAATATTCTACACCTATAATTTTTGCAGATGATACCAATTTAATTTTCAGTAGTAAATCTTTTGATATTCTGCAAACTAATATACAAGATGACCTTTATAATTTAACTCACTGGCTATTTAGTAATAAATTAACATTAAATGTAAAAAAAACCAAAGTTATGCTCTATAATATTCGAAATTCTAAATCAAAAAAGAAACTAGAATTAAAAGTTTATAATGAAATTATAGAGCAGGTGAATCATTTATCGTTCCTTGGTATAATAATTGATGATAAATGTAACTGGAATTATCATATAAATTATATCAGATCAAAACTAAGTAGATCCATTGCTATTATAAATAAAATAAAACATAAACTACCTTTACAAAATCGTATACAAATATATCATAGTATTTTTGAAAGTCATCTAAATTATTGTTCATCTATTTGGGGTAGTACATTTTTGTCTAATATTCAAC
>OZ025240.1:81751089-82058589 GCA_964019155.1 Osedax fenrisi | reverse complement strand
TGGTTCCAGTAGATGGTGATATCTTTCCTGGGGGAGACATCGCACTTAAATTCCATTGGCTGCCCTTCGACCACTGTCCGGTTCTGGGGTCGAGGGTCAAAGTACATATTCGCCTTGGTCTTGGCTACGGAGGTGGTAGTAGTAGTGGTCAAAGCTTCGACGGATAGAGCTATACATAGAATAGCGGTGGTCATAACCCTCGCCGCTATAGGGCGCTGTCTACACGATGACGTCATCGCCGCGTTACGCAATACTCGATGAGTGTGCGTGTGTGTACGATAGCGGCCGGTAGGTGGCAGTAGTAGTAGTGGCGGTGGTGGTCAGTCGTTAGGTAGGCTAGGCGAGTAGTGTTACCGCAGTGAACGCTGGACTACGAATGAAGTAGTAGCGGTGTGCGCCTGCGTGTGTGCGTGTGTGTTCACTCACTCTGTCTCGCTCTTTACTACGACGGGCTATGACCGGGAGCGTTACGACCACACGTGCAACGGGTCGTAACCCGACCCGATCAGACTATAGCGCTACGCGGTCTGTAACGTATAACTATGTACACCGCGGTGCGTACACGAAGCTGAGATTTATGTACGTGAGCGATGCGGACCCGACTGTTACGAAGATAAATACCCGCACCTCTTAGTGTGCGCGTGTACGTGTCGGTGTGCGCGCGCACGTTTACATGTGTTTACGATCGCACTAATTGCGCACGGGCCCGCGCGATTGATAATTAATCGATGACCTTTGCCGCGCAGGAATTGCTGAGTAATCGTTTTCCATCGCGGAGTTAGTTCCGCTCTCGCACGCTAGGAGTGTTTCTGATGAGGTGGATAGGGAAGTTTGTGCGACGCGCACTATTGGTATGGTACGGGAGTGGTGCGGGAGTGGTGCGGGAGTGGTAAATGCATAATATAGTATACAAATTGATCATTATGTTGGTTTCGGTACATTTTGAACTATATATAGTAGTATATAGTAGTGTATAGTATATATATATATATAACTATAGTTACGTATACTATAAATAAAAGTAAACTATACTTAACTTACTTTAGTACTACGTTATTGCGTCCACAACCCGATGGAATGGCCGATGACCAGTGCACGATGACCAGTGTACGATGTTTGACCCACGGGAGTCAATATTTAGATTAGTTTCACTAATTAAATATGTATATAAATATATATTTATATAAATATATACTTATATAAGTATACGAGTTTAAATTAAATAAGTACGTATACGCAGTGATAGATATTCACATCCTTTCTACGGTACATATACCCTCGTATTCACATTGTACACTATATATTATACTGTATACTTCTACATTATACATTATACTGTATATATATATATATATATATATATATATATATAAACAATATACAGTATACATTATTTGTATACACTGTATATGCATTTATGAAATTATCAATTTATGAAAATAAAGCAGTATGTATATCGACGATGTACATTTGTATGATACATTTGATTCTATAAATACATCTAATTCTATAAATATATCTGATTCTATAAATAGAATTATCTCCAGGCACTATGCAAATATGTAGGCTCGTGTACAAACTAACTTATAAATGTAGTTTTATAAATAATAGAGTGATAATAGAATAATAATTATATATATATATTTATATATAATATTATATTTAATATAAAATATAATATTTTGTTATATATATTTGCATTTTTTGCACTATACTGTTTTATAGTAAGGTGTAGCAAGTTATACCTTTTCTAATAATAATATATTATAATAGAAGGTATTACATACATATATGTTTTCTATTTTTAGATTGAAATTAACCGTATGATAATAAAACTATTGTTTTACTATTTTATTATATACCATATATATGTTTACCATCCTATTTACAATAATAGAAAGTATTTGTATAATTTTATTAAAAATAAAAAACTGATGATATTTCATTAAAAGTAATATAAAATATAATATTTTGTTATATATATTTGCATTTTTTGCACTATACTGTTTTATAGTAAGGTGTAGCAAGTTATACCTTTTCTAATAATAATATATTATAATAGAAGGTATTACATACATATATGTTTTCTATTTTTAGATTGAAATTAACCGTATGATAATAAAACTATTGTTTTACTATTTTATTATATACCATATATATGTTTACCATCCTATTTACAATAATAGAAAGTATTTGTATAATTTTATTAAAAATAAAAAACTGATGATATTTCATTAAAAGTAATATAAAATATAATATTTTGTTATATATATTTGCATTTTTTGCACTATACTGTTTTATAGTAAGGTGTAGCAAGTTATACCTTTTCTAATAATAATATATTATAATAGAAGGTATTACATACATATATGTTTTCTATTTTTAGATTGAAATTAACCGTATGATAATAAAACTATTGATTTACTATTTTATTATATACCATATATATGTTTACCATTCTATTTACAATAATAGAAAGTATTTGTATAATTTTATTAAAAATAAAAAACTGATGATATTTCATTAAAAGTAATTATTATATGTTTGTAAAATAATGCATTTATACATCCATCACCATATAACGTATTAGTAATAGCAATAAAATCTAACATGTTAAATCTAGAAGATAATGATTAATTAAATAATAAGAATGATCATATTCAGTAAAAGTATAAAGGTATATATATATATATATATATATATATATATATATATGTGCATGTGTGTGTGTTATATAGTACATCTGCAGATATATCGGTTATTATCTAATATAATCAATATATTTGGGTAAACAACATTGTTTTTATCTCACGTTCGTTTGGTTGGTTGCTTAATTACCATTGTTATGTTACGGTTGAGTGATTTCATTCTGGGGAGGATGTATGCTTTTTAATGTACACGCGTATATATTTCAGATACAGTTTCTCTGTCGTTCGATAATTGAATGAATAATACCATTGAATAGTATATAGGTGTACACTGTGCAGTAGTATACTATATACATATATAAGTGTACAAATCACATAATGTAATAGAGAATCTCGTGCGCATTATACAGCGAAATCGCCCTAATTTTGTATTAATGAAAATCATATATTATATATAAAATATCGTAAAATTATATTAATATATATATATACATATATTATTTATATAATTATATCTTTATGTATTGTATATTATAACCATATACTATTATTACTTTATCATGCCATGCACAAGATAACATGTTATTATTTGTATCAATGAACTTATTAACTATTACTATATATATATATATATATATATATATATATAGTAACATATTCTCATTTCGTGACATTTTAATTTCTATACATTGACATTAGTTTTACTTTTACTATACGAATATTTGTGAAATTTTTATTTTACGCTTGAGTGATTTTATAGTATTTAATCATGGTCTAGGAGTACACATTTATATTTTATAATAAAATAAATGCAAAAACTAGTATTTAAATCAATGATTTCAATATGATTATATTAAATTCGTAATATAATGTAATATACATTATATTACTTGGAATGCATTTAACATATCGACATAACTAATATAACAAATATCTTAAGATTGAAATTTCAATTCAAATAGCATTTATAAATAAAATACTATATTTTTTAGAACATATTTATATGGTAATACAACATTAAAAATGTGAATAAATTTTATTTTACAAATAAATAAATATCTTTAATTCAAGGTTGAATCCCGGTTGAATCATTGACATATACTTAAATATACCATGGTAGTATATAGATACATATAGTGGTAATAATCACTTTTGTTGCAATTTTTGTTAATTTTTTTAAGATTATAATATTTTATTTATATAAGTTATGAATATAGTTTATATATATATATATATATATATATATATATATATTTAAATTTAATATTAGAATAGCAATCAACCATGTGGGTTAATAGTATTAACTTAATACTGTTACAAATATTGATATAATCATCATATGTGAATCATATGATCCAATTAATTATATCTATAAATGTTTTATATTCAACAAATTAAGTATACTATTTACACTATATTCCATAGAGTACCATTTTGAATAAAGAACAATGTACCATTACAACTATATTTCCAATGTATTATAATTAAAAAAACCTAATATACCATTTAACTAGGGGAGACTGTAGTCTAATTCGGACCGGCTAAATACAAATGGCCATAATTTTATATAAATTAATGATTAATACATATATAATTAGGTTATAAATTATGATTTAATATAAATAATAAAGTTTATTACATATATTCATTTATTATACTAAATTTGAAATAAACAAATTAAAAATAATAGAAAATATAAAAATTAATAATAAAGATTACTGAGTACAAGACATACAGCAAATGTCATAGGGTTTGACACACACACATATTATGAAACCAATTATTACATTTCATACATTGAATACTAGATTCGGTGGAATCATCACTTTTTTCAAAGCATACACCATAACAAAATAGTGTTACTATGGAATTAATATATGGTCCGAATTAGGAAAATCACTAGGCTACGCATATTTATAATTTAACTAATTAAAATAATTTATTTAAAAAAACTTGTATTATCGTTTTATTCATTACTAAATAGAATATTATTATATAATTTGAATATTTTTGATTAAACAGTATTACAATAGTGACATATATAGGAATCCTATAATAGTATACATCAAAATAGTAATAATATTATGTAAATTTACATTCTTAAAATTAGTGTATTAAACTTTTCGATTAAATTTGTAAAATATAGTATTTAATTATTTAATAAATATAAACAACTTCTATATGGTTTTTATTAAATGGTTGAAAAGAGTAATATTGGATGTGGTCCGAATTAGGGCTTGTCCGAATTAGGGTAGTCTCCCCTATATTACATTGAGTACCATTTTAAAACACTGTAATGTAGAATGTCAAATATATTTCCTAATGTACTATCTCGAAACCATTATAATTCAAATGATTATCCTCAAATTGCAGATAAGTTAATATATAATTTGAGAATTACCTAATGTACCATATTTTTTAACTGTACACTGCAAAGTATATAGTTGGGAGTAGAAATAGTAACCATTGCATGAGATAGCGAGCGGATGTCCTTGCTAAACTATAGAAAGTAAAGTATATTTATAAATATAGTGGTATATATGTATAATTTTCTAGAAATATTTTAATAAAATACTACCGGAAGTAATTCTAAACACGTATTTACTTTATAGTCAGAAACTGACATTGGAACTATGCGGCGATATAGAATGTTGAAAGCTTTATATTTACTTCCGGTTACTACTTTCTAGCGATCGCCAATAGAAAGTTCAGTAATTGCTGACCATAATACATTACATACAGATTCAACGTTACTTTCCACGACAATACAATGTAAGTTACATTATGTTACTATAGAAAACGTCGTTATATAGTATTAATACCACCCACTTAGCTTACGAATATATTGTTTCATTGACACGTGGTTAGCTTTACTTATCCTACTATTATTGTATTATAATATTTACTAATTATGTACAATTAAAATAGTAGATTTATTAATTAGTATACAGTCTATGATTAAGATACAATATATTCCAGTAATGTATACTAATACATGACGTCAGACTTGCTCGTACATAAACGTAGGCGAGCAATTTAATATGTGTTACCATAGTAACAACGAAATGTCCTCGATAGGAATATTTCATTACAAGTACGATAAATACATTGATACGGGTACACGAATACAATAAATAAATAAAAACGTATACAAAGTACAATACAAATAAAGGATTACGCGATTTATTTAATTACCGCAGACGATACTTCACAGTTACGTAATATTTACATCCGCCAATAGGAATCGATTAAAGTAGTAATAATCTTTAGATTAGTCTCGCCTCCAAGCGGCGAAATTCTAAATTCGAAAATATTACTTTAGCGGATCTTTGTAGGGGGCGCGCCCGCTGACGATCGATAAAGCAACGCGGACAAAGGGAATTAATGGCGGGACTGCTGCGGCGCCGGTTCTAAAAATAGAACTCCCGATCACGCGCCCGATGTAATATCGCCCACCAGCACGTGGCCAGCTCTCATTAAACGTTTTCATAAGCGTAATCCAGCGAGTATGCGGGAGGCTATAGGGTGTACGGCGTACACTGTACGCGATGTGTCGCCACTGTTACGCTAGAAGATTAAATCTTAATTGTACCGCTCGGTGGCGCTGCTACTGTTCGCATTGTTACGTAATACGGACGGGCGGCGTAGCGATGCGTTACGTAATGGCAGATTAGGTCCGATAATCGCGCATTGTTGTCGTGTGAGCGCATTGTTGTGCTGCATTGTTCTAGATATTGCGGTGTGTACTAAGTCCAGCGTCGTGCGGGTATTGTGGCTCGCAACCATGTATCCGAACTATTGTTCATAAGTAACTTATCATTATATACATATATATATATATATATATATATATATATATATATATATCCATAGTCGTTGAAGTTGATTACTAATAATAATTATAATTGTTAAGTTCGACATTCAATGTTATAATATCTCGCGCTACCTAATAATATGCTAACATCAATACCGTTTTTGATTTTCCGTCATCGAATTTGCTGTTCGTCGAATTACATTGACGAAATTGATGGACGGTAAATATATACTCTCTCAAATCAATACCGTCGATTTGTATCATCAACTACGTCTTTCAGGTGTATTTATACTTATATATTGTATCACTAGCTATATTTAAATAAAATGTCATTCTTATAAAGTATACATTAAAGTTATTTAAATAAATAATGTAGTGACACCTATTATAATGAATATTATTGATTTACATCCGTCTATGTATTTGTCATCCGTCTAAAATTGGATAGATTTTTGTCCATCCGTCAAAATATATATATTTTATATATATAAAAAAGACGGATGACAAATACATAGACGGATGTAAATCATTAATATTCATTATAATAGGTGTCACTATATATACGATATTTAAATCCGTAAATGTCATCCTTGTTGCTTATGGAATTCGATGTCAATTCGGCAGACGATTAATGAACACCTACCTGTATTGATGTTAGATCCATATAAGGTTATATGTTACATCATATATGTGACATCATCATCTAAAGATAGCGTATACGCTGAAAGTCATCAACATAAATATATATTTCATTTATCCATTACGTCATATTTATTAGATAAACAGATTGCTTATTTGTAGTTACTTAGGTGTTTAATACGTAGAATAAACTATTGTTCACTCTTTATACAAAACTATATTTGCCAAATTGATAAATATATATATATATGATTTTCTAGATATCGGGAATCCAAGATAAGGAGGTTGATTACGTAACTAATGGATGTGATGTTTGTAGAAGGACAGGTGGTCAGCCGGACATGTGGACACTGATCAGTTGATACAACCGCCCTTGTAAGTATACAATAAGAACGGCATAACAAAGGGTTTCCAAACCCTTTGTTTAAACGGAAATCGATTAAAGGGTTTAATTCACGAAAACTAAAGGTTTTTGTTAACAGTGCATATATACATGTATATATATACATGCATATCCACCTGTTCAACTTTCCATGCTACGAGCACTACATCCTAATAATAACATATACGATTAGTATATATGTATATACTGTTGTATATGCACGTATATGATACGTATACGGTTGATATATAGAACATATATCCCGCTCGATTATCTATAGGTAGTAGTACCGAGGGCATGGTAGTACTGACATGGTATTATTATTACTACCTTGGTAGTACTGACATGGTATTATTATTACTACCTTGGTAGTACTGACATGGTATTATTATTACTACCTTGGTAGTACTGACATGGTATTATTATTACTACCTTGGTAGTACTGACATGGTATTATTATTACTACCTTGGTAGTACTGACATGGTATTATTATTACTACCTTGGTAGTACTGACATGGTATTATTATTACTACCTTGGTAGTACTGACATGGTATTATTATTACTACCTTGGTAGTACTGACATGGTATTATTATTACTACCTTGGTAGTACTGCCATGGTATTATTATTACTACCTTGATAGTACTGACATGGTATTATTATTACTACCTTGGTAGCACTGACATGGTATTATTATTACTACCTTGATAGTACTGACATGGTATTATTATTACTACCTTGGTAGTACTGACATGGTATTATTATTACTACCTTGGTAGTACTGACATGGTATTATTATTACTACCTTGGTAGTACTGACATGGTATTATTATTACTACCTTGGTAGTACTGACATGGTATTATTATTACTACCTTGGTAGTACTGACATGGTATTATTATTACTACCTTGGTAGTACTGACATGGTATTATTATTACTACCTTGGTAGTACTGACATGGTATTATTATTACTACCTTGGTAGTACTGACATGGTATTATTATTACTACCTTGGTAGTACTGACATGGTATTATTATTACTACCTTGGTAGTACTGACATGGTATTATTATTACTACCTTGGTAGTACTGACATGGTATTATTATTACTACCTTGATATTACTGACAATGATATCGACACCTATGACGCGCACATCGCTGTACATTGTGCAACTATACACGCGCATGACTACACCTGTACGTACCCCGTAGATCATGTAGACAAAGGGGGACCTTACATGATTACACGTGGCCTATAGATCACATCCGGGATACACGCATAGTTCGGTATACGTGCGAGGTAGAGAATGGGTTGCACCTTTACACCACTACTTACTTACAACTTTACACCTTTACACCACTACTTACTTACAACTTTACACCTTTACACCACTACTTACTTACAACTTTACACCTTTACACCACTACTTACTTACAACTTTGCACCTTTACACCACTACTTACTTACAACTTTGCACCTTTACACCACTACTTACTTACAACTTTACACCTTTACACCACTACTTACTTACAACTTTACACCTTTACACCACTACTTACTTACAACTTTACACCTTTACACCACTACTTACTTACAACTTTACACCTTTACACCACTACTTACTTACAACTTTACACCTTTACACCACTACTTACTTACAACTTTACACCTTTACACCACTACTTTATTACTACTTTACACCTGTTAACCACTACTTCCTTCGTAACAGCATTGTGAACTTAGTCATCCGGATTGTTTAACCTATAGGTTATACACTAACGTGGAGTATTAACTATTTAAGGGGGTTACTATTTAACCCACTCCAAGCACAGCCGAGTGACCCGAATCTTTAGAACGAGGTTAATCACATTATTGGAGTGAGGTACCTTAGCGCAGCATACATCGTTCACGTTATTCAGTGGACATGACTGCCTATATCTAGACGTTACCTACCGTCAGTATAATTCTACTGCTTTATTTTTATAGGTACATCAATTACTTATTTATTATGAATTTTTATATAATTGTTGTTAGTTTCATGTCTTTTCGTTCTTCGTTTCATTATAATAAATTTGACATCCACGATACGGTATCATCTATGTACACATTGCATTCTGGGATCTCCGTAACGACTATAGTATACCATATCAATAATAATACAAATTATTATATATTGGAAGTTTGTTGTTGTTGTTGTTGTTATTGTTGTTGTTGATGTTGTTTTTAATACAATATTTCGTTTCTCGTTGTTTCTATATCACTTCAAAATTCAACGTTAACCTTTAACCTCCTCTTTTGTAGACTCACGATGAAAGTTACATAATTATTTAATGGTAAGCGTTTCATTTTCGATGATATATTACAAACTTACAGAGGAAACATATATGTTAGTGTATGTATCACTATTGTCCACTAAAGTACTCGAAGTACAAATATTTTGCGTAGAAATAATAATATTTTCCTTATAAGGGTATGGTTTTATTAGCATGTTCAGTTGGAAATGTGTATATATGGACTTACAACCATTGAATTAACGTAATTAACGTAATATATTAACTCACTTCCAAGGTATCAAATGGACATTGTCTATAGACATCTATAGCTACCCTATAGAAAGTATACTTTCCTGCTACAAAAAATCACACTCGAAGTATAATATAGTGCTATGATATATATATATATATATATATATATAAATCATATTATAAATCGTATACGATGAAATCACTCAAGCGTAACCTACAATCATATACTATTATTAGTAAGCGGATATTTATGTTGTCCTCTATTGCGCATATCTATACGCTGTATACAGGTAGTCGGGTCATCTTCACTAGATGAAGCATATCAGAATACGATATGCATAGGGGTAGGACCTACCCGGTAGGGGTACCAGATAGGTCCTTGTTATGCGTATAAGTACTAAGTTACCCTGTTTGATCTTTGAAAATAATACGCGTAGGAAACATTCATATTTAAACATTTACGGCGTACATTTTAAGCACTAGCTGCATAATTCATTATTATATTTAACCTATGTTAAATAGGAAATATACATACGAATTATATATATATATATATATATATAATATATATATATATATATATATATATAAGTAATAAGTGCATAATACATATAAAATACATAAGTCAATGTTGTCACTAGTACTCTACTATATACAGTATATAATATATACTATATTCACAGATTTGTTTCGCAAAGATGTTTCGCAAAATATGTTCTATATATAATATAATATAATTATAGTATAATATACTATAGTATATATACTATACTATTGTACTATATATAGTACAGAATTCACGATATACGTGCATCGATACACTGCGCTGTGCGACCACCACGTGTCACAATAGTGCTGCCCCCTGTATTGTGCCCCGCTGTGTGACGTAATCTGAATGTGACAGGTTCTCACGAAGCTATCGATATTATATAATATCGAGTATTACGTAGGTTTTTATTCACCCGTTCTGCTTGGTTGATTTGGTAATATAAGATATATATATATATATATATATATAATATTATATAGGGTGAGGTGAATTTTGAAATAATTATGGCAGACTGCAGTTATGGTTATGTCTCGCGATAGTGATTTAACGTTATATGTGAATTTATTGACATTATTGAACTCCATATATAAAATATCTATGTATGTATTATATATATATATATATATATATATATATATATTACTATATATGTATTTTAGATGACTGTGTAGATCAAATATTGTATATTTAATATAAAACCTATTTATTATATCTGTTGTATAAGTGTGTCGGTGTGTGTGTTTGTTCGAAGTTATCCTTATGCAAGTGTGCGACGCACACTGTGCGTGTATGCATGAAGGTGTGCGAGAGCGCGTGCACACGTGTGTGGTTCGGTATGATTATAGTAGGATGTTGGGGTAGGTTAGATAGGAGATAATATAACACCATCAAATGATGCTTAATTAACAGCTGATTGCGAAGTCACCAGTTTAACAATGGTCTCAGATTATATAGCTATAGCTACCTAATCATATTGTTACTATTGCATCATGTTATCACGTTCCGACATATAATGTTATACATATGTGTGTGAGTGCGTGTGTGTGTGTGTGTGTGTGTGTGTGTGTGTGTGTGTGTGTGTGTGTGTGTGTGATATAGGACATATAAAGTAAACTTAAGGTGAAGCCACATTTAGTGAATATATGTGAAAATAATCGCAAATAATCGCGGTTTTTATAGATCACATATATTATATATTTGTTAATATTAGTCTTTTTGAAAATTTGCAAATACGAGTGTTTCGAGCGAATATTGCGGCTAATATCCGTTCGAATGTAAACTTAAAACGAAGCTAAAATTCGCGGAAAAACTTCGGTTGTTTACGTGAATAATTTCATTTAGAAATAGATTATTATTATTAGATTTCAATATATTATAAATCGTTCGAATTCGGGAAATTCGTAGTTTTAGTTTTAATTTCGAACGCTTCGTGTGTTCCTCGCGCGCGAATAGGGTCCCCACCCCCTACCCCACCATTACACTTGTTTACGGTCGCGATATTACGTATTACGTAATCACGTAACCGGAAGTGATTACATCATAGCCGCCAGATTCATCAAGTTCATCGTAGGCGCAGGTATAAGCTCATCATTTGTGGCAAAGATGATGCGATGGTTAGTAAACAGTATATATATATATATATATATGACAATAGTCAACTATCTGTAGTCATCTAACTCAGAAATCAAGTTTTATTTTGTTACTATTTTGTTATAATTCAGAATAAAGTCGATATCCTGTAGGGACTCGTATTAGAGTTAAATATGGTCGACACACTGATACAGTGTAATTTAATCAATACATACATACAAATAATAACAACCTCCGAGGAATACTCGAAGTAATTACTACGAATTAGCATACATACAAGCGAGAGGGTCAAGGATGACTGATCACGCGACCATTGAATTAGACAACGGTTGACAGCGCGCGCCGCCACTGAAATAGATCGGCGCTCTCGCGATCGAGGGAAATCAATAACTCAATAATAAGACCGAGATTGTTTATAAGATCTGATTATTTACGAATACGAATCGATCAGACTGCGATTTCTATTGTTAAATGTACAGTTGCATTGTTACCTATACGGTATAGGCCATAGCCTATATATATATATATATATATATATATATATATATATTCTATATATATATATATTCTATATATAGCATATAGGCTATTGGATCTCATTTATATTGTTAAGTCTACACTTTCATTGTTACCTATAGCTATATCTCATTTTAATGTATTCGCCTAAGTGATAGATGTGTTTAGTTTATCAAATATATCTGTAATAAAGCATGCAGAGATTCGCTAAAGATAGTCGTATACGGTAAAGTATATACTTTAATACCAATAAAGAAAGTAACATATGCAATAGTTAACAAAACAGAGATAACATATATTATTTGATAATTTATATAACTAAAAAAATAATGACTTCAAACCCAATGTCTTTGTTAATTATACGGAAGTATAGGTATATTCACTATAGTCACGTGTTAGATACGATGTCGTAACATTGGTATTATTCTTGTTAATACATAACATTTAATTATAATACGTATTTTAATAATTAGCTAATTATATATATATATACACCCGGTACGCTATAGAATCGTATCATTTATTAATAGTATCATTTAATATCCAGGCACGTTTTATTTACTATGTATACACTATTTGCACGGGTTCCATCTAGCATAATATATACATATATAACATTACCTACACTCACACACACGCGGTGTTTCGTACACATTGTTTATGTGTATGTATGTATGTGTGTGTGTATGTGTGTGTGTGTGTGTGTGTGTGGGCGCGTGTGTGTGTAAATGGAGCGAAATTCTTGGACACTTGTGAATGTCAAGTGTACACGCGTGTTTACGTAGGCTTTCGTGTAAACATACATAGTTATACCAAAGCCCGGGTTATACCATAACCCTATCTGTGGTTATACTAAAGCCCTATCTTTGGTTATACTACAGTAAAACTACGGGCAGTTATCCCCTGATATACAACACACGCATACATACACACGCATACATACACACGCATACATACACACGCATACATACACACGCTAACATACGCCTTCACAATACGATATTATAAATATATAATACTGATATATATAACTTATAGAAGTATTATATATATATATCTATAATACTTCTATAAGTTATTATATAAATCCATAATTATATGGAATATATGTATACATACATAGTATGACATACAGCTTGAATCCTACACATATACTATAATATACTATATTATAGTATATTATAGAACCATGGTTCGTGCACGGTAACGGGACGACGTCCTTAGCGATGTAATTCAGGTATCATAGAATATACACATATGTGCCTAAACATATCATTATATAGTATTTACTAGGGTTCGAAAAATGCTTCGATGCGCATCAATACGAGCCGAAGCTTTTAGTTTATTGATACGAGTTGAGACATTCAAAATTCTAAAAAAAGCGATCCCGAACTGTATTGATGCATTACCAAGAGCGAACCCGAACTATTAATAATAGTTCGGGATCGTATCAAGATTTAAATAAAAGTAAAAATGTATTTACATCGATGGATCATATACATGAAATTTAAAAACAAAAAATTATATATTTTGTATTATCAGTGGTTATTTTACTTACTCAATAGGTGGATTTTGATGCAAGATTATTAAAGTCCAAGCGCTGCCACTACGCAATATTTGAGAATATGTGTTTTGATTGACAGATTGACTGGCCGCCATTTGAGCAGATAATTTAGCTTATATACACGCATCAATGCATACAGTTAATAGATAAAGAATAGAGTATACACTCGTATACAAGATAACAAACTCGTTATGCTTGACCACATACACACACATATAATATATGTGATATATATATATATAATAATAATTATATTATATCATGATACTAGTATGATACTATGTATGATACTATATAATACATAACAAACTAGTATACAATGTAACATTGAATGTATTATATATATATATATATATATATATATATATATATATATATACACACACACATATATATATATATGTTGTGATATAAATGCATATATGTATCATATATCAATATGTTCATCAATATATATATATATATATATATATATATATATATTTATATATATATAGTTTATATATATATATATATAATATATATATATATATATATATATATATATATATATAAACAATCATTGGATATTTGTTCTAATGAAAAATATAACTATAAAATATTAATTATTATATTTTATTATACTATATAATACATAATAAACTAGTATACACATTTAATAAGTAAGTATAATATTATATGTATACATTATTTATATAAATGTTTTTATTATAGACGCTTTTGACTATGATCTATCTTTTTCTTTCAGCACACTGTACTGTCACGTTACATAATATCCTACTGCAGTGACATGTCACCTTCCAGCACAATATACTGTAATGTTCTATGATATTGTAATTTCAGCACTCTACTGTCAAATTACATCATATCATACTGTCAACTTCTAGCATAATGTACTGTAATGTTCCATGATATTGTAATTTCAGCACACTGTACTGTCACATTACACCATATCATACTATCACCTTCTAGCATAATGTACTGTAATGTTCCATCATATCATACTATCACCTTCCAGCTCAATGTACTGTAATGTTACATGATATTGTAATTTCAGCACACTGTACTGTCACATTACACCATATCATACTATCACCTTCTAGCATAATGTACTGTAATGTTCCATCATATCATACTATCACCTTCCAGCACAATGTACTGTAATGTTCCATCATATCATACTATCATCTTCCAGCACAATGTACTGTAATGTTCCATGATATTGTACTGTCACCTTCCAGCATAATGTACTGTAATGTTCCATGATATTGTAATTTCAGCACTCTACTGTCAAATTACATCATATCATACTGTCACCTTCAAGCATAATGTACTGTAATGTTACATGATATTGTACTTTCAGCACACTGTACTGTCACATTACACCATATCATACTATCACCTTCCAGCACAATGTACTGTAATGTTCCATGATATTGTACTATCATCTTCCAGCATAATGTACTGTAATGTTCCATCATATCATACTATCACCTTCTAGCACAATGTACTGTAATGTTCCATCATATCATACTGTCACCTTCCAGCACAATGTACTGTAATGTTCCATGATATTGTAATTTCAGCACACTGTACTGTCACATTATACCATATCACACTATCACCTTCCAGCATAATGTACTGTAATGTTCCATCATATCATACTGTCACCTTCCAGCACAATGTACTGTAATGTTCCATGATATTGTAATTTCAGCACACTGTACTGTCACATTACACCATATCATACTGTCACCTTCCAGCACAATGTACTGTAATGTTCTATGATATTGTACTATCATCTTCCAGCATAATGTACTGTAATGTTCCATCATATCATACTATCATCTTCCAGCATAATGTACTTTAATGTTCCATCATATCATACTGTCACCTTCCAGCACAATGTACTGTAATGTTCCATGATATTGTACTATCATCTTCCAGCAATGTTACATGATATTGTACTTTCAGCACACTGTACTGTCACATTATACCATATCATACTGTCACCTTCCAGCATAATGTACTGTAATGTTCCATCATATCATACTGTCACCTTCCAGCACAATGTACTGTAATGTTCTATGATATTGTACTATCATCTTCCAGCACAATGTACTGTAATGTTCCATCATATCATACTGTCACCTTCCAGCACAATGTACTGTAATGTTCCATGATATTGTACTATCATCTTCCAGCATAATGTACTGTAATGTTCCATCATATCATACTGTCACCTTCCAGCACAATGTACTGTAATGTTCCATGATATTGTACTATCATCTTCCAGCATAATGTACTGTAATGTTCCATCATATCATACTATCACCTTCCAGCACAATGTACTGTAATGTTCCATGATATTGTAATTTCAGCACACTGTACTGTCACATTACACCATATCATACTGTCACCTTCCAGCACAATGTACTGTAATGTTCTATGATATTGTACTATCATCTTCCAGCATAATGTACTGTAATGTTCCATCATATCATACTGTCACCTTCCAGCACAATGTACTGTAATGTTCCATGATATTGTACTATCATCTTCCAGCATAATGTACTGTAATGTTCCATCATATCATACTGTCACCTTCCAGCACAATGTACTGTAATGTTCCATGATATTGTACATTCAGCACACTGTACTGTCACATTACATCATATCATACTGTCACCTTCTAGCATAATGTACCGTAATGTTCCATCATATCATACTATCACCTTCCAGCAATGTTACGTGATATTGTACTTTCAGCACACTGTACTGTCACATTATACCATATCACACTATCACCTTCCAGCACAATGTACTGTAATGTTCCATCATATCATACTATCACCTGCCAGCATAATGTACTGTAATGTTCTATGATATTGTACTTTAAGTGGTAAGTTTATCACTTCCGTATAATGTTAATGCTATGTAGTGCGTTCCATATATATAAATGATTATTATTCTGGTCATGTCTGAAACTTTCTTTATTATAAATCGACTTCGACAGGTTTTCTTTTGTGTGAGATGATTTAGAAGTTTTTTTTTTGTATAGAGACGGCTTCGAAGCTTTTTTTTGTATAGAGACGGCTTCGATGCATTTTTTGTGTATAGAGACGGCTTCGATGCTTTTTTTTTTTAGACAGAGACGGCTTCGATGCATTTTGTTTTTTAGACAGAGACGGCTTCGATGCATTTTTTTTTTAGATAGAGACGGCTTCGAAGCTTTGAAAAATGTGTTCATTTAGAACCCTAGTATTTACTGTATAGATACATATATCGATATAAAGATATATATATATATATATATATATATATATATAGATAATTGTGGCGGTAAGTCTAGTAACAACCCGACGCCGACCCAACTCGTTATCTTAACATGTAAATATACCACAACGTGTACACACGTAGATTGTAGATTGTAGACAGTGTCTACAATGTACGTACTGTATACAATGTTGTGCACACTACGAGTACAAGTTGTACATGGTGTACATTGTGTAGGGTGTACAACTCGACATATATGAGGTGTTCAATAGAGGGGTACGATGTACCCGATGTACCCGATATATCTCGTTATACACCCCACCCATCCTCCTTTATACGAGGTTGATGTCCTATAGTTTGCCTTGGTACAACACGCGTACCCTATACGCACGAAGTGTAAACAAACGCGAGACTAACACAGCCCAGTTTACCCTATAGTATAGGTGATATCACACAACTTTATTTACCTGACATGATGATTAGTTATTATTTAGTTATATAGGAGTGTAGTATATAGGGGAGCATAGTATATAGGGGAGCATAGTATATAGGGAGTCTGGTTATACGACTATATACCCGTGTACTATAAAGTGTATATAAGTAATGGTATATATATACCATCATATATATATATATATATACTTAATCATATCTATGGAGTTGTAATTATCAGTTTAGTCGGTTAATCGGTGTAGAATATCCGTAGTGAAGGTGTTACTAAGCGTCACGTGATACAAGTGTATGTGTCACTTACTATAGTAAGTATACTATATATAGTAAGTATACTATACTATAGTAAGTATACTATATATAGTAAGTCTATATATAGTACCGCAGTAGGTGTACGTGATCATACAGCTAATACTATTCATGTGTAAACTATAGTTAATATATATATATATATATATGTCTATAATTATATACAATAGTAATCCGTATATGCGGATAGTACAACGCTCAATGATCGTCGCTCACGCACACCCACTCTCGCACACCCACTCTCGCACACCCGTAATCACACATCTACATTCGCACACCTACACGTTTTACGATTTATTGAAAGTATACTTGTTATATATCAGCAAATAGAGCGTTACTTACGTCTCTCTCCATCTCATATCTTCCTCCGCATCTCTCCATACCCCCTCTCCCTATTCCCATTCTTACCCATCACAATCACTACCACTCTCCAGGTAATTCCACCTCTCTATCCTTATCACCCATCTCCTATTTACCCCTAACTAAGCCCTCATCGCCTCTCTCACGAGGTTACTAACTCCGTATTCTCTATAGAGTGTCCATTACTAATGTACCATTAGTGCACCATTACTAATACGTGACGGTCCGGTTCACACTCGCACACACGCACTCACGCACTCACGCACACTCGCACACACACACACTTATAGTTACGTAACGTATCGCGCAACGTTGACCTCTAACCTATGACGTAATGCCGCCGCCGACGTGCCCTAGGGAACTTAACACAACCCCTGCACGAGTACACACCTCAGTGTTCCCCCTCTATAGAGTGTATACACTGAGGCCCCATAACCGCCTCGTAGTACTATCTATAAGTACATCAGTTAGAGAGAGAGAGAGAGAGAGAGAGAGAGAGAGAGAGAGAGAGAGAGAGAGAGAGAGAGAGAGAGAGAGAGAGAGAGAGAGAGAGAGAGAGAGAGAGAGAGAGAGAGAGATAGAGATAGAGAATGAGAGAGAGAGAGAGAGAGAGAGATAGATAGGGGATACTCGGGTGCTTACTATCACCGCTGTCTATAGACAGTCTATATGCTTTATAAAGCACACACGGCGAACTCCTACAGATTAATCATATGCGCAATCGTGCGGAGTCTAGGTAACCTACGCACAGAGAGAGAGAGAGAGTTGTAGATTACACGACTTAACAAATATATATATATTGATAGATATATGTATATATATATATATATATATATATATATATATATGTATGTGTGTGTATATACGAATATATAAGTATAGCGCGAGTATGCATATACTGACCTATATATTACACATATCTAAAGATTCCGACTGCATACACTAGGTTACATAATCGTTAGTACGATATTGTATACGTTCGTAGATGGGTTCGTAGATACCCTTTAGTTGCAGTATATGCCCTATAGTTACTAGTGGCAACAATGGGGCGGGATGGGGAGAGGCTGAGAGGCGATGTTATTGCACCTATTACCATAGTTAGCGGCGCTATGCTTACATCTATGTAAAGACATTTATGTATGTATTAAGTATACATAAAGTATACTTATGTATAGATATGGCTGCTTAAAGTGTGTGACTTAATCCATTATGGAGATCATCGGCGATATGGCCAATGACTAGTGGTCATTGATGACCAGTAGGGTTCTAAATGAACACATTTTTCAAAGCTTCGAAGCCGTCTCTATCTAAAAAAAAAATGCATCGAAGCCGTCTCTGTCTAAAAAACAAAATGCATCGAAGCCGTCTCTGTCTAAAAAAAAAAAGCATCGAAGCCGTCTCTATACACAAAAAATGCATCGAAGCCGTCTCTATACAAAAAAAAGCTTCGAAGCCGTCTCTATACAAAAAAAAAACTTCTAAATCATCTCACACAAAAGAAAACCTGTCGAAGTCGATTTATAATAAAGAAAGTTTCAGACATGACCAGAATAATAATCATTTATATATATGGAACGCACTACATAGCATTAACATTATACGGAAGTGATAAACTTACCACTTAAAGTACAATATCATAGAACATTACAGTACATTATGCTGGCAGGTGATAGTATGATATGATGGAACATTACAGTACATTGTGCTGGAAGGTGATAGTGTGATATGGTATAATGTGACAGTACAGTGTGCTGAAAGTACAATATCACGTAACATTGCTGGAAGGTGATAGTATGATATGATGGAACATTACGGTACATTATGCTAGAAGGTGACAGTATGATATGATGTAATGTGACAGTACAGTGTGCTGAATGTACAATATCATGGAACATTACAGTACATTGTGCTGGAAGGTGACAGTATGATATGATGGAACATTACAGTACATTATGCTGGAAGATGATAGTACAATATCATGGAACATTACAGTACATTGTGCTGGAAGGTGACAGTATGATATGATGGAACATTACAGTACATTATGCTGGAAGATGATAGTACAATATCATAGAACATTACAGTACATTGTGCTGGAAGGTGACAGTATGATATGGTGTAATGTGACAGTACAGTGTGCTGAAATTACAATATCATGGAACATTACAGTACATTGTGCTGGAAGGTGATAGTATGATATGATGGAACATTACAGTACATTATGCTGGAAGATGATAGTACAATATCATGGAACATTACAGTACATTGTGCTGGAAGGTGACAGTATGATATGATGGAACATTACAGTACATTATGCTGGAAGATGATAGTACAATATCATGGAACATTACAGTACATTGTGCTGGAAGGTGACAGTATGATATGATGGAACATTACAGTACATTGTGCTGGAAGATGATAGTACAATATCATAGAACATTACAGTACATTGTGCTGGAAGGTGACAGTATGATATGATGGAACATTACAGTACATTATGCTGGAAGGTGACAGTATGATATGGTATAATGTGACAGTACAGTGTGCTGAAAGTACAATATCATGTAACATTGCTGGAAGATGATAGTACAATATCATGGAACATTACAGTACATTGTGCTGGAAGGTGACAGTATGATATGATGGAACATTAAAGTACATTATGCTGGAAGATGATAGTATGATATGATGGAACATTACAGTACATTATGCTGGAAGATGATAGTACAATATCATAGAACATTACAGTACATTGTGCTGGAAGGTGACAGTATGATATGGTGTAATGTGACAGTACAGTGTGCTGAAATTACAATATCATGGAACATTACAGTACATTGTGCTGGAAGGTGACAGTATGATATGATGGAACATTACAGTACATTATGCTGGAAGGTGATAGTGTGATATGGTATAATGTGACAGTACAGTGTGCTGAAATTACAATATCATGGAACATTACAGTACATTGTGCTGGAAGGTGACAGTATGATATGATGGAACATTACAGTACATTGTGCTAGAAGGTGATAGTATGATATGATGGAACATTACAGTACATTATGCTGGAAGATGATAGTACAATATCATGGAACATTACAGTACATTGTGCTGGAAGGTGATAGTATGATATGGTGTAATGTGACAGTACAGTGTGCTGAAAGTACAATATCATGTAACATTACAGTACATTATGCTTGAAGGTGACAGTATGATATGATGTAATTTGACAGTAGAGTGCTGAAATTACAATATCATGGAACATTACAGTACATTATGCTGGAAGGTGACAGTACAATATCATGGAACATTACAGTACATTGTGCTGGAAGATGATAGTATGATATGATGGAACATTACAGTACATTGTGCTGGAAGGTGATAGTATGATATGATGGAACATTACAGTACATTATGCTAGAAGGTGATAGTATGATATGGTGTAATGTGACAGTACAGTGTGCTGAAATTACAATATCATGTAACATTACAGTACATTGAGCTGGAAGGTGATAGTATGATATGATGGAACATTACAGTACATTATGCTAGAAGGTGATAGTATGATATGGTGTAATGTGACAGTACAGTGTGCTGAAATTACAATATCATGGAACATTACAGTACATTATGCTAGAAGTTGACAGTATGATATGATGTAATTTGACAGTAGAGTGCTGAAATTACAATATCATAGAACATTACAGTATATTGTGCTGGAAGGTGACATGTCACTGCAGTAGGATATTATGTAACGTGACAGTACAGTGTGCTGAAAGAAAAAGATAGATCATAGTCAAAAGCGTCTATAATAAAAACATTTATATAAATAATGTATACATATAATATTATACTTACTTATTAAATGTGTATACTAGTTTATTATGTATTATATAGTATAATAAAATATAATAATTAATATTTTATAGTTATATTTTTCATTAGAACAAATATCCAATGATTGTTTATATATATATATATATATATATATATATATATTATATATATATATATATAAACTATATATATATAAATATATATATATATATATATATATATATATATATTGATGAACATATTGATATATGATACATATATGCATTTATATCACAACATATATATATATATGTGTGTGTGTATATATATATATATATATATATATATATATATATATATATATATAATACATTCAATGTTACATTGTATACTAGTTTGTTATGTATTATATAGTATCATACATAGTATCATACTAGTATCATGATATAATATAATTATTATTATATATATATATATCACATATATTATATGTGTGTGTATGTGGTCAAGCATAACGAGTTTGTTATCTTGTATACGAGTGTATACTCTATTCTTTATCTATTAACTGTATGCATTGATGCGTGTATATAAGCTAAATTATCTGCTCAAATGGCGGCCAGTCAATCTGTCAATCAAAACACATATTCTCAAATATTGCGTAGTGGCAGCGCTTGGACTTTAATAATCTTGCATCAAAATCCACCTATTGAGTAAGTAAAATAACCACTGATAATACAAAATATATAATTTTTTGTTTTTAAATTTCATGTATATGATCCATCGATGTAAATACATTTTTACTTTTATTTAAATCTTGATACGATCCCGAACTATTATTAATAGTTCGGGTTCGCTCTTGGTAATGCATCAATACAGTTCGGGATCGCTTTTTTTAGAATTTTGAATGTCTCAACTCGTATCAATAAACTAAAAGCTTCGGCTCGTATTGATGCGCATCGAAGCATTTTTCGAACCCTAATGACCAGTGATTCATTAATGTATTCATTAATCCATCCATGCATTCATACATTCATCCATCCATCCATACATTCATTAATTAATTCATTCATACAGTCATTCATTCATATATTTATTCATTAATACATCCGTCCATTCATCCATCCACGCATCGAGTTCTCATAGCTTACCTAGTAGTGAGAGTATCGTGATGACCGCGAACAGGTTATCCCCCATTATTATCCGACTATTGGGGGGTGGGGGTGGTGATGGGGGGTGGGTAGGGACTACGGGGTAGGTAGGGACACCGCGGTACTAAAACCGGCCTCTCGTAGTATCGCCGCGGTGATAAAAGTGTTAGCGGGTGCGAGGGTGAGGGTGGGAAGAGGCTGCTGCTGCTGTTGGCTGGCTGGACGAGGAAGAGCCGTTACTAGTTTTACGAGCAGTGGTCGGGGTGTGAATGTGCGACGCGCCGCCCCACACCACTATAACACGCGTCGCGCGTCGCCCGTCAATCAAAGCGATAAGCCACGCCCCTATCTTTAATAATAATTACGAATGTGCGAGGCGCGCGAGATTTCTCCAGCGATAAGAAAGTCGTATTTATTTGTAGTAGTAGTAGTAGTTGTATAGTTAACGTAGATGTAACGTAGATATAACTCGGTACTTACAGTGTAGTGCCAAGTGTTCATTATATACAATAGTATATTATAGTATATATATATATATATATATATATATATATATATATATATATATATATACACTATATGTCATGCAATACATGCGTCTCATGTGTAATACATATCTAATTTAATTGTAAGCGTATACGAATGCCATATAGTATAATGAACACTTGGTACTATAGTACCATGTACTATAGTAGTGTGTATACACTGTAAGTACAGAGTTATATCTAACATATACGCGTATATGTGTATATATATATATACATTTGAATGTATTTATTTTATATTAGTATAAGTGTATGTGTGTGTGTGTGTATGTGTGTGTGTGTGACACAATTAAATGAATATTTTTAATAACTTATTAAACATTCATATATGGTAATTAGGGTTTAATTGTGGCAATAAATAATTTTCTATTTTAATTTTGTGATATAATTGTTATTACAAAGAATAATCAGGGGGGTAATTGGATACATGTTCGACGTACACGTTTTGTGTAATACCTATACCATTCTCCAATAGCCGACATCATGAAATACACATGTTAGAAATAATTGTAGCATTATAATATCCAATCAAAATAGAAGATACAAATATATTTAATTAATTACAAAACGCACGCAATTTATTTATTATTGAATTTATTTTTTAATATTAATATTAAATTTATATTTAAACTTTATATTTATTATATTAAAATATTGAATATTATTATAATGTGTATTTATTAATCAATATGTATATATATATATGTATATATATATATATATATATAATCTACTGGAATCATGAATCCATATTTGATTTCAATGATACATATACAACATATATACATTTAAAAGTAAAAAGCATATACATTGATTAGATATTATACATCACATGGTGTCGGTATTAGGGTAATTTATAAATAGGGTGTCGGTAATAGGAAAATCATATGGGTTTCTATAATTAATATATATTGGTTAATACTTATTAAAATTTAATTTTTATTATTTTTACAAACATTTAATTAATCTAAATAGTATATATATATAGAATTACGATTTAATTAATAAAGTATTTACAATGATTTAAAATTGTATTGTTCAAATATTAAAAAGGTAAATCCAGAAATAATATTATCTCAAATAACAATTGTAGGATTGAATATTGTGAAAAACAAAATATGTATTCATATTTACCATTAAATTACTAATATTATACGTATATATATATATATATAATAGTTACTGAGATCCGACATATATATATATATATACATATATGTAAGTGATAACTTTCCCATAATAGAAATTCATTACAAATATTTTTGAATATTTAGGAAATGGGATTTATATGAAAAATTAAAAAATCGCAAGAAAACATATTATAAAATTATAAATGAAACAAAACGGGTAACTGAAATAAGTTTTACATTCTTTTATTTCAATAATGTATATTATCGTTATACATTATTTAAATTTGATATTTATTATATATAGGGGAAAGTCTCCGATTACCGATCCCTAAATGATTATTTGTAATAACTTATTAAATATTAAATATATTTATTTGAAATTGTGTAATTATGGTAATATTATGGCAATGAATAATGTAGCTATTTTAAATTGTTGATATTATTATATTTGCAAGAATAAACAGGGTGGTCGGTAATCGGATACATGTGCCTAATACCGACCCCTAAAATAATCGTGGTATAAATAATTGTAGTATTATAATATATAATAAAATAGTAGATATACATAAATATAATTAATTATAACATGCACGAAATTTATTTATTTTTGAATTTATGTTTTAATAGTAATATTAAATTTAAATTTAAACTTTATATTAAAATAGTGTATATTATTTAATATTTATTTAGTAATCAGTATTTATATAACCAACTCTAATCATGAATCCTAAATCTATATAAATAATACACAAACAACTTACGACATATTTTAAAGTAAAATATGGATCTATTTTGATTGGATATTATAAATCACATGGGGTCGGTATTAGGTAATTTAGGGGGTCGGTAATAGGACATTCATATGGGTTTCTATAATTAATATATATTGGTCAATATTTATTCAAATTAAATTATTTTTATAATAGTTATAAAAATTTTATTGTTATACAATATTATGTGCAGTGTTAAGTTTTCTTTTAATTAATAAAGTATTTACAATGATATAAAAAAAGATATTATTCTAATATTTAAAAAGTAAAAAAAGAATATTACATTTGATCAAATAAAAATTGTAGGATTACATATTTTTTTAAACAAAATACTTATTCATATTTATCATTAAATTACTAACAGTTCATGTATATATCATTTTTTGATATCTCTTATAGTTACTGAGATACGATATGGGGTCGTTATTAGGAGGGGGTCGGTAATCGGGGACTTTCCCATAGTTCCTTGTGGAATACCAATTTAAACTCTAATTCAACTAGGGGAAAGTGCCCGAATAGGGACACTCTCGGTATCTCAGAAACCATAAATCCTACGCACAAAAATGTAATGAATAAAATATTCATAATTATATAAATTGTCTACATCATTATTTTTTATTTTTTAATTATTAAAATAATGCTGATATATCCAAGACACTGATTTTTTATTACGTTTTTAAAGACGTTTACGAAGAAAATTGTCACCTTAAAACCTTCTCAAGAATAAACAAATGTACCAATATAAAATATAACACTATATTATTAAAAACTAAAGAATTCTAAACATTATATATATATATAATGTATACAAAACTTCTATATTTGTTATCAAATATTAATTAAGTTATAAGCATATATCTTGAGGTCATATAAATCCCTAATACGGACAGTGTCCGTCGGACACTCTAGATGTCTTAATACGGACAACTTATAACCAATCAACGTGTGAACTATTCTGATTTTCATAAAAATCGTGTGCGTTATAATATTAATACTACTAATGAAGCTAAATATAAAAATGTTATTATGTATATACTTAACTATTATTATTAATTAAAAAAATAATAAATATAAATAAATTAATTACTAATAAAATTATATTAAATTAATCATAACATTAATTATATATAATGTAATTGTAATTTATATGATTGGTTCATAAATAATATATAGTTTATCTATTTGTATATAGGATGTCCGACGGACATTGTCCGTATTATAAAAACAGGGTGTCCGTATTCGAACATGGGTAGCGAATACGGACACCCCCGTTATCTGTTGAATAAAAAGATTAAATAAAATTTTAAAATCACAATAATATCTATAATCATATAATATTAATATATTATAATTTTTGAATAAAAATATTGAGTCATAAAATGTTAAGACCATTTATTGTTAAAGTGTCCGTATTAAGTTACATTTCCCTATATATTTGTTTAATTAAAAATCAACACAATAATTGTATATCTTAATATATGTTTTAGAAAATTTAACAAATATATATTAAAACCCAAATATTCTATTAATTATAAATTCTATGAATGATAAATTATATGAATGATAAATTCTATGAATGGTAAACAAAGAAGAATACAAAAATAAATCAAATATATTAAAAAAAATAATAATAAAAACTATATAATAAAGTGAACATAACTCAGTAAATTTCTATATGTAGGTATCCTAAACAGATCTTCATAATATATGTTGTTTATTTAATTTTTAAATGACGACATATCAACAGATTAGTATGAAAAAAAATGTCAAATAAAAACCTTCTCAAGAATATACAAATTTATCGATATAAAATATAACACTATATTATTTAAAAAATAAAGCATTCTAAAATGTTATATATATATAATTTCTATATTTGTTATCAAATATTCATTAAGTTATATATAACTTGTAACACCATGTGTTACCTGGTATGTTAGAGGTACGTTACTAATACACTAGTTCCGAGATAGTTTGGTTGTTGTTAATGAGGATATATATGCAAGAAAGGCGCTATGAAAGATGTTAGGTGAACGGTATCGAATTCAGATGATAGGTAATGTAATGTGAAGATCGTCCATTTTATTTTCAATAATTGTGAATGTATATCTAGATATTCTCATTAAAGCTATATCCTTTTATGTTGAGGGAAGATATGAATTTTAGATGATACGAGGGATTTTCTGAGATAATTAAATATCTAATTATTTGTTTCAAGACGATGCCTTCCAAGATACAAGAGATTATTTACAGGTTATATATTTGATAAGTAGTAGGCCTCTCAGAGTCATTGTTTGATTATTAATGTGGGATGTAATGGCTGCATGTTTTTATTCTGTTGGAAATGTCCCGTATTCGATGCATTCGAAGAACGTATTATTGAATAGGCTGATATAATAGCCTTATATAAGGGAGTCAACGATTTCATCAAGACTGGTTTGAAGAATAGGGTCAATATATAGGAAATGTTTTTTTATTCTGAGAAGTGTACCTGATTCAGATATGGAAGTAAATAAACCAAGTGATTGAGGTGGTAAGCTGGGGGATGAGGATATGATGGGAGATCACCGAGAGTACGTGTGTGCACCTACATGAAGTAATTATAAAAAATTGAAGAAATATTTTCTGGTGGAAAATCAATAAAGAACTTCTTTTTATTTTACCTTTTTCGTGCACGTGGCTTAGGTTAACCTAAAGATGATTATCTTTAGAAATATTGAGAATGATCCGAGATAACTAGCAATTTGAATGGGTTTTTAATGAAATTTATAAGGAAAATTCAATAATACGATTTTCTAAATTAACTAGCAATTACGAATACCAGTAAACTCGGACCACTTTTTAAATAAAATTCGGACCACGTTTGAATAAGATTCGGCCCATTTTAAAATAACTATATATATAGTATACTTCTATAATATGGGTTAAAGTATAAAAGTGGTCCTAGTTTTCTACAAAAGTGGTCCGAGTTTATTTCAAAAGTGGTCCCAGTTTACCTGGTCTGAGTTTACCGGTACCCGCAATTACTACATCATGAGTATGTATACTCTTCTATATCGAATACATTACTCTTCAGCATAAACATTAGAGTGAGGCGCCACTCAATAGGCCTACCTATGCACTTCGGACATGACTTTATCTTACTAATATTAAATATTTAATTGGAGACTATCAGACTTACATATCTTTAATTAATCTGATTTCAAATAAAAATTACTATTTAATTATATTGAAATTCGGGATAGGTACAATTTATATACAATTAATATGATGATATATAGGTAGTATACCTATATTAAGTTGATTTGTTAATATTTGGTATACCTACATTATAATACATTATTCTTATCGGGTAAAGTATTATTTATTATTTATTCTAATACTATTAAATTATCCTATATTATTACGATGAGTTAATTATACGATAAGTATTATGTGACTAGATCAATGTAATGTAAAACTAACAAATTAGTTAGAATAATTATTTGTAGGTACCCATATATACTTAAGTAAAATATAAGTAGGATATTATTACCTATTCATTTATATACTACGTAATATAGTATACCTATTTCATATAATTATTTATGTATTTCAATTCTGTATATTACCGTTAGAGAAGTGTTCACTTTTTTAATTTAAAATATCTATTATCTATATTAAAACCAATACATCGATATATATATATATATATATATATATATACACTTTATTTGTATTTGTTTTACCGTGATCCCCAAGGAATTCAATCGTGGGAGGAACTAGGACAATTGCATCAATAATACATATTCTATCTCTATCATAGATTTGTATTTTACTTAAACCGTTAAACCATAATCTATGCTCAATATACATACATCGCCATATTTATAATTTCTTCTACTTTTTTTCGATATTCACTGACTACTATTTCTTATCAAGTACTTCCTTGATCGACCTCTAAATCGTACCTCTTCTATTTTTTCTTGAACCACTGTGACGCGCAATACCTACCATATAATCGCAGTTTCTTTCTTTTTGCAATCGAGAGTAGAGGTTCATAATTTCTAAACAACCTGATCATCTTCTTTAATATATATTTATATATGTATATTTATTATTCTATCCATATATGTTATATCTAGAATCCGTATGTATACTTTAGATCTTATTTTACTTAACTTCCGTTTGATAATATAATTTATACCTATATATTATGATTGATCTACGTGTATTTGTATAAGTTAAATTGGAAACATCATGATTTCTTACTAGACCTTAATGTATTAAGTCGTATCATCATCAATATTTCTCTATCCAGAGTCTGTATTCCAGAATTATTTTAATTTTCACTTCGTATGTATGTATTGCCTACCGATATTTGTAATATAAATTGTAGTTATGATTTGAATTGATATTTTAATTTCTATTTGGATTTATATTTGAATTTCTTTACTTCTTCTTTTTATACTACATTACTCGTTAACTTGGCTGGCTTATATTTGTACTATTAACTAATATATCACAATATCCATCCAATACTTACGCCTACACATTTAAAGATAGAAAAAGCTTAAGTTCAGCAAATAATAGGTATAAATCTATACTTTTAAAATACAATCAATCTAACTAAGCATCTCATATAAATAAGCTCACAATGACTATAACTATCGAAAAACACTTAATAACTTGTAGTAACTTACTTTAATACACTCTAACATATTTCCTAAACAATTAACTATTATTATTCTATTCTATTTTATTTTTTATTATGGATGTCGCCATAACTTTATATATTACTTCCAAACAATTTATTTAAAATTTAGATTTTTGAACTAAATAATATTCGGAATAATATATTTATTTATTTATTAATACAATAAAACATATTATATAGTTTTAAATACCTATATACTTTATTATACTTTATTAATTTATGATTTAACTACTATACAATTAATAACAAATCGTTTAGATCAGAATAATAAGTAATATTAATCCTGATATTAATTATACCTATTTGAATAAATATGTTTTTAGAATACTCCATAAATGCTTCTTATTTTTAGTAACGCACGTTTATTATGATCATTTTGATTGATTTATTATATTTAGATATCTTTCAAAATTCTTTATATATTACATAATTATCTTGTTATTACATATACATAAAGGTTATTTAATATTTATTTTACGATCATACTATATATTATATTACAATAATTATTTATAACTATTAAACGAATAATAAAACTTACTATTTATATAGTTATTTAACCATTTTGTTAAATATATGACACATTTAAATATCGCCTTATAATTAATTTATCAATTTAATTAAATTATTTATGAAAATGAGATATTATATATGAATTAAGCTATATAAGATAATACACAAATTCATAGTATCTAATTATAATATACAATTCTAATTATTTGTTTAAAAAAAATATTCATATAATGGATTACAAAATTAAATATTAATTTACAATGAAATAATAATTATTTCAGAAATACAATTTTATAGGGAGTATTATACTCAGTATAGTGATAATTCTAAATTACTGAGTAACTCTGTAGTTTACTGAATATAATATGTAATCTTATATTTAATAGCTTGATTAATAATTAGTTTAGTAATTATCTCTACAAGTATTCACATCTATAAATGATATCATAATGATAATAATTTATATTCCAATATATATTTTATAAAATAAAATCAATAATATTTTCAATAGGAAGTATTATAATAATTATAATGGTATTATTATTATATTATCAGTATGCTATACTACTTATAATAACTATATATCATATATGACCTTATATATTTTATTATTATTTGAGTAATATTTAATTAATTTTTAGTATTATACTAAGCATACCAGTAAATATTAAATATACACATTTTATGGATTACGATCATCGATGTACGTCGATCGTAAAGTTAATTTGATATGCTATATTTAATATAATGTTATGGAAATCGATTTCCGTAGATTATTAACTTCACTTGATTGTATTGTATCATGTTTATATATATCCCACGGACATCAATATCAGCCGAAATTGTCTGTGTTTGTTTATTGTTATCGTAAAGTTCATTACAAATAAAAATAATTTAAAATATCTACGATTTAATTAAGTTTGTAAAAGATATTTCATAATTATAATATGAAGTATAAACATTTCATTAGGTTCCATTAAGATTATAAATTTATAAATAACTCACATTAATATAGATTATCTTGCTTAGATTTTAAAGTATCAAATGAACTTTACAATCCATATCCGGTTATCGCTAACTTCACTTAATTGTATTGTATTTTAACATATCAGATTAACTTTACGATCGACAGATATCTGTACATATAATACAATACAACCGAGTGAACTTAATGATAGACGGTTATCGATAGTATAGTATATTAGATTAACTTTACGATAGAATTTGTCCGTTGCTCCACCTTACCTATTCATATAGTAAATTACCTATAATTTTGATTGTGATAAAATATACAAATCTATCTAGATTTTTTAAGAATATTGTATTTTCATATAAATATTTATAAATAAATATATAATTATATATATATAATACATATTTCTTATTGCTTTAAATGGCAGCAAAATAATACTTTATTTATTTTTATTTCCATTTATATATCTATATATATATATATATATATATATATATATGTTCATTTGCATATATACAAATTGTTGATATAAAATAACAATTGTATAAGCGTTGTTCATATAAGTGCTGAAATCCATAAATGGATCCACAAATTGGTGCAATTAGGTGAAATAACATACGCAATCATAAAAATATATATTTTTGATGCGACATGTAAGTAGACCTTGTTCTATTTAAAAAAATAATGTATGCACTTGGCTAGGAAAAAACATCAAAGAGTAAACTTTGTATATATATACACAGGTATATTTGCATAAGTATTGTACCTTCATGTACCTTCATCAATTTATAAATTATTTAAAAGATAAATAATAAAATGTTCAATTTACTTTAATTCACATTCGCTTGTTAGTTTGATTGATTAAACATAATTTTATTTAACACAACTTAATTTTTAAATATATTTTATATAGATAGAAATATTCAAAATAAATGTTCTTGTGAATAAATTATAAAGTATAAAAAAGCATAACAAATTATGTTAATCTTTACGCATAAAACATGCATATATATTATATATCATAAGTTCATATAATTATTCATTTTAAATAGTATATTATAAATTCATATAAATAATGTATATATGTAGATCTTACACTGTTCATTGTATACATTCAATATATATATCATTCTTTCTTAAAAATAAGTATTGATATCGAATGTAATCATATTTGTATAACATTAAATATAAATCAAACCTGATGAAAATATTAACACATATCTAGCAAATGCCATGTATACCATATAAGGAGTCTACTATATATATATATATATATATATATATATATATATATATATATATATATCTAATATATCTAATATATATAATTATTTTTATTATTAAATATCTATTGTGTTCACCAAACCAGCATTCCGTATCATTGATAATATTATTAAGTTGTAATTAAAGATACTATATATATAAATATATACAATAAGTGCAATGATTATAGGATACCTGGTTACAACGAAGTAGGAGAACGAGGAAACAATTGTAATCAAGCAGGCGAAGGCAAAAAGAAACGTCCAAAGAAATATTTTGCCAAGCCGCATCCAACTAAGGAAAATCAATCCCAAAATGCATCACAACTAAAACAACAACAACAACCTACTAACCAACAAACACAACAACCAACTCTACAACAACAAGCCCAACAACCAATACAAAAAGCGAAGAAACAGCCAATAAAAAAACCGAAGAAACCGCAAATAAAACGACCAGCAACCCAATCATTACAACAACCCCAACAATCAACATCACAAAACCCACCACAACAACAACAACAACAACAACAACAACAACCATCACAACAACAACCAACGAAAAAACATCGTAGAAGACGTAAGAAAAAACCAAAAAATACCCAAACACATCAACAGATACAATCACCTACTCAACATCCAACACAACATCTCACTCAACTTCAACAACACCCTACAACACAGCAACCAAATCAGCAACAACACCTACCAACACTCGAATCAAAACAGCAACAGACTAAAATATCACAAAGACAACGAACAAAAAAGTCCCCAGATCAACAAATATGTGATCAATCAAATAATCAGTCGACACCAGATAAACCACAAACAAAACGTATAGGATCTAGATACTCGCGTGTTAAAATGGCCGAGGTTATTACCCATTATATAACTTTGTACTTTTTATTGTATTCATAATATAGTAATATAGAGTAAAGGTGTTTTCATAACAAAACAAAAAACAGCATAACAATTATTTATTCATTTTTAAAACTCACCAGATATCGGGCAAGTCGGAGATTTAAGATTTGATAATAGGTAATGGTTATATATAATCACTTGCGTAAGGCGTGCGTTGACCTGCCTGATATCGGTGGTCTGTATAGTTATAACCTTTCTCACCGAAACCGCCCGATAGTATAGGATGATATCGAGCTATTAAAATCCGGCCCGTATAGGGCTGTTTTTTGTTGTTGTTAAAGCATCTTTATTCTATTTGATAAGATACACTTGATAATATATTTTATAATCTTAAATATCTAAACTTCTGTTTCACTACTATTATATATTTGTATTAAAATGTAATGTTATCTTATCTATTTGATGCATATATATATAAAAAGTATTTTATCGAAACATTTTATATATATATATATATATATATAGAGGATATAATTTAATATCATACATATAAATATGAAAATACATTTTATTGATTGATGTTAGATTTAGTAGATATATTCATACTAACTAAATCTAACACAACTCTATACGCGATACAGCAGAAATCTGACCACGAGAAGAATCTTGACCTTAAGATTGCTGAAATACAGATGAAAAATAAAATTGCAAAGGAGAGACAAGCGGTTAGACATTAACATCCACTCTTACATATATATATAATCTGAGCAACACAATAAACTGCCTGTGTGGCTCAGTGGCTAAGGCATCAGACACACAAGCAGTAGGACACGGGTTCATACCTCGTCCGGACCATTAATTAATTTTATAAAATGGGTCTTAAAATATTATTTAGAAGTGATCTTATATAATTGTGTATAAATAAATGATCGGCTCTCGTTAAAACCATGGATGCCTTAATGACATGAGAGCGGCTTCGAAGGGACATTAGAGCCATATATGGTTATAAGTGAAAACTTCATCTAAGTTCCTGGATGGGATGAAAGGACTCCACCAAATAAAAATAACAATAATAATGCTTAATTACTGTATTTAATTAGTAAATGGATTAACATTGACTAACTACAGTAGTCTGATTATGAACAAATAGATTTATTTAAAATAAGCTTAGAGTGCTTTCACAACTAAACAAATAGCTATATTTGTATAAACAGATATCAGGCTTTAAAAGGCGGGCTGTTATTTATTCATTTTAAAACATTTACCTGATATTGGTAAGTCACAAATGTAATAGGTGAATTGTTTATAGTAGACCTATCCTATGATATCGGTTTAGTAATTCACACAAAAACTGCCCAATTTTTATATTCGACAATAGTGCCCTTTATGTATGAAAGCACCTTTATTATGTTTTAACAAATATCACAATGAAATTAATTATATATTGTTATTTGTGCAAAATATTATGATGATTATTCATAATATTGATTTCAAGTAAATTTATATAATATGCATATAATAATAATAAATATCAAAATATATATGATATATTTATATCTATTATAATATTTATAGTATTTTAAATTCAAATTTAATTACATTTTTATTTTCATTTCATTATATATATATATATTAACATATATATATATATGTGTGTAAATTAATATATACATGTTATAAGATCTATGCGAAAATATAGAATTACTATTATTATATCATAATTATTATGACATAATATAATTTAGCAATAAAATATAATATATATGATATAATATATAGATATAGTTGATATATACTGATATAGTTGATATAATATTGTACATATTTTTTATTAACACTAATTATCAAATTCATCTGATATGGATGATTCATCTAACAATAAATGTTATATATATATATATATATATATATATATATAATTGCAATAATTCAATTGTATTAATATAGTTAGTCATTAGTCAATAGTAATTTCAATATAGTTAGTAAATGTTGTGTTACTAATTGTACCTGTTCTTAAGTCTAATATGTTCATGTTACATGATAGAAAATGTATTCAATGTATACAACACATGTAAGTAGTTTTATAAAATTAATAAATACAATGATAAAACAAAGATAATTCAAAATCAATGTAATACCACAACGCAAACTGACATTTTTAATTTGAATATTACGCAATACTGAAATTTAAACTCATATAAAGAATGCGATACTATTACAGCTATCGAAGAAATATAAATAATATATAGAGTAACATTTAATAAGTTGAAAAGGCTAAAACCCTAAAACCATATAAAATTATCAGTATAAATATAGAATCAAATTATGGTATGTTGAATAAAAAATGAAGAATTTAAAAAATTAATATGAATTGTGGCTAAAAGTGACTTATTGCTAATTAAACTATTAAGTATAGCAAAAGTAAAAGTAATAAAAATTTCTATATTCATCTTTTATTTCAATATGATTTTTAAATATAGAATAAATAAATGTCATGATAATAAATAAATGTAATTTATAATTAATAGATATGTAAGTAAATAAATAAATGATATTGTTCTGTAATGTTCAGTATTGAGTAAAATGTAATATATATATATATATATATATGTAATAATGTATACATTGGATACAATCTATAATATAAGGTTTATGCATACAAAAATAGATTATATTAAATATTATTATTATTTATGTAAATATTATATTAACATTATAAGAGAAAAATAGCACAAATATGTGTAATTCTAAATAAATATTTCAAATGTTATCCTATGTAAATATGGTTAATTTATTTTATAATTAACTTATAAAAGTGTTACTGTATATATATATATATATATATATTCAATATTCATGATAATGCAATTAATATATTATAATATATATATTATAATATATTATTATGTTATTATATGATTGTCTAGAATTAATATATACATTTTACATTAGAAAAAACTTAAGAATAGAAATAAGGTTATTTATGCATTGTATGATTATATTTGATATGTATTATTTAGGTAATATTAAATGAAATGTACTCATAATGATATATATCATATATATATATATATATATATATATATATATATATATATATATATATAAATATATATATAAAGTAGATTAAAACTAATAAAAGTATGATGCATTATGAAAATATTAAATATTTCTTAATTTATAAAAATGCACATTTCCTTAGTAACATCTCCTTAATAACCAGTAATAAGCCATTGCAACCATCTTAAATGATTTGTAGGTTGCATACCTTTATAAACCTGTCATTTATAGGCTATCAGTATATATATATACATTTTATAATATTCAATTGTAAATATACGTTTTATAAAATCATATGATATACTACGTAATGGTGAATAGTCATACATCTAAAAACTACATTAATAGGGCAATTATTAATGTGATATCTTATATCTAGTTATAACCCAGCAAGGCGAGCATGTAGAGTGTACATTAAATACTTGAACCTTCTAGTCCATTTGATGATGTAAAAAGGTAGATAGACTAGACTAGTTCATTTTTTATAGTGCACAATATACATTATTGTATACATTTGTTATGGCTCTCAGATTAAATGTATTCAATCAGCTGTGTTCATACATATAGTGTATCATTATATTTATATAGTGAATGCATGCATTGTTATTTAGATGATCCAAGAGGACATCAAGAATGCTGACAGTCGACTGAGTGCTGAAGCAAACAGGATTCTGGCTGCTCCATCGAAACAGTCGACAGCAATGAAGGTGGCAAGTCGTAATGATCAACGCAAATATGTTAGTACTACTACTACTACTACTACTACTACTACTACTACTACTACTACTACTACCACCTGACTACTACCAGCACTACTACTACTACTACTACTACTACTACTACTACTACCTGACTACTACCAGCACTACTACTACTACTACTACTACTACTACTACTACTACTACTACTACTACTACTACTACTACTACTACTACCACCACCACCACCACCACCACCACCACCACCACCACCACCACCACCACCACCACTACTACTACTACTACTACTACTACTACTACTACTACTACTAATACTACTACTACTACTACTACTACTACTACTACTACTACTACTACTACTACTACCACCACCACCTCTACTACTACTACTACTAATGTGCTATTTTCCCATCATCCTTCATTCCCTTTAGGTCTTGCATGTTCTCTGCGATTATATTAAACATATCAACCCACCTCTCCCTAATTGGACTCGTCATACATTAATAGTAATAACATGCCTATCTGACTACTAATATTACCTCTCACGCAGTCTGACATACAGAAAGTTAAGGTTCCGACTAAAGGAGGTCGCGGAGGAGGAGGAGGAGATTCACCTACGACCTCTAATGGTTATAACGGTAAGAACTCTGACAACTACTCGCCCAAGGGTAAACAAGGCGACGGTAAAGGTTCATAACCTCTTACATCACCTCTTACATCACCTCTTACATCACCTCTTACATCACCTCTTCCATCACCTCTTACATCACCTCTTACATCACCTCTTACATCACCTCTTACATCACCTCTTACATCACCTCTTACATCACCTCTTACATCACCTCTTACATTACCTCTTACATCACCACTTACATCACCTCTTACATCACCTCTTACATCACCTCTTCCATCACCTCTTCCATCACCTCTTATCATTATCGTGACATTACTTGCATTATCATTAATGTTACATTATTACACACATCTACAGGTAAGAAGATGTCCCAGAAAGACCATGAATTCAGTGATTCCACCGTTAGTCGATGTGTTTAACTGTGATCATAATCTTTATATTATATCTTATACGTTTACTTATATATATGTATAGTATTATTAAAGTTTCTAATTTAACATTCATTTTATTTAAGTGCAGTATTAAGATTAAAAAATTGTTTTATTTTAATTATAGCGTATAAGCGAACATTTTATAATTAAATATCCGAAAACAAACCACAAATATTTAGATAACCGAACTGAATCTAAATTTAAAAAAATATTTATAACATCATTCAAATAAATTAATAACCGAACCAGAAATAAAGTATTTAATATTTAAGATCGGTTATTTAAAATTTTACATACCAATATTTATATATTTATCATAAAAATAAAATTATCCAGTGTTTTTGAAATATATAATCCATTAAATTAAATACATGTTTAAACTATATTATATATTGACTAATTTAACAATTATTTTGTATATATTATATTATTGGGAAATATTGTCATTGAGAAATAGTACCCGAATAAGATAAGAGATATATTGTAGTACATACTTTTAAATAACTTCTATGATTTTAGTAATATTGTCAACATTATTCGGGTGAATACATGTTTTATTTTGTAATGTCGCATCATTATCACATTTAATGTAATTCAATCACTGTATTACAGCAATCTTCATCTAATTACGATTATATGGGTCATGACAAACGGGACAATTACAAACGTCACAGTAGGGGTAGCTATGGCAGTGGAGATTCTCCCAAGTATACCAATAAAGACAAGGTAACGTTATATCTCAATATCTGTTATTAGAATTACTGCTATCTTAATGAGTTTACTATGAGTGTCGGTTATTTAATATTCTATATTTCATTTAATTATTTACTTATCGATAAAAATATATAATTTATATTTTAATCTAATTAAATTATAGTAAATAATAAAGAAATAAAATATTCACATATATTATTATAATATAACAATATATTATTAAAAGTTTTTGTGTCAGTTTTATATTTGTTGTATTAAATCATGATTTAAATTGCATAATAAAAATCATAATTAAAAAAAATAATATACATTTTATTTTATATAGGTTCAGAAGTAACAAATTGTTACAAAGATATTTTATTTTTTAAATATTTGTATTTATTTTAGTATTTATTCGTAAATATTAAATTTATATTATATAAAGTATTATATTAAAGCAATTCTCTGGTTGATTATTTTACATGTTATAAGAAGTGGTACTATTTTATTATAATTATTTCTAGAGAATAATGGCACATATATGCTTATAGCATATGCTATTATAATATATGTCTAATAAAGCATCATTCATTATATTCTAATATAAAATTATATTACAAAATTTAAACTAATATATATAAAAAAAATATCTAAAAAATCAATATAAATTTAAAACAAATATATATTATTGATTTTATTTTTTTAATTATTTGTATTCTACCCTTAAATTAACATCTTTTAATAATCAAAAATTTATTTTTAATTTAGGAAAATATAAAATTTATAAAAAATGTATCGGTAACACTTGCATAATCATATTTATATTCTATAAAATATCAATATATCAACACATATAAAGTTAATATATATAAATATTTTTTTATATGATTTTATATATTTTTATATAAGTTTTAACTATATATATATACAATTTAAAAAATACATTTAGATATACATTAATAAACCTATTATAAAAAACATGTATACAATAAATATATAATTTCTATACTTTTTATAGTAGAATATATTATTATTAAATAATAAGTTAATTATATACTTAAATACTTATTTGTTTATACTATTTTGTTCACTAACATCATATTTATATCGTATACAATTTATCAATAAATGTAAAATCCTATGCGTAACTATTTCTTAGGAGTATTTCACTAGTATATCTTATAATCTACTATATAATCTAATAGTATGTTTCATTACTGTGGTTCATTAACTATTGTATCACCACAGAAACGTTTACAAGCCGAAACCGAGAAGAATGCAGCAGAGAAACTCGCCTACGACTCATGGAAACAGGAGAGAGACCAGATAGACAATGCCCGTATTGCTCGCTACAACACTAAAGCTAAAGAGTGGGACGTTGAGAAGGAAGAGTTAGTCACCACCACCACCACCACCGCCTTTCATTATAGCGGAGGAACACATTATTTAACATAGTTAATAGAACTTTGAATATAAATTGCTGAGGTAATATGTATTATAAGCCCTGGTTAACATACATTATTCAGGTTGATTTATATAATATATTCATTTCGCATAGAATATGGCTCATATATAGATATACGCTTCTATAAAGTAGTCTAATGTTTATTCTTGATATATAAATACATCATTATGAATACAAGTACATGTGTATTAGTGATGTAAATAATGCCGAGCCGAGTTGAGACTTTAGGTAACTGAGGGTGAGATTGCATCATGCTTTAGATTTGAGCATCATTTACATCACTAGTGTGTACTATTACTAAATGTGCTATGTTATATAAAGTTGCATTACCACTAAGCCTAATACCAATGATTCGAACACAGCCCACCGAAGGAAGACTCTTCAGGTGTAGCGGGGGGTAACAGGAACAGTAGCGGCAAGTATGTGAACCGAGAGAAGCGTAATTATAACAATAGTAACGACACGCCCCTACCGATAGTCCGTCGTCAAGGTTACCTCAATAACGCCCTCCACCCCACTATAGCGACACACGTTACTTTACCACCCCCGCCACCGTTATATTATCATCTGTAGAGCAATAATTGTCTCATACCACGGTAATATGGTGCGATCAATGTTACATAACTTAATAATAGCCTATAGAAATACTGTAGCCAAACTGTCTTCATAACGATCTGTCCAAATTGGTAGTCCTATGAAATATTATCACCTCTTTAACGCATACACATACCTATATTTCTTCTATGTATCACTTAAGCCTGGTGTTACGTTCAATTTTAAAATTAAAATATTCAAATATAATTATTTATCTTTAAAATAATGTATTATATTTCAACAGTAACTACAGATGCCTAAAATATACATTATAAACATATGCCTGTAAAAAACTAATGTGAAATATTTGAAATATTGAGTAAATTTCAATAATTTACACTTTATAATTTACACTTATACTTACTATTAGAACTTTCTGAAAGTTTAGACAAAGTTTAGACAATTCGAAAGAGTGATATATATAATATATACATAGTGAACTAAAATATTACAATTCATACCTAGTTATTTATTAAGTATACCCATTTTTTATAATTTAGTACATAAAATAAAAATAATAATTTAGAAGTTTATATCACTCAAGAATTTTTTTTTCCAAATGTATGCTATTTCTAAAACCCAATAACTTTTGTTCCATTGGATAACATAATTATAAAATGTTCAGAGTATATACCTAATATATAGATAATACAAAGTTAGGCTATTTTATAATGTAATACAATTGTAGATACTGTATATATTTAATTATGTTTCAAAAATATGCAAAACAAATATTTGTTATTTATTAAGTACAACTTTACTAGATAGATTTGTATTATCTTATACTTGAAATACAACAATCATAAGGGCCTATAAGTAATATATATATATATATATATATATATATATATATATATGAATTTTATCTACTTAGTACAACAAAAACTTAAATTGTACACGATCTCAAAAGCTAGCAGTATTCTAATCTTAATTCTCTATCTTTTACATGTAATAACGGCCATTAACAATAGTACATCTTTATGTACACACATACCCCTCTCACTCACTTCAAGTGAAACACTATACCTATAGGTATACACACAAACACACACACATTTCTCTCTAGCTCTTTCTCTCACTTCACCTTCACGCACACACACACACACCCCTTTCTAGCTGTCACTCACTTAACGTACATACTTCTCTCTCTAGCTCTCTCTCACTCACCTTACTCGCACACATACCTCTCTCTCCCCCTCTCTCTCACACATACCTCTCCCCCTCACTCTATAGCTCTCTCTCACTCACATTACTTACATACATCTCTCCCCCTCTCTCTCACTCACCTTTCTCTCATATATACCTCTCTCCCCCTCTCTCTCTAGCTCTTTCTCTCTATCTCTCTCTCACTCACCTTACTTACACACATACCTCTCTCTCTCTCTCTCCCTCTAGCTCCCTCTCTCTCTCTCTCTCTCTCTCTCTAGCTCCCTCTCTCTCCCTCTCTCTCTCTCTCTCTAGCTCCCTCTCTCTCCCCCTCTCTCCCTTCATCTCTCCCTCTCTCTCTATCTCTTACCACCTACGACAATAGTAACCGGTCGTATCGGTAGCGGTAGACTAAGCGGTGACTTCGGAATGGTCAGCGTGTCCGCCCTACTGGCCTCTCCAACGGCCGAAGTGACCCCTAAGTCCAGTAATGAGTGGCCTCAGATGACCGCCACAACGGGAGAGAAGCGACGCGTCACGTTTAACCTTGACACCAAAGGTAGCCTCGTGCTTGACCTTCGTGGCTTTCGGTTGCCTTAAGTGGATGTTGTGCGCGATTTGACCCCACCTTCCCCCCTTCTCCACCCCCCCGTATGCGAATGTGCCTTTTTGCCTTCGTTTTAATGTCCGCTATTTTCTATTCTATAATCATTCGCCGACGATTTATTTTGCATGCGTAGATATTCACAATTATAACAACAGTTCCTATAATCACTACCTTTATTATACAGATAAAACGAATTATGAAGGACCTCAGTATACTCAATATCGTAATTCTAAATCGTACAATTCTTATCAAGATAATCCTGAACAGTCGCAGAATAACAATCAATATTATAACAATCAACAACAACAACAGCAGCCTAAACAATATCAACAACAACCGAATCAACAGAATCAACAATATCAACAGAATAATTATTCAAATATTCCAGCAAAACAACAACAACAATCACCGCTGCTGCAAAAACAACAACAGCTGCTACAACAACAGCAACAACAACAGCAACAGCAACAACAACAAAATGATTATAGACAAAAGATTAACTCTAGGAAAAATAGAGGTCCTTAATAAATATCATTTTTATATTATATATATATAGTATAGATTATAGTATATTTGGTATCATTTAGAATTTATTGCATTCTTGATTTAATATTCATATAGTAATTACTTACAAAACACATCCGCAGATATTAACGTACGACAAAAGAATCCATCGAGGCTTTCGTCTAGAATAGGTTGGAATCATGATGTCAGCCATTTCATCTCACAAACAGAGCGTATTTATTAAGCATTCAAACACACACACACACACGCACACACACATATATATATATATTGTATTATCGCGCATCGTAAATTCGTACGTGTAATGATACGTAGGCTTTGCTTGACGAGATTGTAACGATTGCCAGCTTTAGCCTGTATTTACATCTTCATCATCATCATCGTCATCGTCAACTAATTTCAGCGTAACTTTCACACACGCTGCACACCAACACACACGCTGCACACACACCCTGCCGCCGCCCACTTTTAACTGACGCCTCGTTCATTTCGCATCACCGCAGGAGACCCTCAGAACGCTGAGAACAACCCTCCTCCTTCTTCTCCCGGTTACGATGACAACAACAGCCCCGGCGTCAACGACCGCCGCCTACAGCGCAATCACCTGAACTCGAGTCAGGAGAGTTTCGATCGTTTCATCGAAGAGAACACGCTACGACTGAACGTAGATATAGCCAAGAACCATTCCACGGGTGACCTCCAAGCCGACACCCAGGCCGACTCCTCCTCCTCCGCCCAACGATCCCCGTCACAATCCACGACGCCCACAACGCCTAAATCACCGATGTACGCGCACGAGCGTTGGTCCGAACCCGAGGACCACCCGTCTCCCGATGCCACCGACACTAAAACCTACCCGATCATAGAAGGCCCGGGAGGTCGCAAGCTAACCTGTCCGGGACCCGGTAACCTCCCGAACCCTTGTTTCCTCGACGATTCCGTCGTCAACGAACAGGGCTCGCTGTTGGATGAGTTCTCTTCCATGGACATCAAGTACGACGAACAAGGACACGTTAACTACTACAGCGACACCAGTAGCGAGGATGGTATTCGAGTGATCATCAATACCCCTTCGTAGAGATCCAGACACACCTCTCTCTCTATCGCTAACACTAAATGTATACGCAATATATTTGATGTTGCTTTAATATATTTATTAATATATTAATATATTTCTACTATTTATGTATTTTTAGTTTGAATTCTCTATTTTATCTGTCGGCTATATGCATTTAATTTTAATAATAAATATATATAATCGTATTTTTTTAAGTTAAATTTATCGATAATATTTTTATATAAATATTGTAAAATAATACTCGATATTAATTTAATTGATAAATAATGACACAATATTAGAATTAGATCTTTTACATAACACAATCCTGTATAACTTTAAATTATAATGATTACAAATGTAGAATTTAGATCAAGATAATACGTTATAGAAAATTAAAGTAATGACATAATTAAAATTGTATACAATGATACAACAGTCCATTATATATATATCTCTTTATATAGACGAGTTGTGAAAATGATAATAGGTACAATAAAAGGATATGTCACGAGTAAAGTTAGTTGATCATTAATTATGTGTACCTAAAGGTGTGAATATAATAATGTGATATAATATGCGCCCTAAATAAAATTGATAGAAATGTCTTGAATATTGTGTAGTTATAAATACCTATCAATATATAACAATAATTTCAATATAGTTAAGGGCCAGCGCAACACCCTGATTTTAAAAATAAAATATTATTTTTTTAATATTTTTTATATAATAATCATAATATTTGATTATTTCTCTTTACAAGTATATTGAACAGTATAACAGCATAACTATACTTATAAGTGACATAAATAAGCATTTATAAATACGAGATGAAAAATAGTTGATATAAATATGATGATTTTTTCTAATCTCTAATTTTTAAAACGTGAATATCTCTGAATAAAAAAAAAACTGTTATCATCTATGTTTGAACCACTTTCGATTATAGAAATACTTATTCAAATTACATGACATTTTCACAGTATATTAATATTATGTTACTCTTCAGATATAACTATATACAAATAAAACTAATACATTATTCAATGATATAATATTTTTAATATTTTATTGAAATTTCTTTAATATTTTATTGAAATTTCTTTAATATTTTTTTTCTCTAGAAATAGCTATATGTTAGTCCATTTTTAATATAATTTTAATAATCTAAATCTTATAATCGATTGTTATATTTGTAGATAAATATTAGTTATATAATATATAAAAAAAATTAGTTGATATTTTGAAGTATACATAGATTGAATCTATTTTTAGTATTACGTGATTTTCCTCTCTTCACCATGTTAAACTCAGGGGGTTGCGCTGGCCCTTAATACTATTCTTTTTTTATGAATATATATTTCATTAAGTTAATGTGAAATTTATTGATTTTTTAATAATATAGTATTGTATTGTATATATAATTTATATATACATTTTTAACAATACAAATTGGTGTAGTATAACCTTATTATTATCTATATATTCTGAAAATGTTATTATTATATTTGCAATATTGAATACTATGGGCATTTTTAGCTGGATGTAGGTTTCAGAAAAAATAGAGATCATCGAAGTTAATCATTAATTTACTAGTAATATTACAAAAATAGAATTAATAGCTTAGAAAATAATATAAATATAAATTTATATATACAAGAATATAAATACATATATATAATTATATTAAATTATATTATATTATTTTAATATAACATGCGTTACAAGATATGAATTATATGTGTATACATGTTTATATATTGAATTAAAAAATAATGTTTACATAATATGATAGATATTTTAATTAATATTTGTAATAAAAAAAATATATTGAAAATTATTTTATTTAAAAAACGAAAAGCGCCTATTTAAATACAGAAGTACCAATAGTAGTATTATTTAAATGCAAGGTATTTTATTTTCTTTGTTTTAATAGTATAGGAAAAGAATTGTTTAATCCAATTTTATTAGCAAAATAATTATTACAATATATTATAGTGTGATCAACAATTAAATGTTATAATATATTATGTAATTATAATAGAAACTTCTATGGCAAGTGAACGTGTCACATTGTTAATAACTAAGTCGGTCTGTATTAATCCCCGCTTGTAGTGATCACGATATATGAGGTCAAATTTAAAATACTCGTTTCCTTATTTGACACACTGATAGTAAATGATATGACTATCAGTATAAACTTATATGAAAAATGTACCTATTGTGTACAAATGTAGTATAAAATAATAAAAACAAATACAATATAAGATATATATTTATATACATATATAAATTAGTTGTTATTATAATTTAAAGTAAAATGTAAAATATTTTAAATTCGTAATCAAAACAAACGTGGGTATATTCGATATTCTCCACTAAAACTTGAACGTGACTAAGGAATAATAAATAAAAATGGTAATTTTTGTAATTTACTAGACTATTTTGATTCTAATTTGTATAACTCACTCTAATTGTGTTAATTTTATTAAATATATATATTTAATAAAATTAACACAATTAAAATGAGTTATACAAATTAGAATAAAAATATAATCTAGATATATAGTTACTATAAATATAATCTAACTCTTTATATTTATATCAATATCAGTAAAATAATTTGGAACTAGCCTAAATACTATATATTAATGTAGTTTCCAAATATATTTTATTTCAGTATGACACTTACTGTAAGTGACTTACATAGCGACTTACATACCTATATATCAATGTAGTATATTCATCATAAAGTAGATATGTTTTATTTGTACTAGCAATTATTAAAATATATAGGACTATAGGACCTACTGCGACACAAAGATCACTAATGTAGAATATCTCGTTAAGAGAAATATATATAGAAGATGTGTGTTTTTTTAGTGTTTTATAAGGATTGATCAGAGTCTGGAATAATGTCCAGGTCATCCAGGCCATCCATTAGTATCGCAGATGATATTGTTAGGAATTTGTGGAAAGACAATCGAAGAACACCATCGCAACCTGAGAACTCTGATGTATAAAGCGCTTCGCCACGGACTCGTATTCTATAAAAGTAAGTGCTTCATTAATATACCCTCATTATCATTCCATGGACTCCTCTTCGATAAAGAGGGAGTTCATCCAGATCCTTCGAGAATAAAGAACATCTAAGCTATACAAGTACCAACGACCCCGAAAGCACTCCAAGAATTCATCGGGATATCAACATACATGGCTACTTTTACGAAAAACGTGGCTCATCACATGATAGCATTACGATCTTATAGTATATACATATATATATATATATATATATATATATATAGTTAAGAGTTATTATAATATTAATTTATTATAATTTATCTATACTTATTAAAATACTAATAATTATGAAATTACAATAAATAAAGTTATTAGGCAATATTAATATTTATAATAGTTTTCAATAATATGTATTTATTTAATTATACTTGGATGCAGTCAATACCTCCTATATCATCTGTGTTATAGGATGGCTTGATACAGTTCATAAGCAGTAATTATAATATTACGGAAATATGAATTGCTTCTTTATTCATTGTAGTTCATATTCAGTATATTTCTCTAATACCTGAATAATTGTGTATAGACATAAATAAACATATTTAATTTATATATATTTTTTATATAGACCTATATTTATTTAATTTATTTATATATTTATATATATATATAATAAAACAAATACATACACATACATACATACATACACCCAATGTGTATAAGTAATTATACGTTTATGCATATATAAACTTTATATATAAAGTATACTTTAAAGAAAAATTGACATAATTTGTTATAAACTCACTTGTACATTTAACCCTCTTTATAATACACCCCATATCTTACCACGAGCATAAACATTACACATTAATTACTCAATTTATGACGGCACAACTATTTAACATTACAAAAATACGCCTATACTTAAATACAAAAAACTACTGACCTAGGTCTTTGTAATTACTTTTATATATATATATATATATATATATATATATATATATATATAGATATATACTATATATTCAAATTGTATCATATATGATACACTATATTGTACGTATTATTATTATTTTAATTGAGGTTTTGATTTTTAACAAGTTATTTTAAAATTGAACAAGTAGAATTAGCAAACAATTCACAGTGTTTCCTATGTGAATCTTACGACACATGGGGTTATTATAGTATACTTTCAGTATAACATTATACTCATACACCCACAATTAATTTTAATTAATTATTTAAAATTATCAATGATAAAAATCATTCTCGTTTATTCAAAATATTCAGTATTATTTTTGAAAATGCATTTATCATTATTTTTTGAATACAAATAATACACGTAGTACCCTAATATTATGCATTTTATTACGTTATGTAATCTTATGATTTTAAGTATAATTATAAATATGATTAAACTTAACATGATGTTTAAGTAACTAACATCTTAGTTAACTAACATATAGAATTTTGAGGATTCACTACACTATCAGAAGGAATATCTACTAATGTCTTGTATCCTGTTTCCGTATCTATCCAGAAATTATAATTGAATATATATTTCTCATCCGGGTCATCTTTCTTCTGTAATTTTACCTGATGACGTTTTATAATTTATAATAATATTATAAATATATTGATATTATATGAATATTATATAATATATATTTTAAAATGAATACTAAATTAAAAAAGTATGAAATTAAACTATTCCAATAAACTATATCTATCTATCTATTTATCTATCTATCTAGGGGAAAGTAACCTAATACCCTAGGCCTAATACGTACACTTTAACAATAAATGGTCTTAACATTTTATAATTCATTATTTTTATTAAAAAATTACAATATATTAATATTATATGATTATAGATATTATTTTGATTTTAAAATTTTATTTTATTTTTTAATTCCATAGATAACGGGGTGTCCGTATTCGGTACCCATGTCCGAATACGGACAGTGTCCGCCGGACACTCTGTTTTATAATACGGAATCCGCATATACCACTAGATAAACTATATATTATTGATGAATCGATCAGATAAATTATAATTACATTATTTATAATTAATTTTATGAACAATTTATTCTAATTTAATTAGTTTAAAAAAAAAATATTATTTAATTATTTAATTAATTAAAAAAAAAAATATTATATTGAAAACAAGATATATAATTATTTATCTATCATTTCATGAACATATTATACTTAAATTCGCCATATTTATGAGTATAAATGATGTTTATAATTTGTATGATGTTTAAAGTGTACACTGTTAAAAAAAAAAGTTTTCCAGCATTTATTAAAATATAGAAAACTCTTTTTTTATAATCTAGAAAACTCTTTATTTAAAAACAGTTTTCTATCTACTAATACGGCCAAATACTCTACAAAAGAGTATTCCATATCATAACAGATATAAAAACTACCAAAAGAGTTTTCCAGCGTTTAAAATTTAGAAAACTCTTTTTTTTATAATGTAGAATACTCTTTTTTTATAATGTAGAATACTCTTTTCTGTAGAATTGATGTAAATATTACCTAAATTAAAGTTATATTAATTATTTAATATAGAACAAATAACATATTATACCTTTTATTTATTTTATTATATTTATTATATAGTTGTTCATCAAAATTAATTATTAATTATTTTGTTAATTGTATATTTAAGTTAATACTGTTTAATATATAAAATATTTTTTTTTTAAAACTTAAATTATTTAAGTATCCTATAGATTTTTCTAAATTATCAACTACAATTTTTATCATAATTATATTGATAATACAATTCATGTTGAATAATTGCTCGATATTGAATATGTATCAATTGAATATTGATTAAATATTGTATTCAATATTACAATTTTATTATTATTGAATTTAAGTTTTAATCTAACTTAAATGAAATTATATAATATATTGTAATATACGATTTAATACTTTCATGTTACGATACTATTTACTACACTAATATACTAATATTTATTTTATTATTTTATTTTATATTTAAAACTACATCAACAACTTAATTTATTAATAGCTAGAATAATATTTTAGTAAATAGTTTTTATATGTATTAATAGCTAGAAAACTCTTTTAGTAAAGAGTTTTTATATTTATTAAAAGTTAGAAAACTCTTTTGGTAAACAGTTTTTATATTTATTAAAAGCTAGAATACACTTTTGGTAAAGAGTTTTTATATTTATTAAAAATTAGAATACTCTTTTTCAAAAGAGTTTTCTATTTGCTTAATGCTCGAAAAGAGTTCTAATACAGGGACACTTGGAAAACTCTTTTTCGGTGGTATAGAAAACTCTTTTTTCTAACAGTGTATGATACTTATAATTGTACGACAATATTTCAATAAACTTTTATAGCTGTTTTCTCAGAATATTGATTTTATGAATGTTGCTTTACTAAAAAGTCCGGAACTTTTTTTCTATGCTATAAAAATTTCTATAATTTATTGTATATTTAGAAATATTCAAATGCATAATACAATTGTTTCAAAAAAAAATATAATCTAATAATAACAATTTTATTTCTGTTTTTCTTCATTTTTTTTTGAATTACTCCTAAATTACTCTCGAATTAAAAAAAATATATTTTGTAATATTTTAAAATATTTGTTGTATTTAATAGAAAAACAATCAAAAACCTAGCAACGCCGGGTCGGGTACGGTTTGGTTTGGGTTTTCAACATTGTTTTAAACATATTTTGTAATAATTGAAATATGTGTTGTATTTTGAAAAAAATATTTTTCCACTATTTTTTGAAATATTTAAAACAAATATTCAGTCTTCATTTGTTTGTATTTTAACTAAAATTTATTATATTTTATTTACTAGGAATGCAGAATTAGTAATATATATCATTAATAAATAATAGATAGGCAAACAATCAAAAACCAACGTGCAACGCCATAACGGGTACGGTTTGTATTTGGGGTTTTCGACATTTTTCTAATAACCTACATATTTTGTAATATTGGAAATATTTATTGTATTTTTAAAAAAATTGTTGATATATTTTTGAAATATATTTCCACTAATTTTTGAAATATTAAAAACAATATATTTGTCTAGATTTGTTTATATTTTAGCTACAACTTATTGTATTGTATATACTAGCAATACTAGCATGAAGAGCTATAATTAATAAATAATAGGCAAACAATCAAAAACCGAGCAACGCAAGGTAAGAGTGGTTTTATTTTACAGATCATACTGCTTCGTACTAGATTCTATAGATATAATGTTCATGATACTATTTTATTAAAACATATGCATTATGGTTCAACATTGGTGATGCGATGGAGGTTTTAAAAAAAATAATAATTAAAAAAAAAAAAATCTTGAAATTTCGTTACATCTCCTGTGTATCTATGTAATTGTATTGTATCTATTATATAAAAGAAAGTCTATTTAATTATATATATATATCTCCTATATAAAAGAAGGTCTCTTTATATAAATATATATATATATATTTGTTTGTTTGTTTGTTTGTTTATATGTATTGTTTGAATGATCTCGAAAACTGTGCATCGGAGAGCGAAACTGAAAACGTTATCGTATTCGGGCGGATCCGGCGGATTTGATGGTTTTTGTAAATTTACAAAATCACCAACACTCGCTTAGTTACGGGGTAAACGTGTGCTTTTAACGATAAAATAACGATTTAATTTTGGTCGATCGCTAACAAGTAATTAATTTGCCGACTGTTTTATTAAAACAATTATTATAAAAATGAATTTCTTTAATTTCGAATAAATTGCACGTTTTTACGAAATCGTACTTCCGGATGGAATTTCGAAATGAAAATAATTGCATCGAAATACCCTTACCCGTATTATGTGGGAAAAATTCACGGATGAGTAAAATTGAGTTATTATTCGTATTTTATGTGTAAATACGTTATCGTGTAATGAGAATAATTAGTATGCTATGGCATATATACTATAGTGATTTTACTATAAATGAGTGTGCTCACACTATATGTTGTCTACATAGGATTATATAATATTATATGTAGTAAATATAAATATGTTTCAGAAATAAAAATAGATTTAATTATGGTCAATAAATCATAACAAATTGTATTATAAACAGTATATTTATATTTTTTGTTTACAATGGTTACACACAAATTTATATTTATGAATGTAACTAAGGGTAACAAATATATATTATTATTAATTAATTAAAATGCAATATGTAATATGTAAAATGGTTAATAGGATATCTAAACTATCGATAACTATAATCGAGAGATATATATTTTATCTTTTTCAAGTATACATTTCTAAGTATATATAATGAGCTAAATATGTTTCAGAAATAAAAATAGATTTAATTATGGTCAATAAATCATAACAAATTGTATTATAAACAGTATATTTATATTTTTTGTTTACAATGGTTACACACAAATTTATATTTATGAATGTAACTAAGGGTAACAAATAAATATTATTATTAATTAATTAAAATGTAATATGTAATATGTAAAATGGTTAATAGGATATCTAAACTATCGATAACTATAATCGAGAGATATATATTTTATCTTTTTCAAGTATACATTTCTAAGTATATATAATGAGCCTATAAAAGTATATTCTCAATGTTGTGGTTAGGTTGGGTTAATTTTTAATTTGGGTAGGTTTTTTTTAGCTGCATTACTTCCCGAGTGAGCCTATAATAGTATATTTTCAATGTTGTGGTTAGGTTAGTTAAGTTTTAATTTGTGTAGGTTTTTTTAGCTGCATTACTTCCCAAGTGAACCTTTAAAAGTATATGTTCACTGTTGTGGTTATGTTGGGTTAAGTTTTAATGTGTGTAGGTTTTTTTTAGCTGCTTTACTTCACGAGTGAACCTATAAAAGTATATGTTCACTGTTGTGGTTAGGTTGGGTTAAGTTTTAATTTTTGTAGGTTTTTTTTAGCTGAATTACTTCCCGAGTTAACCTATAAAAATATATTTTCACTGTTATGGTTAGGTTGAGTTAAGTTTTAATTTGTGTAGGTTTTTTAGCTGCATTACTTCCAGAGTGAGCCTATTAAAGTATATTTTCACTGTTGTGGTTAGGTTGGGTTAAGTTTTAATTTGTGTATGTTTTTTTAGCTGCATTACTTCCCGAGTGAACCTATAAAAGTATATTTTCACTTTTGTGGTTAGTTGGGTTAAGTTTTAATTGTTGTATGTTTTTTTAGCTGGATTACTTCCCGAGTGAACCTATTAAAGTAAATTTGCACTGTTGTCGTTAGGTTGGATAAGAGCATATTTATTTATATTGTTATTTTTACTGTTGTGGTTAGGTTGGGTTAAGTTTTAATATTTGTAGGTTTTTTTTAGCTGCACTACTTCCAGAGTGAACCTATAAAAGTATATGTTCACTATTGTGATTAGGTTGGGTTAAGTTTTAATTTTTGTATGTTTTTTTTAGCGGCATTACTTCCCAAGTGAACATATAAAAGCATATTTATTTATATTGTTATTTTTACTGTTGTGGTTAGGTTGGGTTAAGTTTTAATTTTTGTAGGTTTTTTTTAGCTGAATTACTTCCCGAGTTAACCTATAAAAATATATTTTCACTGTTATGGTTAGGTTGAGTTAAGTTTTAATTTGTGTAGGTTTTTTAGCTGCATTATTTCCAGAGTGAGCCTATTAAAGTATATTTTCACTGTTGTGGTTAGGTTGGGTTAAGTTTTAATTTGTGTATGTTTTTTTAGCTGCATTACTTCCCGAGTGAACCTATAAAAGTATATTTTCACTTTTGTGGTTAGTTGGGTTAAGTTTTAATTGTTGTATGTTTTTTTAGCTGGATTACTTCCCGAGTGAACCTATTAAAGTAAATTTGCACTGTTGTCGTTAGGTTGGATAAGAGCATATTTATTTATATTGTTATTTTTACTGTTGTGGTTAGGTTGGGTTAAGTTTTAATATTTGTAGGTTTTTTTTAGCTGCACTACTTCCAGAGTGAACCTATAAAAGTATATGTTCACTATTGTGATTAGGTTGGGTTAAGTTTTAATTTTTGTATGTTTTTTTTAGCGGCATTACTTCCCAAGTGAACATATAAAAGCATATTTATTTATATTGTTATTTTCACTGTTGTAGTTAGGTTGGTTTAAGTTTTAATTTGTGTAGGTTTTTTTTACCTGAATTAATTCCCGAGTTAACCTATAAAAGTATATGTTCACTGTTGTGGTTAGGTTGGGTTAAGTTTTAATTTGTGTAGGTTTTTTTAGCTGCTTTACTTCCCGAGTGAGCCTATAAAAGTATATGTTCACTGTTGTGGTTAGGTTGGGTTAAGTTTTAATTTGTGTAGGTTTTTTTAGCTGCTTTACTTCCCGAGTGAGCCTATACAAGTATATGTTCACTGTTGTGGTTAAGTTTGGTTAAGTTTTAATTTGTGTAGGTTTTTTTTAGCTGCATTACTTACAGAGTGAATCTATAAAAGTATATTTTCACTGTTGTGGTTAGGTTGGGTTAAGTTTTAATTTGTGTAGGTTTTTTTTAGCTGTATTACTTCCCGAGTGAACCTATGAAAGTATATTTTCACTGTTGTGGTTAGGTTGGGTTAAGTTTTAATTTGTGTAGGTTTTTTTAGCTGCTTTACTTCCCGAGTGAGCCTATAAAAGTATATGTTCACTGTTGTGGTTAAGTTTGGTTAAGTTTTAATTTGTGTAGGTTTTTTTTAGCTGCATTACTTACAGAGTGAATCTATAAAAGTATATTTTCACTGTTGTGGTTAGGTTGGGTTAAGTTTTAATTTGTGTAGGTTTTTTTTAGCTGCATTACTTCCCGAGTGAACATATAAAAGTATATTTTCACTTTTGTGGTTAGGTTGGGTTAAGTTTTAATTTTTGTAGGTTTTTTTTAGCTGCATTATTTCCCGAGTGAACCTATAAAGTATATTTTCACTGTTGTGGTTAAGTTGGGTTAAGTTTTAATTTGTATAGGTTTTTTTGTTATGTGTTTTACTAAAAGTGATCTTTTACAAAATATACATATTTTTAAACAACTATCATTTACATAAAAGTGTACTTTCTACTAATCCATGGTCAATGGCTATAAGTATAAATCGTATATCGTATATATATATATATATATATACATATATATCTATATATATATAGATATATATATACATATATATCTATAGATGAAACAATACCAACAGTATGCGTAGAAAGTAGCAATTGTTAAATGGGAACAATTGAAGGAAGTATTGGTATTAGGGAGTAGAAGAATGAATTCGAACACATGGGTTATATATTGTAAGGATTATTGAGCTAAACAACAATATATGGGTATATAGATGATAATGGAATATTGATGAGGATTGAGGAATAGTAATATTAGCTTGATATATGAGGGGGTTAAATAGTGTTTAAGTAATTAAGTAATATATAATACTATAAAATTAATAAAATACGTATGTTATCATATAACGACACAACGGAAAAACCATCACCCGAGCGAAGCCGGGACGAAGCCAGCTTGTCTCCTATATAAAAGAAGGTCTCTTTAAATAAATATATATATATTTGTATATATATATGTTTGTTTGTTTATATGTATTCTTTGAATGATCTCGAAAACTGTGCATCGGAGAGCTAAACTGAAAACGTTATCGTATTCTGGCGGACCCGGCGGATTTGATGGTTTTTGTAAATTTACAAAATCACCAACACTCGCTTAGTTACGGGGTAAAACGTGTGCTTTTTACGATAAAATAACGATTTAATTTTGGTCGATCGCTAACAAGTAATTAATTTGCCGACTGTTTTATTAAAACAATTATTATAAAAATGAATTTCTTTAATTTCGAATAAATTGCACGTTTTTACGAAATCGTACTTCCGGATGGAATTTCGAAATAAAATTAATTGCATCGGAATCTCCTTACCCGTATAATGAGGAAAAAATTCACGGATGAGTAAAATTGAGTTATTATTCGTATTTCATGTGTCAATACGTTATCGTGTAATGAGAATAATTAGTATGTTAAATTAAAATTATGTTACTATATATGGGTGTTCTCATACAGTATATTATCTACATAGGATTATATAATATTATATGGAGTAAATATAAATACGTTTCAGAAATAAAAATAGATTTAAGTATGGTAAATAAATCATAACAAATTGTATTATAAACAGTATATTTATATTTTTTGTTTACAATGGTTACACATACATTTATATTTAAGATTGTAACTAAGGGTAACAAATAAATATTATTATTAATTAATTAAAATAAATATTAAATATGTAAAATGTTGAAGAGGACATCTAAACTATCGATAACTATAATCGAGAGATATTTAATTTTATATTTTTAAAGTATTTATTTCTAAGTATATATAATGTATAACAAATGCTCGAGTATGATTTAAGGTCATACCCGGGATGTAGCATTTAATTTATATATATATATATTATGGAACGTGATAGTACGTTATGCTATAACGTGTTAGTACGTCAAGCTAGATTTTTTTAGCTGCATTACTTCCCGAGTGAACCTATAAAAGTATATTTTCACTGTTGTGGTTAGGTTGGGTTAAGTTTTAATTTGTGTAGGTTTTTTTTAGCTGCATTACTTCCCGAGTGAACCTATAAAGGTATATTTTCACTTTTGTGGTTAGGTTTGGTTAAGTTTGGTTAAGTTGTAATTGTTGTATGTTTTTTTAGCTGCATTACTTCCCGATTGAACCTATTAAAGTAAATGTTCACTGTTGTCGTTAGGTTAGATAAAAGCATATTTATTTGTATTGTTATTTTTACTGTTGTGGTTAGGTTAGGTTAAGTTTTAATATTTGTAGGTTTTTTTTAGCTGCATTACTTCCAGAGTGAACCTATAAAAGTATATGTTCACTATTGTGATTAGGTTGGGTTAAGTTTTAATTTTTGTAGGTTTTTTTTAGCGGCATTACTTCCCAAGTGAACCTATAAAAGAATATTTATTTATATTGTTATTTTAACTGTTGAGGTTAGGTTGGGTTAAGTTATAATATTTGTAGGTTTTTTTAGCTGTATTACTTCCCGAGTGAACCTATAAAAGTATATGTTTACTGTTGTGGTTAGGTTGGGTTAAGTTTTAATATTTGTAGGTTTTTTTTAGCGGCATTACTTCCCAAGTGAACCTATAAAAGCATATTTATTTATATTGTTATTTTTACTGTTGTGGTTAGGTTGTGTTAAGTTTTAATATTTGTAGGTTTTTTTAGCTGTATTACTTCCCGAGTGAACCTATAAAAGTATATGTTTACTGTTGTGGTTAGGTTGGCTTAAGTTTTAATATTTGTAGGTTTTTTTTAGCGGCATTACTTCCCGATTGAGCCTATACAAGTAAATTTTCAATGTTGTGGTTAGGTTGGGTTAAGTTTTAATTTGTGTAAGTTTTTTTTAGCTGCATTACTTCCCGAGTGAACCATAAAAGTATATGTTCACTGTTTTGGTTAGATTGGGTTAAGTTTTAATTTGTGTAGGTTTTTTTTAGCTGCATTACTTCCCGAGTGAACCATAAAAGTATATGTTCACTGTTGTGGTTAGATTGGGTTAATTCAACCTATTCAGAGCTATAATGAAATGAGAATAAAGGTAATGAGAAGAGAAGAAGCATGGTTTCTAAGATATGTAAATGAATATCATTGTACCAAATAAACAGATATATAGATGAAACAATACCAACAGTATGCGATAAAAGTTGCAATTGTTAAATTGGAACAATTGAAGTAAGTGTTGGTATTAGGGAGTAGAAGAATGAATTCGAATACTTGGGTTATATATTGTAAGGATTATTGATCTAAACAACAATATAGGGGTATATTGATGATAATGGAAGATTGATGAGGATTGAGGAATAGTAATATTAGCGTGAGATATGAGGAGATTAAATAATTAAATAGCGTGTAAGTAATATATATATATAGCAAAAATATAAATACTATAAAATTAATAAAATAATACACAACGGAAAAACCATCACCCGAGCGAAGCCGGGCCTAAGCCAGCTTGTCTCCTATATAAAAGAAGATCTCTTTAAATAAATATATATATATTTATATGTATGTTTGTTTGTTTGTTTATATGTATTCTTTGAATGATCTCGAAAACTGTGCATCGGTGAGCGAAACTGAAAACGTTATCGGATTCTGGCGGACCCGGCGGATTTGATGGTTTTTGTAAATTTACAAAATCACCAACACTCGCTTAGTTACGGGGTAAAACGTGTGCTTTTTACGATAAAATAACGATTTAATTTTGGTCGATCGCTAACAAGTAATTAATTTGCCGACTGTTTTATTAAAACAATTATTATAAAAATGAATTTCTTTAATTTCGAATAAATTGCACGTTTTTACGAAATCGTACTTCCGGATGGAATTTCGAAATAAAATTAATTGCATCGGAATCTCCTTACCCGTATAATGAGGAAAAAATTCACGGATGAGTAAAATTGAGTTATTATTCGTATTTCATGTGTCAATACGTTATCGTGTAATGAGAATAATTAGTATGTAATATTAAAGTTATTTTACTATATATGGGTGTGCTAATGCAGTATATTATCTACATAGGATTATATAATATTATATGGAGTAAATATAAATACGTTTCAGAAATAAAAATAGATTTAAGTATGGTAAATAAATCATAACAAATTGTATTATAAACAGTATATTTATATTTTTTGTTTACAATGGTTACACATACATTTATATTTAAGATTGTAACTAAGGGTAACAAATAAATATTATTATTAATTAATTAAAATAAATATTAAATATGTAAAATGTTGAAGAGGACATCTAAACTATCGATAACTATAATCGAGAGATATTTAATTTTATATTTTTAAAGTATTTATTTCTAAGTATATATAATGTATAACAAATGCTCGAGTATGATTTAAGGTCATACCCGGGATGTAGCATTTAATTTATATATATATATATATATATATATTATGGAACGTGATAGTACGTTATGCTATAACGTGTTAGTACGTCAAGCTAGATTTGTTTAGCTGCATTACTTCCCGAGTGAACCTATAAAAGTATATTTTCACTATTGTGGTATGGTTGGGTTAAGTTTTAATTTGTGTAGGTTTTTTTTAGCTGCATTACTTCCCGAGTGAACCTATAAAAGTATATTTTCACTGTTGTGGTTAGGTTGGGTTAAGTTTTAATTTGTGTAGGTTTTTTTTAGCTGCATAACTTCCCGAGTGAACCTATAAAGGTATATTTTCACTTTTGTGGTTAGGTTTGGTTAAGTTTGGTTAAGTTTTAATTGTTGTATGTTTTTTTAGCTGCATAACTTCCCGATTGAACCTATTAAAGTAAATGTTCACTGTTGTCGTTAGGTTAGATAAAAGCATATTTATTTGTATTGTTATTTTTACTGTTGTGGTTAGGTTAGGTTAAGTTTTAATATTTGTAGGTTTTTTTTAGCTGCATTACTTCCAGAGTGAACCTATAAAAGTATATGTTCACTATTGTGATTAGGTTGGGTTAAGTTTTAATTTTTGTAGGTTTTTTTTAGCGGCATTACTTCCCAAGTGAACCTATAAAAGAATATTTATTTATATTGTTATTTTAACTGTTGAGGTTAGGTTGGGTTAAGTTATAATATTTGTAGGTTTTTTTAGCTGTATTACTTCCCGAGTGAACCTATAAAAGTATATGTTTACTGTTGTGGTTAGGTTGGGTTAATTTTTAATATTTGTAGGTTTTTTTTAGCGGCATTACTTCCCAAGTGAACCTATAAAAGCATATTTATTTATATTGTTATTTTTACTGTTGTGGTTAGGTTGTGTTAAGTTTTAATATTTGTAGGTTTTTTTAGCTGTATTACTTCCCGAGTGAACCTATAAAAGTATATGTTTACTGTTGTGGTTAGGTTGGCTTAAGTTTTAATATTTGTAGGTTTTTTTTAGCTGCATTACTTCCCGATTGAGCCTATACAAGTACATTTTCAATGTTGTGGTTAGGTTGGGTTAAGTTTTAATTTGTGTAGGTTTTTTTTAGCTGCATTACTTCCCGAGTGAACCATAAAAGTATATGTTCACTGTTGTGGTTAGATTGGGTTAATTCAACCTATTCAGAGCTATAATGAAATGAGAATAAGGGTAATGAGAAGAGAAGAAGCATGGTTTCTAAGATATGTAAATGAATATCATTGTACCAAATAAACAGATATATAGATGAAACAATACCAACAGTATGCGATAAAAGTTGCAATTGTTAAATTGGAACAATTGAAGTAAGTGTTGGTATTAGGGAGTAGAAGAATGAATTCGAATACTTGGGTTATATATTGTAAGGATTATTGATCTAAACAACAATATAGGGGTATATTGATGATAATGGAAGATTGATGAGGATTGAGGAATAGTAATATTTGCGTTAGATATGAGGGGATTAAATAGTGTTTAAGTAATATATATATATAGCAAAAATATAAATACTATAAAATTAATAAAATTTTTATGTTATCATATAACGACACAACGGAAAAACCATCACCAGAGCGAAGCCGGGAGGAAGCTAGCTCTATTTTATTTATTATTTGTATTCATAATGGTTAGGGTTTTATTGATTTCATTGGTTTGTTTTTAACTTTCTTTGTTATTTTTATCTGAATTACATACCTAAGTGACCCTTCATAATATATTATTTTAAAAGTAAATATTTATTACAAATATATTATATTAAAAGTCTTTAATAATATACATGTATTTAATTATCAGAAATAAATTTAAATAAATAAATATCGTAGTGAAGAGGAAATTCAACCTATCCAGAGCTATAATAAAGGGAGAATAAGGGTAATGAGAAGAGGAGAAGCATGGTTTCTAAGATATGGAGAGGAATACATTGTACCAAATAAACAGATATATAGGTGACTCAATACCAACAGTATTCGATAAAAGTAGCAATTATTAAATGGGAACAATTGAAGTAAGTATTGGTATTAGGGAGTAGACGAATGACTTCAAATTCATGGGTTATATATTGTAAGGAGTATTGAGCTAAACAAAAATGTAGTGGTATATAGATGATAATGAAAGATTGATGAGGATTGAGGAATAGTAATATTAGCGTGAGATATGAGGAGATTAAATAATTAAATAGCGTGTAAGTAATATATATATATAGCAAAAATATAAATACTATAAAATTAATAAAATAATACACAACGGAAAAACCATCACCCGAGCGAAGCCGGGCCTAAGCCAGCTTGTATATATATATATTTATATGTTTGTTTGTTTGTTTATATGTATTATTTGAATGATCTCGAAAACTGTGCATCGGAGAGCGAAACTGAAAACGTTATCGGATTCTGGCGGATCCGGCGGATTTGATGGTTTTTGTAAATTTAAAAAATCACCAACACTCGCTTAGTTACGGGGTAAAACGTGTGCTTTTTACGATAAAATAACGATTTAATTTTGGTCGATCGCTAACAAGTAATTAATTTGCCGACTGTTTTATTAAAACAATTATTATAAAAATGAATTTCTTTAATTTAGAATAAATTGCACGTTTTTACGAAATCGTACTTCCGGATATAATTTCGAATTAAAAATAATTGCATCGGAATACCATTACCCGTAGTATTAGGAAAACATTCACGGATGAGTAAAATTGAGTTATTATTCGTATTTTATGTGTTAATACGTTATCGTGTAATGAGAATACTTAGTATGTAATATTAAAGTTATTTTACTATAAATGGGTGTGCTAATGCAGTATATTATCTACATAGGATTATATAATATTATATGGAGTAAATATAAATACGTTTCAGAAATAAAAATAGATTTAAGTATGGTAAATAAATCATAACAAATTGTATTATAAACAGTATATTTATATTTTTTGTTTACAATGGTTACACATACATTTATATTTAAGATTGTAACTAAGGGTAACAAATAAATATTATTATTAATTAATTAAAATAAATATTAAATATGTAAAATGTTGAAGAGGACATCTAAACTATCGATAACTATAATCGAGAGATATTTAATTTTATATTTTTAAAGTATTTATTTCTAAGTATATATAATGTATAACAAATGCTCGAGTATGATTTAAGGTCATACCCGGGATGTAGCATTTAATTTATATATATATATATATATATATTATGGAACGTGATAGTACGTTATGCTATAACGTGTTAGTACGTCAAGCTAGATTTTTTTAGCTGCATTACTTCCCGAGTGAACCTATAAAAGTATATTTTCACTATTGTGGTAAGGTTGGGTTAAGTTTTAATTTGTGTAGGTTTTTTTTAGCTGCATTACTTCCCGAGTGAACCTATAAAAGTATATTTTCACTGTTGTGGTTAGGTTGGGTTAAGTTTTAATTTGTGTAGGTTTTTTTTAGCTGCATTACTTCCCGAGTGAACCTATAAAGGTATATTTTCACTTTTGTGGTTAGGTTTGGTTAAGTTTGGTTAAGTTGTAATTGTTGTATGTTTTTTTAGCTGCATTACTTCCCGATTGAACCTATTAAAGTAAATGTTCACTGTTGTCGTTAGGTTAGATAAAAGCATATTTATTTGTATTGTTATTTTTACTGTTGTGGTTAGGTTAGGTTAAGTTTTAATATTTGTAGGTTTTTTTTAGCTGCATTACTTCCAGAGTGAACCTATAAAAGTATATGTTCACTATTGTGATTAGGTTGGGTTAAGTTTTAATTTTTGTAGGTTTTTTTTAGCGGCATTACTTCCCAAGTGAACCTATAAAAGAATATTTATTTATATTGTTATTTTAACTGTTGAGGTTAGGTTGGGTTAAGTTATAATATTTGTAGGTTTTTTTAGCTGTATTACTTCCCGAGTGAACCTATAAAAGTATATGTTTACTGTTGTGGTTAGGTTGGGTTAAGTTTTAATATTTGTAGGTTTTTTTTAGCGGCATTACTTCCCAAGTGAACCTATAAAAGCATATTTATTTATATTGTTATTTTTACTGTTGTGGTTAGGTTGTGTTAAGTTTTAATATTTGTAGGTTTTTTTAGCTGTATTACTTCCCGAGTGAACCTATAAAAGTATATGTTTACTGTTGTGGTTAGGTTGGCTTAAGTTTTAATATTTGTAGGTTTTTTTTAGCGGCATTACTTCCCGATTGAGCCTATACAAGTAAATTTTCAATGTTGTGGTTAGGTTGGGTTAAGTTTTAATTTGTGTAAGTTTTTTTTAGCTGCATTACTTCCCGAGTGAACCATAAAAGTATATGTTCACTGTTTTGGTTAGATTGGGTTAAGTTTTAATTTGTGTAGGTTTTTTTTAGCTGCATTACTTCCCGAGTGAACCATAAAAGTATATGTTCACTGTTGTGGTTAGATTGGGTTAATTCAACCTATTCAGAGCTATAATGAAATGAGAATAAGGGTAATGAGAAGAGAAGAAGCATGGTTTCTAAGATATGTAAATGAATATCATTGTACCAAATAAACAGATATATAGATGAAACAATACCAACAGTATGCGATAAAAGTTGCAATTGTTAAATTGGAACAATTGAAGTAAGTGTTGGTATTAGGGAGTAGAAGAATGAATTCGAATACTTGGGTTATATATTGTAAGGATTATTGATCTAAACAACAATATAGGGGTATATTGATGATAATGGAAGATTGATGAGGATTGAGGAATAGTAATATTTGCGTGAGATATGAGGGGATTAAATAGTGTTTAAGTAATATATATATATAGCAAAAATATAAATACTATAAAATTAATAAAATTTTTATGTTATCATATAACGACACAACGGAAAAACCATCACCAGAGCGAAGCCGGGAGGAAGCCAGCTCTATTTTATTTATTATTTGTATTCATAATGGTTAGGGTTTTATTGATTTCATTGGTTTGTTTTTAAATTTCTTTGTTATTTTTATCTGAATTACATACCTAAGTGACCCTTCATAATATATTATTTTAAAAGTAAATATTTATTACAAATATATTATATTAAAAGTCTTTAATAATATACATGTATTTAATTATCAGAAATAAATTTAAATAAATAAATATCGTAGTGAAGAGGAAATTCAACCTATACAGAGCTATAATAAAGAGAGAATAAGGGTAATGAGAAGAGGAGAAGCATGGTTTCTAAGATATGGAGAGGAATACATTGTACCAAATAAACAGATATATAGGTGACTCAATACCAATAGTGTTCGATAAAAGTAGCAATTATTAAATGGGAACAATTGAAGTAAGTATTGGTATTAGGGAGTAGACGAATGACTTCAAATTCATGGGTTATATATTGTAAGGAGTATTGAGCTAAACAAAAATGTAGTGGTATATAGATGATAATGAAAGATTGATGAGGATTGAGGAATAGTAATATTAGCGTGAGATATGAGGAGATTAAATAATTAAATAGCGTGTAAGTAATATATATATATAGCAAAAATATAAATACTATAAAATTAATAAAATAATACACAACGGAAAAACCATCACCCGAGCGAAGCCGGGACGAAGCCAGCTTGTCTATTATATAAAAGAAAGTCTATTTAATTATATATATATACTAGCCGTACCCGACCCGGCGTTGCTCGGTTTTTGATTATCCTATTATCTATTATTTATTAATTATAGCTATTCCTGATTCTGTATTGCTATAAAACAAATGTTAGCTAAAATACAAACAAATATAGAAAATATTTTAATATTTAAAAAATTAGTAGAAAAATATTTCAAAAAATATATTAAAAAATACAATAAATATTTAGAATATTACAAAATATGTTTTAAAAAGATGCCGAAAACCCAAACCTAAACCCAAACCCTACCTGAACTGGCGTTGCTAGGTTTTTGATTGTTTGCATATTTATTTTTATTAATTATAGCTATTCCTGATTATACTCAAATATATTATTGCTAAAAAATACAACAAATATTTAAAATATTAAAAAATATGTTTTAAAAAAATGTCGAAAACTCAAACCTAACCTCAAACCCAAACAGTACCAGACCCGACATTTATCGGTTGTTGATTGTTTGCCAATTATCATTTATTAATTATAGCTATTACTAATTCTGCATTGCTAAATATTTATATTTAATTTTTTCCTAACTATTATTTATATACAATAAAATAAATGTTAGCTGACATACAAACTAATGTAAACAAATATTTTAATATTTAAAAAATAATGGAAAAATATTTCAAAAAATATATTAAAAAAGACAACAAATATTTCAAATATTAAAAAATATGTTTTAAAAACATTTCTAAAACCAAAACCGTCCTTACACGGCGTTGCTAGGTTTTTGATTGTTTTCCTATCTATTATTTATTAATTATAACTATTCCTGATTTTAAATTGCTTGCCGTACCCATCCCGACTTTTCTCAGTTTTTGATTATTTACCTATAAATTATTAATTATAGCTATTACAAATATTTCAACATAATAGTAGCCGTACCCGATCCGGCGTTGCTAGGTTTTTGATTGTTTGCATATTTATTTTTATTAATTATAGCTATTCCTGATTATACTAAAATATATTATTGCTAAAAAATACAACAAATATTTAAAATATTACAAAATATGTTTTAAAAAAATGTCGAAAACTCAAACCTAAACCCAAACCCAAACAGTACCAGACCCGACATTTATCGGTTTTTGATTGTTTGCCTATTTATTATTTATTAATTAGAGCTATTCAAGATTCTATATTTCTAGTATATACAATTAAATAAAGTTTATCTAAAATACAAACAAATGTAGAAACATATTTTTTTTTAAATTTTAAAATTAGTGCAAAATATTTCAAAAAATACAATAAATAATTTAAAATATTCCAAAATATGTTGAAAACCTAAACCCAAACCGTTCCAAATCGGCGTTGATCGGTTTTTTCTTATTTATCTATCTATCATTTATTTATTATAACTATTCCTGATTTGGAATTTCTTGCCGTACCCTACTCTGCTTTACTCGTTGTTTGATAGTTTTCTATTATATCTATTATTTATTAATTATGGCTATCAATGATTCTGCCTTTCATATATAATAACATAAATTTGTGCCGACTTTCCATGGCCGGCATTTCTCGGTTTTGATTATTTTCCTATCTATTATTTATTACTTATAGCTATTCCTGATACTTAATTGCTATATATAAAATAAAATAAATGTTAGCTGACATACAAAAAAATGTAGACAATTTTAATATTTAAAAAATTAGTGGAAAAATATTAAATAATAAAAAAACAACAAATATTTCAAATATTACAAAATATGTTTTAAAAAATTGTCGAAAACTCAAACCTAAACCCAAACCCAAACCGTACCGACATTTATAGGTTTTTGATTGTTTGCCTATTTATTATTTAATAATTAGAGCTATTCATGATTCTAAATTTATAGTATATACAATTGTAAAAATGTAAAAATATAAAAAATGTAAAAATAGTATATACAATTGTATATTAATTAATTAAATAATGTTTATCTAAAATAATAAAAATACAAACTAATGTAGAAACATATTTGTTTTAATATTTAAAAAATTAGTGACACATATTTTAAAAAATATATTAAAAAATACAACAAATATTTAAAATATTCCAAAATATGTTGAAAACCTAAACCCAAACCGTTCCAAATCGGCGTTGCTTAGTTTTTTATTATTTGCCTATCTATCATTTATTAATTATAAATATTCCTGATTTGGAATTTCTTACAGTACCCAACTCTGCTTTACTTGTTGTTTGATAGTTTGCCTATCTATAATTTATTAATTATGGCTATATGATTCTGCTTTTCATATACAATAACATACATTTTCCATAAAAAAAATTCAAACAAATTTAGACAAATATTCGTTTTTAATATCTCAAAAATTAGTGGAAAAATATTTCAAAAATATTTAAAAAAATATTAAAAAAAATACAACACATATTTCCAATATTACAAAATATTACTTAACAAATTTCGAAAACCCAAACCGCACACTTCGTTGTTCGATTTTTGATTTTTGATTGTTGTTGCCTATCTATTATTTATTAATTATAGCTATTCCTGATTCTGGTAGTATTTCTGCTAGTATATAATAAATATTTCCAAATATAACAAAAATATTTTTTATAAATGTTCTACAAATATTTTAAAAAGTATAATATTTATATCTTATAATATTTATATATTTATTATATAATTATAATATTTTAATTATATCTTAAAATAATAATATAACGATTAGTTGAAAAATATAAAAAAATATTTTTAAAAATATAACAAAAAATATAGATGATATTACAAAATATATTTTAAAAAAATTTCAAAAAAATGTCCACAAAAATGTTTACAAATATTTCAAAAAAATGTTTAAAATTATTTCAAAAAATTTCAAAAATATTTCAAAAAATTTCTAAAATATTTCACAAATTTCAAAAAAATTTCAAAAAAAAATTCAAAAAAATTTCAAAAAAATACTTCGAAAAAATGTAAAAAAAATATTTCAAAAAAGCGACGCCGAAGATTTTAGATGACAAAAAACCATTTTAATAGCAAAAAGTCATTTTTTTAGGTTTTTCTGGGGTACGCGGTAAAAAATTCAAAAAATTTTCCGGACCAAGACCATACTGTTGCAAATTTATTAAGATCGGGTATAACATATTTTCGCGACGTACCCCGGTTCTCGAGTTACCTCACCAGATACACACACACACACACACATATATATATATAATTAAATAGACTTTCTTTTATATAATAGATATATGTGTGTGTGTGTGTGTGTATCTGGTGAGGTAACTCGAGAACCGGGGTACGTCGCGAAAATATTTTATACCCGATCTTAATAAATTTGCAACAGTATGGTCTTGGTCCGGAAAATTTTTTGAATATTATACCGCGTACCCCAGAAAAACCTGAAAAATTGACTTTTTGCCATTAAAATGATTTTTTGTCATCCAAAATCTTCGGCGTCGCATTTTTGAAATATTTTTTTTACATTTTTTCGAACTATTTTTTTGAATTTTTTTTGATTTTTTTTTGAAATTTTTGGAAATTTTGGAAATTTTTTGAAATATTTTTGAAATATTTTTGACATTTTTTGAAATATTTTTGAAGTTTTTTTAAAATATTTTTAAACATTTTTTTGAAATTTTTTTAAAATATATTTTGTAATATTATTTATATTTTTTGTATTTTAAAAAATATTATTTGAAATAATTTTTTATATTTTTCAACTATTCGTTGAAATATTATTATTTTAAGATATAATTAAAATATTATAATTATATAATAAATATATAAATATTATAAGATATAATAATATACTTTTTAAAATATTTGTAGAACATTTATAACAAATATATTTTGTAATATTTGGAAATATTTGTTGTATACTAGGAATACAGAATCAGGAATAGCTATAATTAATAAATAATAGATAGGCAAACAATCAAAAATCGATCAACGCAGGGTGCGGTTTGGGTTTTCGATATTTATTAAGTACTATTTTGTAATATTAGAAATATGTGTTGTATTTTTTTAAATATTATTTGAAATATTTTTGAAATATTTTTCCACTAATTTTTGAGATATTAATATTTGTATAAATTTGTTTGAATTTTAGCAACAATTTATGTTATTGTATATGAAAAGCAGAATCATGAATAGCCATAAATAATAAATAATAGATAGGTAAGCTATCAAACAACGAGTAAAGCAAAGTTGGGTACGGCAAGAAATTCCAAATCAGGAATAGTTATAATTAATAAATGATAGATAGGCAAATAATAAAAAACCGAGCAACGCCGATTTGGACCTGTTTGGGTTTAGGTTTTCAACATATTTTGGAATATTTGAAATATCTGTTGTATTTTTTGAAATATTTTTTATCTAATTTTTTAAATATTAAAAAAAATATGTTTCTACATATGTTTAATTTTATTTAATTGTATATACTAGAAATGTAGGATCAGGAATAGCTCTAATTAATAAATAATAAATAGGCAAACAATCAAAAACCGATAAATGTCGAGTCGAGTACTGTTTGGATTTGGGTTTAGGTTTGAGTTTTCGACATTTTTTTAAAACATATTTTGTAATATTTTAAATATTTTTTGTATTTGTTAGCAATTATATATTTTAGAATAATCAGGAATAGCTATAATTAATAAAAATAAATAGTCAAACAATCAAAAACCTAGCAACGCCGGGTAGGGTATGACTGCTAATATGTTGAAATATTTTTTATATTTAAAAAATATTTTTAGACACTTTTTAAAAATATATTTTATAATATTTTAAAGTATTTTTGTATTTTTGTATTTTTACAAAATATTTTACGAATAAGTCTTAAAAAGAACAACGCTAGATCTACATCGGATACAGTTAGATTTATTAAATATTAGTTAGAAGACAACAATTAAAGAATAGCTATGCATAATTAGGAATAACTATAATTAATAATTGATAGGCAAATAATAAAAAAACGAGCAACGTCGGGTTGGGTTCGGCAAACAATTCTAAATCAGGAATAGTTATAATTAATAAAGTATAGATAGGCATATAATTAAAAACCGATCAACGCCGTTTTGGGACGGTTTGGGTTTGGGTTTTCAACATATTTTGTAATATTTGAAATATTTGTTGTATTTTTTAAAATATTTTTTGAAATATTTGTTCACTAATTTTTTAAATATTATAAACAATATTTTTCTATATTTGTTTGTATTTTAAATAAACTTTATTTAATTGTATATACTAGAAATATAGAATCAGAAATTGCCCTAATTAATAAATAATAAATAATAGATAGGCAAACAAACAAAAACCAAGAAATGCCGGGTCGGGTATGGTTTGTTTTTAAAACATATTTTGTAATATTTTATATATTTTTTTGCAATTTTTAGCAATTATATATTTTAGAATAATCAGGAATAGCTATAATTAATAAAAAAAATTAATAGGCATTAAAAATCAGGTATGGCTACTAATATGTTGAAATATTTTTTATATTTCTTAAAATATTTTTAAACACTTTTTAAAAATATATTTTGTAATATTTTAAATTATTATTTGTAATCTTACCAAATATTTTACAAATAATCTTAAAAACGAACAACGCTGAGTCTACATCGGATACAGTTAGAATTAGTAAATATTAGTTAGAAGAAAACAATTAAATATTAGCTAAGTATAATCAGGAATAGCTACAATTAATAGGCAAATAATCAAAAACCTAGCAACGCAGGGTAGTGTACGGTTTGTGTTTGGGTTTAGGTTTGGGTTTTAGACATTTTTTTAAAACATATTTTTTAATATTTGAAATATTTGTTGTATTTTTTAACATATTATTTGAAAATGTTTTCTACTTTGTTTTGTATGTCAGCTAACATTTATTTTATTATATATATCAATTAAGAATCAGGAATATCTATAATTAATATATAATATATAGGAAAATAATCAAAACCGAGCAACGCCGGGTCGGGTACGGCTATTTTTTGAAATATTTTTAACAATTTTTTTTCAAATATTTTAAAACATTTTTTTGAAATATTTGTAAACATTTTTGTGGACATTTTTTTGAAATATTTTTTTATATTTTTCAACTAATCTTTGAAATATTATTATTTTAAGATATAATTAAAATATTATAATTATATAATAAATATATAAATATTATAAGATATAAATATTATACTTTTTAAAATATTTGTAGAAAATTTATAAAAAATATATTTTGTAGCAATACAGAAATATAGAATCAGAAATAGCTATAATTAATAAATAATAAATGGGCAACAACAATCAAAAATCAAAAATCGAGCAATGCAGGGTGCAGTTTGAGTTTTCGACATTTTTTAAGTAATATTTTGTAATATTGGAAATATGTGTTGTATTTTTAAAAATATTTTGTGAAATATTTTTGAAATATTTTTCCACTAATTTTTGAGATATTAATATTTGTATAAATTTGTTTGAATTTTAGCAACAATTTATGTTATTGTATATGAAAAGCAGAATCATGAATAGCCATAATTAATAAATAATAGATAGGTAAACTATCAAACAACAAGTAAAGCAAAGTTGGGTACGGCAAGAAATTCCAAATAAGGAATAGTTATAATTAATAAATGATAGATAGACAAATAATAAAAAAACGAGCAACGACGATTTGGAACTGTTTGGGTTCAGGTTTTCAACATATTTTGGATTATTTGAAATATCTGTTGTATTTTTTGAAATATTTTGTCACTAATTTTTTAAATATTAAAAAAAATATGTTTCCACATTTGTTTGTATTTTAGATAAACTTTATTTAATTGTATATACTAGAAATGTAGGATCAGAAATAGCTCTAATTAATAAATAATAAATAGGCAAATAATCAAAAACCGATAAATATCGAGTCGGATACTGTTTGGATTTGGGTTTAGGTTTGAGTTTTCGACATTTTTTTAAAACATATTTTATAATATTTTAAATATTTTTTGTATTTTTTAGCAATTATATATTTTAGAATAATCAGGAATAGCTATAATTAATAAAAATAGTCAAACAATCAAAAACCTAGCAACGCCGGGTAGGGTATGGCTACTAATATGTTGAAATATTTTTTATATTTAAAAAATATTTTTAGACACTTTTTAAAAATATATTTTATAATATTTTAAATTATTTTTTGTATTTTTACAAAATATTTTACGAATAAATCTAAAAAAGAACAACGCTAGATATACATCGGATACAGTTAGATTTATTAAATATTAGTTAGAAGACTAAAAATTAAAGATTAGCTATGCATAATTAGGAATAGCTATAATTAATAATTGATAGGCAAATAATTAAAAACCGAGAAACGTCGTGTTGGGTAAGGCAAAAAATTTAAAATCAGGAATTGTTATAATTAATAAATAATAGATAGGAAAACAATCAAAAACCTAGCAACGCCGTGTCAGGACGGTGTGGGTTTTGGTTTTAGACATTTTTTTAAAACATATTTTATAATAATTGAAATATTAGTTGTATTTTTTAATATATTTTTTAAAATATTTTTCCACTAATTTTTTAAATATTAAAATATTTTTCTACATTTGTTTGTATGTCATCTAACATTTATTTTATTGTATATAAATAATAGTTAGGAACAAATTAAATATAAATATTTAGCAATGCAGAATTAGTAATAGCTATAATTAATAAATAATAATTGGAAAAAAATCAAAAACCGAGCAACGCCAGGTCGGGTACGGTTTGGGTTTAGGTTTGGGTTTTCGACATCTTTTTAAAACATATTTTGTAATATTCAAAATATTTATTGTATATTTTAATATATTTTTTGAAATATTTTTCTACTAATTTTTTAATTATTAAAATATTTTTCTACATTTGTTTGTATTTCAGCTAACATTTATTTAATTGTATATATAACAATGAAGAATCAGGAACAGCTATAATTAATAAATAATAGATAGGCAAACAATCAATATCCGAGCAATGCCGGTTTGGGTACGGTTTGGGTTTAAGTTTGGGTTTTAGACATTTTTTAAAACATATTTTGTAATATTTGTTGCATTTTTTAATATATTTCCACTAATTTTTTAAATATTTTTCTATATTTTGTTTGTATTTTAGCTAACATTTATTTTATTGTATATATAGCAATGCATAATCATGAATAGGTATATAATATATCTATAATTAATAAATAATAGATAATAGGCAAATATTCAAAAACCGAGCAACGCCGGGTCGGGTACGGCTAGTCTATTATATAAAAGAAAGTCTATTTAATTATATATATATACTAGCCGTACCTGACCCGGCGTTGCTCGGTATTTGATTATTTGCCTATTATCTATTATTTATTAATTATAGATAGGTTATATACCTATTCCTGATTCTGCATTGCTATATATACAATAAAATAAATGTTAGCTAAAATACAAACAAAATATATAAAAATATTTGTTTGATATCTAACAAATTAGTAGAAATATATTAAAAAATGCAATAAATATTACAAATATTACAAAATATGTTTAAAAAATGTTTAAAAACTTAAACCCAAACCGTACCCAAACCGGCGTTTCTCGGATGTTGATTGTTTGCCTATATATTATTTATTAATTATAGCTGTTCCTGATTCTTCATTGTTATATATACAATAAAATAAATGTTAGATGACATACAAACAAATGTAGAAAAATATTTTAATATTAAAAAATTAGTGGAAAAATATTTAAAAAAATATATTAAAAAATACAACTAATATTTCAATTATTACAAAAATGTTTTAAAAAAATGTCTAAAACCAAAACCCAAACCGTCCCGACACGGCGTTGCTAGGTTTTTGATTGTTTTCCTATCTATTATTTATTAATTATAACTATTCCTGATTTTAAATTGCTTGCCTTACCCAACCCGACGTTTCTCGGTTTTTAATTATTTGCCTATCAATTATTAATTATAGCTATTCCTAATTATGCATACCTAATCTTTAATTTTTGTCTTCTAACTAATATTTAATAAATCTAACTGTATCCGATGTAGATCTAGCGTTGTTTTTTTTAAGATTTATTCGTAAAATATTTTGTAAAAATACAAAAAATAATTTAAAATATAGATAGATAGATATATTTTATTGGATTAATTAATGTCGTTCTTTTTTTTTCATTTATTATTCTTTTTCGTTTCTTTCTTCGTTTCCAAATGGCTTCAAAATAAGACCTTGATCTTTTCGGGTTGTTGCCAGTGATTTATTCATACATGGGACAGGAACAGTGATTGTTTAATCATAATAGTTAGCTATATATTTCGTATTTACATAAAAGATAATAATAAATAAATAAAATACAGTAGATAGACAAAATTTGACATTAACAAAAAACAAAATCAAAATAATAATAACAAAAATAATCCATACATACATATATATTTGATATAGATTTTTTATTTTATTTTTTTTTTTTTTATATTTTTTAATATGTTAATTTTAAATTCATTAATTTTTTAATTTATCTATAATATTATAAAATATATTTTTAAAAAGTGTCTAAAAATATTTTTTAAATATAAAAATATTTCAACATAGTAGCCATACCCTACCCGACGTTGCTAGGTTTTTAATTGTTTGACTATTTTTATTAATTATAGCTATTCCTGATTATTCTAAAATATATAATTGCTAAAAAATACAAAAAATATTTAAAATATTACAAAATATGTTTTAAAAAAATGTCGAAAACTCAGACCTAAACCCAAATCCAAACAGTACCTGACTTTTTGATTTTTTGCCTATTTATTATTTATTAATTAGAGCTATTTCTGATCCTACATTTCTAGTATATACAATTAAATAAAGTTTATCTAAAATACAAACAAATGTGGAAACATATTTTTTTTAATATTTAAAAAATTAGTGAAAAAATATTTCAAAAAAGACAACAGATATTTCAAATATTACAAAATATGTTGAAAACCTAAACCCAAACAGTTTCAAATCGGCGTTGCTCGGTTTTTTATTATTTGCCTATCTATCATTAATTAATTATAACTATTCCTGATTTGGAATTTCTTGCCGTACCAAACTTTGCTTTAATTGTTGTTTGATAGTTTACCTATATATTATTTATTAATTATGGCTGTTCATGATTCTGCTTTTCATATACAATAACATAAAGTGTTGCTAAATTCAAACAAATTTATACAAATATTAATATCTCAAAAATTAGTGGAAAAATATTTCAAAAATATTTCACAAAATATTTTTAAAAATACAACACATATTTCCAATATTAAAAAATATTACTTACAAAATGTTGAAAACCCAAACTGCACCCTGCGTTGCTCGATTTTTGATTTTTGATTGTTGTTGCCTATCTAATATTTATTAATTATAGCTATTTCTGATTCTGTATTTCTGTATTGCAAAATATATTTTTTATAAATGTTCTACACATATTTTAAAAAGTATAATATTTATATCTTATAATATTTATATATTTATTATATAATTATAATATTTTAATTATATCTTAAAATAATAATATTTCAAAGATTAGTTGAAAAATATAAAAAAATATTTCAAAAAAGTGTCCACAAAAATGTTTACAAATATTTCAAAAAATTTTTTTAAATATTTCAAAAAAATGTTTACAAATATTTCAAAAAATTTCAAAATATTTCAAAAAAAATTCAAAATATTTTAAAAATTTCAAAAAAATTTCAAAAATTTTCAAAAAAAATTCAAAAAAAAATCAAAAAAAATTCAAAAAAATAGTTCGAAAAAATGTAAAAAAAATATTTCAAAAATGCGACGCCGAAGATTTTGGACGACAAAAAATCATTTTAATGGCAAAAAGTCAATTTTTCAGGTTTTTCTGGGGTACGCGGTATAAAATTCAAAAAATTTTCCGGACCAAGACCATACTGTTGCAAATTTATTAAGATCGGGTATAAAATATTTTCGCGACGTACCCCGGTTCTCGAGTTACCTCACCAGATACACACACACACACACACATATATCTATTATATAAAAGAAAGTCTATTTAATTATATATATATACTAGCCGTACCCGACCCGGCGTTGCTCGGTTTTGATTATTTTCCTATATATTATATATTAATTATAGCTATTCCTGATTCTTAATTGATATATATAATAAAATAAATGTTAGCTGACATACAAAACAAAGTAGAAAAAATTTTCAAATAATATGTTAAAAAATACAACAAATATTTCAAATATTACAAAATATGTTTTAAAAAAATGTCTAAAACCAAAACCCACACCGTACCCGACCCGGCGTTGCTCGGTTTTTGAATATTTGCCTATTATCTATTATTTATTAATTATAGATATTTTTATATACCTATTCATGATTATGCATTGCTATATATACAATAAAATAAATGTTAGCTAAAATACAAACAAAATATAGAAAAATATTTAAAAAATTAGTGGAAATATATTAAAAAATGCAACAAATATTACAAAATATGTTTTAAAAAATGTCTAAAACCCAAACTTAAACCCAAACCGTACCCAAACCGGCGTTGCTCGGATATTGATTGTTTGCCTATCTATTATTTATTAATTATAGCTGTTCCTGATTCTTCATTGTTATATATACAATTAAATAAATGTTAGCTGAAATACAAACAAATGTAGAAAAATATTTTAATAATTAAAAAATTAGTAGAAAAATATTTCAAAAAATATATTAAAAAATACAATAAATATTTTGAATATTACAAAATATGTTTTAAAAAGATGTCGAAAACCCAAACCTAAACCCAAACCGTACCCGACCTGGCGTTGCTCGGTTTTTGATTTTTTGCCAATTATTATTTATTAATTATAGCTATTACTAATTCTGCATTGCTAAATATTTATATTTAATTTGTTCCCAACTATTATTTATATACAATAAAATAAATGTTAGATGACATACAAACAAATGTAGAAAAATATTTTAATATTTAAAAAATTAGTGGAAAAATATTTTAAAAAATATATTAAAAAATACAACTAATATTTCAATTATTATAAAATATGTTTTAAAAAAATGTCTAAAACCAAAACCCACACCGTCCTGACACGGCGTTGCTAGGTTTTTGATTGTTTTCCTATCTATTATTTATTAATTATAACAATTCCTGATTTTAAATTTTTTGCCTTACCCAACACGACGTTTCTCGGTTTTTAATTATTTGCCTATCAATTATTAATTATAGCTATTCCTAATTATGCATAGCTAATCTTTAATTTTTAGTCTTCTAACTAATATTTAATAAATCTAACTGTATCCGATGTATATCTAGCGTTGTTCTTTTTTAGATTTATTCGTAAAATATTTTGTAAAAATACAAAAAATAATTTAAAATATTATAAAATATATTTTTAAAAAGTGTCTAAAAATATTTTTTAAATATAAAAAATATTTCAACATATTAGTAGCCATACCCTACCCGGCGTTGCTAGGTTTTTGATTGTTTGACTATTTTTATTAATTATAGCTATTCCTGATTATTCTAAAATATATAATTGCTAAAAAATACAAAAAATATTTAAAATATTATAAAATATGTTTTAAAAAAATGTCGAAAACTCAAACCTAAACCCAAATCCAAACAGTATCCGACTCGATATTTATCGGTTTTTGATTATTTGCCTATTTATTATTTATTAATTAGAGCTATTTCTGATCCTACATTTCTAGTATATACAATTAAATAAAGTTTATCTAAAATACAAACAAATGTGGAAACATATTTTTTTTAATATTTAAAAAATTAGTGACAAAATATTTCAAAAAATACAACAGATATTTCAAATAATCCAAAATATGTTGAAAACCTGAACCCAAACAGTTCCAAATCGTCGTTGCTCGTTTTTTTATTATTTGTCTATCTATCATTTATTAATTATAACTATTCCTTATTTGGAATTTCTAGCCGTACCCAACTTTGCTTTACTTGTTGTTTGATAGTTTACCTATCTATTATTTATTAATTATGGCTATTCATGATTCTGCTTTTCATATACAATAACATAAATTGTTGCTAAAATTCAAACAAATTTATACAAATATTAATATCTCAAAAATTAGTGGAAAAATATTTCAAAAATATTTCACAAAATATTTTTAAAAATACAACACATATTTCCAATATTACAAAATATTACTTAAAAAATGTCGAAAACTCAAACTGCACCCTGCATTGCTCGATTTTTGATTTTTGATTGTTGTTGCCCATTTATTATTTATTAATTATAGCTATTTCTGATTCTGTATTTCTGTATTGCTACAAAATATATTTTTTATAAATTTTCTACAAATATTTTAAAAAGTATAATATTTATATCTTATAATATTTATATATTTATTATATAATTATAATATTTTAATTATATCTTAAAATAATAATATTTCAAAGATTAGTTGAAAAATATAAAAAAATATTTCAAAAAAATGTCCACAAAAATGTTTACAAATATTTCAAAAAAATGTTTTAAAATATTTGAAAAAATTTTTTTTTAAATATTTCAAAAAATAGCCGTACCCGACCCGGCGTTGCTCGGTTTTGATTATTTTCCTATATATTATATATTAATTATAGCTATTCCTGATTCTTAATTGATATATATAATAAAATAAATGTTAGCTGACATACAAAACAAAGTAGAAAACATTTTCAAATAATATGTTAAAAAATACAACAAATATTTCAAATATTAAAAAATATGTTTTAAAAAAATGTCTAAAACCCAAACCTAAACCCAAACACAAACCTAAACCCAAACACAAACCGTACACTACCCTGCGTTGCTAGGTTTTTGATTATTTGCCTATTAATTGTAGCTATTCCTGATTATACTTAGCTAATATTTAATTGTTTTCTTCTAACTAATATTTACTAATTCTAACTGTATCCGATGTAGACTCAGCGTTGTTCGTTTTTAAGATTATTTGTAAAATATTTGGTAAGATTACAAATAATAATTTAAAATATTACAAAATATATTTTTTAAAAGTGTCTAAAAATATTTTAAGAAATATAAAAAATATTTCAACATATTAGTAGCCATACCTGATTTTTAATGCCTATTAATTTTTTTTATTAATTATAGCTATTCCTGATTATTCTAAAATATATAATTGCTAAAAATTGCAAAAAAATATATAAAATATTACAAAATATGTTTTAAAAACAAACCATACCCGACCCGGCATTTCTTGGTTTTTGTTTGTTTGCCTATCTATTATTTATTATTTATTAATTAGGGCAATTTCTGATTCTATATTTCTAGTATATACAATTAAATAAAGTTTATTTAAAATACAAACAAATATAGAAAAATATTGTTTATAATATTTAAAAAATTAGTGAACAAATATTTCAAAAAATATTTTTAAAAATACAACAAATATTTCAAATATTACAAAATATGTTGAAAACCCAAACCCAAACCGTCCCAAAACGGCGTTGATCGGTTTTTAATTATATGCCTATCTATACTTTATTAATTATAACTATTCCTGATTTAGAATTGTTTGCCGAACCCAACCCGACGTTGCTCGTTTTTTTATTATTTGCCTATCAATTATTAATTATAGTTATTCCTAATTATGCATAGCTATTCTTTAATTGTTGTCTTCTAACTAATATTTAATAAATCTAACTGTATCCGATGTAGATCTAGCGTTGTTCTTTTTAAGACTTATTCGTAAAATATTTTGTAAAAATACAAAAATACTTTAAAATATTATAAAATATATTTTTAAAAAGTGTCTAAAAATATTTTTTAAATATAATAAATATTTCAACATATTAGCAGTCATACCCTACCCGGCGTTGCTAGGTTTTTGATTGTTTGACTATTTATTTTTATTAATTATAGCTATTCCTGATTATTCTAAAATATATAATTGCTAACAAATACAAAAAATATTTAAAATATTACAAAATATGTTTTAAAAAAATGTCGAAAACTCAAACCTAAACCCAAATCCAAACAGTACTCGACTCGACATTTATCGGTTTTTGATTGTTTGCCTATTTATTATTTATTAATTAGAGCTATTCCTGATCCTACATTTCTAGTATATACAATTAAATAAAATTAAACATATGTAGAAACATATTTTTTTTAATATTTAAAAAATTAGATAAAAAATATTTCAAAAAATACAACAGATATTTCAAATATTCCAAAATATGTTGAAAACCTAAACCCAAACAGGTCCAAATCGGCGTTGCTCGGTTTTTTATTATTTGCCTATCTATCATTTATTAATTATAACTATTCCTGATTTGGAATTTCTTGCCGTACCCAACTTTGCTTTACTCGTTGTTTGATAGCTTACCTATCTATTATTTATTATTTATGGCTATTCATGATTCTGCTTTTCATATACAATAACATAAATTGTTGCTAAAATTCAAACAAATTTATACAAATATTAATATCTCAAAAATTAGTGGAAAAATATTTCAAAAATATTTCAAATAATATTTAAAAAAATACAACACATATTTCCAATATTACAAAATAGTACTTAATAAATATCGAAAACCCAAACCGCACCCTGCGTTGATCGATTTTTGATTGTTTGCCTATCTATTATTTATTAATTATAGCTATTCCTGATTCTGTATTCCTAGTATACAACAAATATTTCCAAATATTACAAAATATATTTTTTATAAATGTTCTACAAATATTTTAAAAAGTATATTATTATATCTTATAATATTTATATATTTATTATATAATTATAATATTTTAATTATATCTTAAAATAATAATATTTCAACGAATAGTTGAAAAATATAAAAAATTATTTCAAATAATATTTTTTAAAATACAAAAAATATAAATAATATTACAAAATATATTTTAAAAAAATTTCAAAAAAATGTTTAAAAATATTAATAAAAAACTTCAAAAATATTTCAAAAAATGTCAAAAATATTTCAAAAAATTTCCAAAATTTCCAAAAATTTCAAAAAAAAATCAAAAAAAATTCAAAAAAATAGTTCGAAAAAATGTAAAAAAAATATTTCAAAAATGCGACGCCGAAGATTTTGGACGACAAAAAATCATTTTAATGGCAAAAAGTCAATTTTTCAGGTTTTTCTGGGGTACGCGGTATAATATTCAAAAAATTTTCCGGACCAAGACCATACTGTTGCAAATTTATTAAGATCGGGTATAAAATATTTTCGCGACGTACCCCGGTTCTCGAGTTACCTCACCAGATACACACACACACACACATATATATATCTATTATATAAAAGAAAGTCTATTTAATTATATATATACTAGCCGTACCCGACCCGGCGTTGCTCGGTTTTGATTATTTTCCTATATATTATATATTAATTATAGCTATTCCTGATTCTTAATTGATATATATATAATAAAATAAATGTTAGCTGACATACAAAACAAAGTAGAAAACATTTTCAAATAATATGTTAAAAAATACAACAAATATTTCAAATATTAAAAAATATGTTTTAAAAAAATGTCTAAAACCCAAACCTAAACCCAAACACAAACCGTACACTACCCTGCGTTGCTAGGTTTTTGATTATTTGCCTATTAATTGTAGCTATTCCTGATTATACTTAGCTAATATTTAATTGTTTTCTTCTAACTAATATTTACTAATTCTAACTGTATCCGATGTAGACTCAGCGTTGTTCGTTTTTAAGATTATTTGTAAAATATTTGGTAAGATTACAAATAATAATTTAAAATATTACAAAATATATTTTTAAAAAGTGTCTAAAAATATTTTAAGAAATATAAAAAATATTTCAACATATTAGTAGCCATACCTGATTTTTAATGCCTATTAATTTTTTTTATTAATTATAGCTATTCCTGATTATTCTAAAATATATAATTGCTAAAAATTGCAAAAAAATATATAAAATATTACAAAATATGTTTTAAAAACAAACCATACCCGACCCGGCATTTCTTGGTTTTTGTTTGTTTGCCTATCTATTATTTATTATTTATTAATTAGGGCAATTTCTGATTCTATATTTCTAGTATATACAATTAAATAAAGTTTATTTAAAATACAAACAAATATAGAAAAATATTATTTATAATATTTAAAAAATTAGTGAACAAATATTTCAAAAAATATTTTAAAAAATACAACAAATATTTCAAATATTACAAAATATGTTGAAAACCCAAACCCAAACCGTCCCAAAACGGCGTTGATCGGTTTTTAATTATATGCCTATCTATACTTTATTAATTATAACTATTCCTGATTTAGAATTGTTTGCCGAACCCAACCCGACGTTGCTCGTTTTTTTATTATTTGCCTATCAATTATTAATTATAGTTATTCCTAATTATGCATAGCTATTCTTTAATTGTTGTCTTCTAACTAATATTTAATAAATCTAACTGTATCCGATGTAGATCTAGCGTTGTTCTTTTTAAGACTTATTCGTAAAATATTTTGTAAAAATACAAAAATACAAAAATACTTTAAAATATTATAAAATATATTTTTAAAAAGTGTCTAAAAATATTTTTTAAATATAAAAAATATTTCAACATATTAGCAGTCATACCCTACCCGGCGTTGCTAGGTTTTTGATTGTTTGACTATTTATTTTTATTAATTATAGCTATTCCTGATTATTCTAAAATATATAATTGCTAACAAATACAAAAAATATTTAAAATATTACAAAATATGTTTTAAAAAAATGTCGAAAACTCAAACCTAAACCCAAATCCAAACAGTACTCGACTCGACATTTATCGGTTTTTGATTGTTTGCCTATTTATTATTTATTAATTAGAGCTATTCCTGATCCTACATTTCTAGTATATACAATTAAATAAAATTAAACATATGTAGAAACATATTTTTTTTAATATTTAAAAAATTAGATAAAAAATATTTCAAAAAATACAACAGATATTTCAAATATTCCAAAATATGTTGAAAACCTAAACCCAAACAGTTCCAAATCGGCGTTGCTCGGTTTTTTATTATTTTCCTATCTATCATTTATTAATTATAACTATTCCTGATTTGGAATTTCTTGCCGTACCCAACTTTGCTTTACTCGTTGTTTGATAGCTTACCTATCTATTATTTATTATTTATGGCTATTCATGATTCTGCTTTTCATATACAATAACATAAATTGTTGCTAAAATTCAAACAAATTTATACAAATATTAATATCTCAAAAATTAGTGGAAAAATATTTCAAAAATATTTCAAATAATATTTAAAAAAATACAACACATATTTCCAATATTACAAAATAGTACTTAATAAATATCGAAAACCCAAACCGCACCCTGCGTTGATCGATTTTTGATTGTTTGCCTATCTATTATTTATTAATTATAGCTATTCCTGATTCTGTATTCCTAGTATACAACAAATATTTCCAAATATTACAAAATATATTTTTTATAAATGTTCTACAAATATTTTAAAAAGTATATTATTATATCTTATAATATTTATATATTTATTATATAATTATAATATTTTAATTATATCTTAAAATAATAATATTTCAACGAATAGTTGAAAAATATAAAAAATTATTTCAAATAATATTTTTTAAAATACAAAAAATATAAATAATATTACAAAATATATTTTAAAAAAATTTCAAAAAAATGTTTAAAAAAAACTTCAAAAATATTTCAAAAAATGTCAAAAATATTTCAAAAATATTTCAAAAAATTTCCAAAATTTCCAAAAATTTCAAAAAAAAATCAAAAAAAATTCAAAAAAATAGTTCGAAAAAATGTAAAAAAAATATTTCAAAAATGTGACGCCGAAGATTTTGGATGACAAAAAATCATTTTAATGGCAAAAAGTCAATTTTTCAGGTTTTTCTGGGGTACGCGGTAAAAAATTCAAAAAATTTTCCGGACCAAGACCATACTGTTGCAAATTTATTAAGATCGGGTATAAAATATTTTCGCGACGTACCCCGGTTCTCGAGTTACCTCACCAGATACACACACACACACACACATATATCTATTATATAAAAGAAAGTCTATTTAATTATATATATATATATATATATGTGTGTGTGTGTGTATCTGGTGAGGTAACTCGAGAACCGGGGTACGTCGCGAAAATATTTTATACCCGATCTTAATAAATTTGCAACAGTATGGTCTTGGTCATACTTGGCCAGCTTGTATATATATATATTTATATGTTTGTTTGTTTGTTTATATGTATTATTTGAATGATCTCGAAAACTGTGCATCGGAGAGCGAAACTGAAAACGTTATCGGATTCTGGCGGATCCGGCGGATTTGATGGTTTTTGTAAATTTACAAAATCACCAACACTCGCTTAGTTACGGGGTAAACGTGTGCTTTTTACGATAAAATAACGATTTAATTTTGGTCGATCGCTAACAAGTAATTAATTTGCCGACTGTTTTATTAAAACAATTATTATAAAAATGAATTTCTTTAATTTCGAATAAATTGCACGTTTTTACGAAATCGTACTTCCGGATGGAATTTCGAAATAAAATTAATTGCATCGGAATCTCCTTACCCGTATAATGAGGAAAAAATTCACGGATGAGTAAAATTGAGTTATTATTCGTATTTCATGTGTCAATACGTTATCGTGTAATGAGAATAATTAGTATGTTAAATTAAAATTATGTTACTATATATGGGTGTTCTCATACAGTATATTATCTACATAGGATTATATAATATTATATGGAGTAAATATAAATACGTTTCAGAAATAAAAATAGATTTAAGTATGGTAAATAAATCATAACAAATTGTATTATAAACAGTATATTTATATTTTTTGTTTACAATGGTTACACATACATTTATATTTAAGATTGTAACTAAGGGTAACAAATAAATATTATTATTAATTAATTAAAATAAATATTAAATATGTAAAATGTTGAAGAGGACATCTAAACTATCGATAACTATAATCGAGAGATATTTAATTTTATATTTTTAAAGTATTTATTTCTAAGTATATATAATGTATAACAAATGCTCGAGTATGATTTAAGGTCATACCCGGGATGTAGCATTTAATTTATATATATATATATTATGGAACGTGATAGTACGTTATGCTATAACGTGTTAGTACGTCAAGCTAGATTTTTTTAGCTGCATTACTTCCCGAGTGAACCTATAAAAGTATATTTTCACTGTTGTGGTTAGGTTGGGTTAAGTTTTAATTTGTGTAGGTTTTTTTTAGCTGCATTACTTCCCGAGTGAACCTATAAAGGTATATTTTCACTTTTGTGGTTAGGTTTGGTTAAGTTTGGTTAAGTTGTAATTGTTGTATGTTTTTTTAGCTGCATTACTTCCCGATTGAACCTATTAAAGTAAATGTTCACTGTTGTCGTTAGGTTAGATAAAAGCATATTTATTTGTATTGTTATTTTTACTGTTGTGGTTAGGTTAGGTTAAGTTTTAATATTTGTAGGTTTTTTTTAGCTGCATTACTTCCAGAGTGAACCTATAAAAGTATATGTTCACTATTGTGATTAGGTTGGGTTAAGTTTTAATTTTTGTAGGTTTTTTTTAGCGGCATTACTTCCCAAGTGAACCTATAAAAGAATATTTATTTATATTGTTATTTTAACTGTTGAGGTTAGGTTGGGTTAAGTTATAATATTTGTAGGTTTTTTTAGCTGTATTACTTCCCGAGTGAACCTATAAAAGTATATGTTTACTGTTGTGGTTAGGTTGGGTTAAGTTTTAATATTTGTAGGTTTTTTTTAGCGGCATTACTTCCCAAGTGAACCTATAAAAGCATATTTATTTATATTGTTATTTTTACTGTTGTGGTTAGGTTGTGTTAAGTTTTAATATTTGTAGGTTTTTTTAGCTGTATTACTTCCCGAGTGAACCTATAAAAGTATATGTTTACTGTTGTGGTTAGGTTGGCTTAAGTTTTAATATTTGTAGGTTTTTTTTAGCGGCATTACTTCCCGATTGAGCCTATACAAGTAAATTTTCAATGTTGTGGTTAGGTTGGGTTAAGTTTTAATTTGTGTAAGTTTTTTTTAGCTGCATTACTTCCCGAGTGAACCATAAAAGTATATGTTCACTGTTTTGGTTAGATTGGGTTAAGTTTTAATTTGTGTAGGTTTTTTTTAGCTGCATTACTTCCCGAGTGAACCATAAAAGTATATGTTCACTGTTGTGGTTAGATTGGGTTAATTCAACCTATTCAGAGCTATAATGAAATGAGAATAAGGGTAATGAGAAGAGAAGAAGCATGGTTTCTAAGATATGTAAATGAATATCATTGTACCAAATAAACAGATATATAGATGAAACAATACCAACAGTATGCGATAAAAGTTGCAATTGTTAAATTGGAACAATTGAAGTAAGTGTTGGTATTAGGGAGTAGAAGAATGAATTCGAATACTTGGGTTATATATTGTAAGGATTATTGATCTAAACAACAATATAGGGGTATATTGATGATAATGGAAGATTGATGAGGATTGAGGAATAGTAATATTAGCGTGAGATATGAGGAGATTAAATAATTAAATAGCGTGTAAGTAATATATATATATAGCAAAAATATAAATACTATAAAATTAATAAAATAATACACAACGGAAAAACCATCACCCGAGCGAAGCCGGGCCTAAGCCAGCTTGTCTCCTATATAAAAGAAGATCTCTTTAAATAAATATATATATATTTATATGTATGTTTGTTTGTTTGTTTATATGTATTCTTTGAATGATCTCGAAAACTGTGCATCGGTGAGCGAAACTGAAAACGTTATCGGATTCTGGCGGACCCGGCGGATTTGATGGTTTTTGTAAATTTACAAAATCACCAACACTCGCTTAGTTACGGGGTAAAACGTGTGCTTTTTACGATAAAATAACGATTTAATTTTGGTCGATCGCTAACAAGTAATTAATTTGCCGACTGTTTTATTAAAACAATTATTATAAAAATGAATTTCTTTAATTTCGAATAAATTGCACGTTTTTACGAAATCGTACTTCCGGATGGAATTTCGAAATAAAATTAATTGCATCGGAATCTCCTTACCCGTATAATGAGGAAAAAATTCACGGATGAGTAAAATTGAGTTATTATTCGTATTTCATGTGTCAATACGTTATCGTGTAATGAGAATAATTAGTATGTAATATTAAAGTTATTTTACTATATATGGGTGTGCTAATGCAGTATATTATCTACATAGGATTATATAATATTATATGGAGTAAATATAAATACGTTTCAGAAATAAAAATAGATTTAAGTATGGTAAATAAATCATAACAAATTGTATTATAAACAGTATATTTATATTTTTTGTTTACAATGGTTACACATACATTTATATTTAAGATTGTAACTAAGGGTAACAAATAAATATTATTATTAATTAATTAAAATAAATATTAAATATGTAAAATGTTGAAGAGGACATCTAAACTATCGATAACTATAATCGAGAGATATTTAATTTTATATTTTTAAAGTATTTATTTCTAAGTATATATAATGTATAACAAATGCTCGAGTATGATTTAAGGTCATACCCGGGATGTAGCATTTAATTTATATATATATATATATATATATATTATGGAACGTGATAGTACGTTATGCTATAACGTGTTAGTACGTCAAGCTAGATTTGTTTAGCTGCATTACTTCCCGAGTGAACCTATAAAAGTATATTTTCACTATTGTGGTATGGTTGGGTTAAGTTTTAATTTGTGTAGGTTTTTTTTAGCTGCATTACTTCCCGAGTGAACCTATAAAAGTATATTTTCACTGTTGTGGTTAGGTTGGGTTAAGTTTTAATTTGTGTAGGTTTTTTTTAGCTGCATAACTTCCCGAGTGAACCTATAAAGGTATATTTTCACTTTTGTGGTTAGGTTTGGTTAAGTTTGGTTAAGTTTTAATTGTTGTATGTTTTTTTAGCTGCATAACTTCCCGATTGAACCTATTAAAGTAAATGTTCACTGTTGTCGTTAGGTTAGATAAAAGCATATTTATTTGTATTGTTATTTTTACTGTTGTGGTTAGGTTAGGTTAAGTTTTAATATTTGTAGGTTTTTTTTAGCTGCATTACTTCCAGAGTGAACCTATAAAAGTATATGTTCACTATTGTGATTAGGTTGGGTTAAGTTTTAATTTTTGTAGGTTTTTTTTAGCGGCATTACTTCCCAAGTGAACCTATAAAAGAATATTTATTTATATTGTTATTTTAACTGTTGAGGTTAGGTTGGGTTAAGTTATAATATTTGTAGGTTTTTTTAGCTGTATTACTTCCCGAGTGAACCTATAAAAGTATATGTTTACTGTTGTGGTTAGGTTGGGTTAATTTTTAATATTTGTAGGTTTTTTTTAGCGGCATTACTTCCCAAGTGAACCTATAAAAGCATATTTATTTATATTGTTATTTTTACTGTTGTGGTTAGGTTGTGTTAAGTTTTAATATTTGTAGGTTTTTTTAGCTGTATTACTTCCCGAGTGAACCTATAAAAGTATATGTTTACTGTTGTGGTTAGGTTGGCTTAAGTTTTAATATTTGTAGGTTTTTTTTAGCTGCATTACTTCCCGATTGAGCCTATACAAGTACATTTTCAATGTTGTGGTTAGGTTGGGTTAAGTTTTAATTTGTGTAGGTTTTTTTTAGCTGCATTACTTCCCGAGTGAACCATAAAAGTATATGTTCACTGTTGTGGTTAGATTGGGTTAATTCAACCTATTCAGAGCTATAATGAAATGAGAATAAGGGTAATGAGAAGAGAAGAAGCATGGTTTCTAAGATATGTAAATGAATATCATTGTACCAAATAAACAGATATATAGATGAAACAATACCAACAGTATGCGATAAAAGTTGCAATTGTTAAATTGGAACAATTGAAGTAAGTGTTGGTATTAGGGAGTAGAAGAATGAATTCGAATACTTGGGTTATATATTGTAAGGATTATTGATCTAAACAACAATATAGGGGTATATTGATGATAATGGAAGATTGATGAGGATTGAGGAATAGTAATATTTGCGTTAGATATGAGGGGATTAAATAGTGTTTAAGTAATATATATATATAGCAAAAATATAAATACTATAAAATTAATAAAATTTTTATGTTATCATATAACGACACAACGGAAAAACCATCACCAGAGCGAAGCCGGGAGGAAGCTAGCTCTATTTTATTTATTATTTGTATTCATAATGGTTAGGGTTTTATTGATTTCATTGGTTTGTTTTTAACTTTCTTTGTTATTTTTATCTGAATTACATACCTAAGTGACCCTTCATAATATATTATTTTAAAAGTAAATATTTATTACAAATATATTATATTAAAAGTCTTTAATAATATACATGTATTTAATTATCAGAAATAAATTTAAATAAATAAATATCGTAGTGAAGAGGAAATTCAACCTATCCAGAGCTATAATAAAGGGAGAATAAGGGTAATGAGAAGAGGAGAAGCATGGTTTCTAAGATATGGAGAGGAATACATTGTACCAAATAAAAAGATATATAGGTGACTCAATACCAACAGTATTCGATAAAAGTAGCAATTATTAAATGGGAACAATTGAAGTAAGTATTGGTATTAGGGAGTAGACGAATGACTTCAAATTCATGGGTTATATATTGTAAGGAGTATTGAGCTAAACAAAAATGTAGTGGTATATAGATGATAATGAAAGATTGATGAGGATTGAGGAATAGTAATATTAGCGTGAGATATGAGGAGATTAAATAATTAAATAGCGTGTAAGTAATATATATATATAGCAAAAATATAAATACTATAAAATTAATAAAATAATACACAACGGAAAAACCATCACCCGAGCGAAGCCGGGCCTAAGCCAGCTTGTATATATATATATTTATATGTTTGTTTGTTTGTTTATATGTATTATTTGAATGATCTCGAAAACTGTGCATCGGAGAGCGAAACTGAAAACGTTATCGGATTCTGGCGGATCCGGCGGATTTGATGGTTTTTGTAAATTTAAAAAATCACCAACACTCGCTTAGTTACGGGGTAAAACGTGTGCTTTTTACGATAAAATAACGATTTAATTTTGGTCGATCGCTAACAAGTAATTAATTTGCCGACTGTTTTATTAAAACAATTATTATAAAAATGAATTTCTTTAATTTAGAATAAATTGCACGTTTTTACGAAATCGTACTTCCGGATATAATTTCGAATTAAAAATAATTGCATCGGAATACCATTACCCGTAGTATTAGGAAAACATTCACGGATGAGTAAAATTGAGTTATTATTCGTATTTTATGTGTTAATACGTTATCGTGTAATGAGAATACTTAGTATGTAATATTAAAGTTATTTTACTATAAATGGGTGTGCTAATGCAGTATATTATCTACATAGGATTATATAATATTATATGGAGTAAATATAAATACGTTTCAGAAATAAAAATAGATTTAAGTATGGTAAATAAATCATAACAAATTGTATTATAAACAGTATATTTATATTTTTTGTTTACAATGGTTACACATACATTTATATTTAAGATTGTAACTAAGGGTAACAAATAAATATTATTATTAATTAATTAAAATAAATATTAAATATGTAAAATGTTGAAGAGGACATCTAAACTATCGATAACTATAATCGAGAGATATTTAATTTTATATTTTTAAAGTATTTATTTCTAAGTATATATAATGTATAACAAATGCTCGAGTATGATTTAAGGTCATACCCGGGATGTAGCATTTAATTTATATATATATATATATATATTATGGAACGTGATAGTACGTTATGCTATAACGTGTTAGTACGTCAAGCTAGATTTTTTTAGCTGCATTACTTCCCGAGTGAACCTATAAAAGTATATTTTCACTATTGTGGTAAGGTTGGGTTAAGTTTTAATTTGTGTAGGTTTTTTTTAGCTGCATTACTTCCCGAGTGAACCTATAAAAGTATATTTTCACTGTTGTGGTTAGGTTGGGTTAAGTTTTAATTTGTGTAGGTTTTTTTTAGCTGCATTACTTCCCGAGTGAACCTATAAAGGTATATTTTCACTTTTGTGGTTAGGTTTGGTTAAGTTTGGTTAAGTTGTAATTGTTGTATGTTTTTTTAGCTGCATTACTTCCCGATTGAACCTATTAAAGTAAATGTTCACTGTTGTCGTTAGGTTAGATAAAAGCATATTTATTTGTATTGTTATTTTTACTGTTGTGGTTAGGTTAGGTTAAGTTTTAATATTTGTAGGTTTTTTTTAGCTGCATTACTTCCAGAGTGAACCTATAAAAGTATATGTTCACTATTGTGATTAGGTTGGGTTAAGTTTTAATTTTTGTAGGTTTTTTTTAGCGGCATTACTTCCCAAGTGAACCTATAAAAGAATATTTATTTATATTGTTATTTTAACTGTTGAGGTTAGGTTGGGTTAAGTTATAATATTTGTAGGTTTTTTTAGCTGTATTACTTCCCGAGTGAACCTATAAAAGTATATGTTTACTGTTGTGGTTAGGTTGGGTTAAGTTTTAATATTTGTAGGTTTTTTTTAGCGGCATTACTTCCCAAGTGAACCTATAAAAGCATATTTATTTATATTGTTATTTTTACTGTTGTGGTTAGGTTGTGTTAAGTTTTAATATTTGTAGGTTTTTTTAGCTGTATTACTTCCCGAGTGAACCTATAAAAGTATATGTTTACTGTTGTGGTTAGGTTGGCTTAAGTTTTAATATTTGTAGGTTTTTTTTAGCGGCATTACTTCCCGATTGAGCCTATACAAGTAAATTTTCAATGTTGTGGTTAGGTTGGGTTAAGTTTTAATTTGTGTAAGTTTTTTTTAGCTGCATTACTTCCCGAGTGAACCATAAAAGTATATGTTCACTGTTTTGGTTAGATTGGGTTAAGTTTTAATTTGTGTAGGTTTTTTTTAGCTGCATTACTTCCCGAGTGAACCATAAAAGTATATGTTCACTGTTGTGGTTAGATTGGGTTAATTCAACCTATTCAGAGCTATAATGAAATGAGAATAAGGGTAATGAGAAGAGAAGAAGCATGGTTTCTAAGATATGTAAATGAATATCATTGTACCAAATAAACAGATATATAGATGAAACAATACCAACAGTATGCGATAAAAGTTGCAATTGTTAAATTGGAACAATTGAAGTAAGTGTTGGTATTAGGGAGTAGAAGAATGAATTCGAATACTTGGGTTATATATTGTAAGGATTATTGATCTAAACAACAATATAGGGGTATATTGATGATAATGGAAGATTGATGAGGATTGAGGAATAGTAATATTTGCGTGAGATATGAGGGGATTAAATAGTGTTTAAGTAATATATATATATAGCAAAAATATAAATACTATAAAATTAATAAAATTTTTATGTTATCATATAACGACACAACGGAAAAACCATCACCAGAGCGAAGCCGGGAGGAAGCCAGCTCTATTTTATTTATTATTTGTATTCATAATGGTTAGGGTTTTATTGATTTCATTGGTTTGTTTTTAAATTTCTTTGTTATTTTTATCTGAATTACATACCTAAGTGACCCTTCATAATATATTATTTTAAAAGTAAATATTTATTACAAATATATTATATTAAAAGTCTTTAATAATATACATGTATTTAATTATCAGAAATAAATTTAAATAAATAAATATCGTAGTGAAGAGGAAATTCAACCTATACAGAGCTATAATAAAGAGAGAATAAGGGTAATGAGAAGAGGAGAAGCATGGTTTCTAAGATATGGAGAGGAATACATTGTACCAAATAAACAGATATATAGGTGACTCAATACCAATAGTGTTCGATAAAAGTAGCAATTATTAAATGGGAACAATTGAAGTAAGTATTGGTATTAGGGAGTAGACGAATGACTTCAAATTCATGGGTTATATATTGTAAGGAGTATTGAGCTAAACAAAAATGTAGTGGTATATAGATGATAATGAAAGATTGATGAGGATTGAGGAATAGTAATATTAGCGTGAGATATGAGGAGATTAAATAATTAAATAGCGTGTAAGTAATATATATATATAGCAAAAATATAAATACTATAAAATTAATAAAATAATACACAACGGAAAAACCATCACCCGAGCGAAGCCGGGACGAAGCCAGCTTGTCTATTATATAAAAGAAAGTCTATTTAATTATATATATATACTAGCCGTACCCGACCCGGCGTTGCTCGGTTTTTGATTATCCTATTATCTATTATTTATTAATTATAGCTATTCCTGATTCTGTATTGCTATAAAACAAATGTTAGCTAAAATACAAACAAATATAGAAAATATTTTAATATTTAAAAAATTAGTAGAAAAATATTTCAAAAAATATATTAAAAAATACAATAAATATTTAGAATATTACAAAATATGTTTTAAAAAGATGCCGAAAACCCAAACCTAAACCCAAACCCTACCTGAACTGGCGTTGCTAGGTTTTTGATTGTTTGCATATTTATTTTTATTAATTATAGCTATTCCTGATTATACTCAAATATATTATTGCTAAAAAATACAACAAATATTTAAAATATTAAAAAATATGTTTTAAAAAAATGTCGAAAACTCAAACCTAACCTCAAACCCAAACAGTACCAGACCCGACATTTATCGGTTGTTGATTGTTTGCCAATTATCATTTATTAATTATAGCTATTACTAATTCTGCATTGCTAAATATTTATATTTAATTTTTTCCTAACTATTATTTATATACAATAAAATAAATGTTAGCTGACATACAAACTAATGTAAACAAATATTTTAATATTTAAAAAATAATGGAAAAATATTTCAAAAAATATATTAAAAAAGACAACAAATATTTCAAATATTAAAAAATATGTTTTAAAAACATTTCTAAAACCAAAACCGTCCTTACACGGCGTTGCTAGGTTTTTGATTGTTTTCCTATCTATTATTTATTAATTATAACTATTCCTGATTTTAAATTGCTTGCCGTACCCATCCCGACTTTTCTCAGTTTTTGATTATTTACCTATAAATTATTAATTATAGCTATTACAAATATTTCAACATAATAGTAGCCGTACCCGATCCGGCGTTGCTAGGTTTTTGATTGTTTGCATATTTATTTTTATTAATTATAGCTATTCCTGATTATACTAAAATATATTATTGCTAAAAAATACAACAAATATTTAAAATATTACAAAATATGTTTTAAAAAAATGTCGAAAACTCAAACCTAAACCCAAACCCAAACAGTACCAGACCCGACATTTATCGGTTTTTGATTGTTTGCCTATTTATTATTTATTAATTAGAGCTATTCAAGATTCTATATTTCTAGTATATACAATTAAATAAAGTTTATCTAAAATACAAACAAATGTAGAAACATATTTTTTTTTAAATTTTAAAATTAGTGCAAAATATTTCAAAAAATACAATAAATAATTTAAAATATTCCAAAATATGTTGAAAACCTAAACCCAAACCGTTCCAAATCGGCGTTGATCGGTTTTTTCTTATTTATCTATCTATCATTTATTTATTATAACTATTCCTGATTTGGAATTTCTTGCCGTACCCTACTCTGCTTTACTCGTTGTTTGATAGTTTTCTATTATATCTATTATTTATTAATTATGGCTATCAATGATTCTGCCTTTCATATATAATAACATAAATTTGTGCCGACTTTCCATGGCCGGCATTTCTCGGTTTTGATTATTTTCCTATCTATTATTTATTACTTATAGCTATTCCTGATACTTAATTGCTATATATAAAATAAAATAAATGTTAGCTGACATACAAAAAAATGTAGACAATTTTAATATTTAAAAAATTAGTGGAAAAATATTAAATAATAAAAAAACAACAAATATTTCAAATATTACAAAATATGTTTTAAAAAATTGTCGAAAACTCAAACCTAAACCCAAACCCAAACCGTACCGACATTTATAGGTTTTTGATTGTTTGCCTATTTATTATTTAATAATTAGAGCTATTCATGATTCTAAATTTATAGTATATACAATTGTAAAAATGTAAAAATATAAAAAATGTAAAAATAGTATATACAATTGTATATTAATTAATTAAATAATGTTTATCTAAAATAATAAAAATACAAACTAATGTAGAAACATATTTGTTTTAATATTTAAAAAATTAGTGACACATATTTTAAAAAATATATTAAAAAATACAACAAATATTTAAAATATTCCAAAATATGTTGAAAACCTAAACCCAAACCGTTCCAAATCGGCGTTGCTTAGTTTTTTATTATTTGCCTATCTATCATTTATTAATTATAAATATTCCTGATTTGGAATTTCTTACAGTACCCAACTCTGCTTTACTTGTTGTTTGATAGTTTGCCTATCTATAATTTATTAATTATGGCTATATGATTCTGCTTTTCATATACAATAACATACATTTTCCATAAAAAAAATTCAAACAAATTTAGACAAATATTCGTTTTTAATATCTCAAAAATTAGTGGAAAAATATTTCAAAAATATTTAAAAAAATATTAAAAAAAATACAACACATATTTCCAATATTACAAAATATTACTTAACAAATTTCGAAAACCCAAACCGCACACTTCGTTGTTCGATTTTTGATTTTTGATTGTTGTTGCCTATCTATTATTTATTAATTATAGCTATTCCTGATTCTGGTAGTATTTCTGCTAGTATATAATAAATATTTCCAAATATAACAAAAATATTTTTTATAAATGTTCTACAAATATTTTAAAAAGTATAATATTTATATCTTATAATATTTATATATTTATTATATAATTATAATATTTTAATTATATCTTAAAATAATAATATAACGATTAGTTGAAAAATATAAAAAAATATTTTTAAAAATATAACAAAAAATATAGATGATATTACAAAATATATTTTAAAAAAATTTCAAAAAAATGTCCACAAAAATGTTTACAAATATTTCAAAAAAATGTTTAAAATTATTTCAAAAAATTTCAAAAATATTTCAAAAAATTTCTAAAATATTTCACAAATTTCAAAAAAATTTCAAAAAAAAATTCAAAAAAATTTCAAAAAAATACTTCGAAAAAATGTAAAAAAAATATTTCAAAAAAGCGACGCCGAAGATTTTAGATGACAAAAAACCATTTTAATAGCAAAAAGTCATTTTTTTAGGTTTTTCTGGGGTACGCGGTAAAAAATTCAAAAAATTTTCCGGACCAAGACCATACTGTTGCAAATTTATTAAGATCGGGTATAACATATTTTCGCGACGTACCCCGGTTCTCGAGTTACCTCACCAGATACACACACACACACACACATATATATATATAATTAAATAGACTTTCTTTTATATAATAGATATATGTGTGTGTGTGTGTGTGTATCTGGTGAGGTAACTCGAGAACCGGGGTACGTCGCGAAAATATTTTATACCCGATCTTAATAAATTTGCAACAGTATGGTCTTGGTCCGGAAAATTTTTTGAATATTATACCGCGTACCCCAGAAAAACCTGAAAAATTGACTTTTTGCCATTAAAATGATTTTTTGTCATCCAAAATCTTCGGCGTCGCATTTTTGAAATATTTTTTTTACATTTTTTCGAACTATTTTTTTGAATTTTTTTTGATTTTTTTTTGAAATTTTTGGAAATTTTGGAAATTTTTTGAAATATTTTTGAAATATTTTTGACATTTTTTGAAATATTTTTGAAGTTTTTTTAAAATATTTTTAAACATTTTTTTGAAATTTTTTTAAAATATATTTTGTAATATTATTTATATTTTTTGTATTTTAAAAAATATTATTTGAAATAATTTTTTATATTTTTCAACTATTCGTTGAAATATTATTATTTTAAGATATAATTAAAATATTATAATTATATAATAAATATATAAATATTATAAGATATAATAATATACTTTTTAAAATATTTGTAGAACATTTATAACAAATATATTTTGTAATATTTGGAAATATTTGTTGTATACTAGGAATACAGAATCAGGAATAGCTATAATTAATAAATAATAGATAGGCAAACAATCAAAAATCGATCAACGCAGGGTGCGGTTTGGGTTTTCGATATTTATTAAGTACTATTTTGTAATATTGGAAATATGTGTTGTATTTTTTTAAATATTATTTGAAATATTTTTGAAATATTTTTCCACTAATTTTTGAGATATTAATATTTGTATAAATTTGTTTGAATTTTAGCAACAATTTATGTTATTGTATATGAAAAGCAGAATCATGAATAGCCATAAATAATAAATAATAGATAGGTAAGCTATCAAACAACGAGTAAAGCAAAGTTGGGTACGGCAAGAAATTCCAAATCAGGAATAGTTATAATTAATAAATGATAGATAGGAAAATAATAAAAAACCGAGCAACGCCGATTTGGAACTGTTTGGGTTTAGGTTTTCAACATATTTTGGAATATTTGAAATATCTGTTGTATTTTTTGAAATATTTTTTATCTAATTTTTTAAATATTAAAAAAAATATGTTTCTACATATGTTTAATTTTATTTAATTGTATATACTAGAAATGTAGGATCAGGAATAGCTCTAATTAATAAATAATAAATAGGCAAACAATCAAAAACCGATAAATGTCGAGTCGAGTACTGTTTGGATTTGGGTTTAGGTTTGAGTTTTCGACATTTTTTTAAAACATATTTTGTAATATTTTAAATATTTTTTGTATTTGTTAGCAATTATATATTTTAGAATAATCAGGAATAGCTATAATTAATAAAAATAAATAGTCAAACAATCAAAAACCTAGCAACGCCGGGTAGGGTATGACTGCTAATATGTTGAAATATTTTTTATATTTAAAAAATATTTTTAGACACTTTTTAAAAATATATTTTATAATATTTTAAAGTATTTTTGTATTTTTGTATTTTTACAAAATATTTTACGAATAAGTCTTAAAAAGAACAACGCTAGATCTACATCGGATACAGTTAGATTTATTAAATATTAGTTAGAAGACAACAATTAAAGAATAGCTATGCATAATTAGGAATAACTATAATTAATAATTGATAGGCAAATAATAAAAAAACGAGCAACGTCGGGTTGGGTTCGGCAAACAATTCTAAATCAGGAATAGTTATAATTAATAAAGTATAGATAGGCATATAATTAAAAACCGATCAACGCCGTTTTGGGACGGTTTGGGTTTGGGTTTTCAACATATTTTGTAATATTTGAAATATTTGTTGTATTTTTTAAAATATTTTTTGAAATATTTGTTCACTAATTTTTTAAATATTATAAATAATATTTTTCTATATTTGTTTGTATTTTAAATAAACTTTATTTAATTGTATATACTAGAAATATAGAATCAGAAATTGCCCTAATTAATAAATAATAAATAATAGATAGGCAAACAAACAAAAACCAAGAAATGCCGGGTCGGGTATGGTTTGTTTTTAAAACATATTTTGTAATATTTTATATATTTTTTTGCAATTTTTAGCAATTATATATTTTAGAATAATCAGGAATAGCTATAATTAATAAAAAAAATTAATAGGCATTAAAAATCAGGTATGGCTACTAATATGTTGAAATATTTTTTATATTTCTTAAAATATTTTTAGACACTTTTTAAAAATATATTTTGTAATATTTTAAATTATTATTTGTAATCTTACCAAATATTTTACAAATAATCTTAAAAACGAACAACGCTGAGTCTACATCGGATACAGTTAGAATTAGTAAATATTAGTTAGAAGAAAACAATTAAATATTAGCTAAGTATAATCAGGAATAGCTACAATTAATAGGCAAATAATCAAAAACCTAGCAACGCAGGGTAGTGTACGGTTTGTGTTTGGGTTTAGGTTTGGGTTTTAGACATTTTTTTAAAACATATTTTTTAATATTTGAAATATTTGTTGTATTTTTTAACATATTATTTGAAAATGTTTTCTACTTTGTTTTGTATGTCAGCTAACATTTATTTTATTATATATATATCAATTAAGAATCAGGAATAGCTATAATTAATATATAATATATAGGAAAATAATCAAAACCGAGCAACGCCGGGTCGGGTACGGCTAGTATATATATAATTAAATAGACTTTCTTTTATATAATAGATATATATATGTGTGTGTGTGTGTGTGTATCTGGTGAGGTAACTCGAGAACCGGGGTACGTCGCGAAAATATTTTATACCCGATCTTAATAAATTTGCAACAGTATGGTCTTGGTCCGGAAAATTTTTTGAATATTATACCGCGTACCCCAGAAAAACCTGAAAAATTGACTTTTTGCCATTAAAATGATTTTTTGTCGTCCAAAATCTTCGGCGTCGCATTTTTGAAATATTTTTTTTACATTTTTTCGAACTATTTTTTTGAATTTTTTTTGATTTTTTTTTGAAATTTTTGGAAATTTTGGAAATTTTTTGAAATATTTTTGACATTTTTTGAAATATTTTTGAAGTTTTTTATTAATATTTTTAAACATTTTTTTGAAATTTTTTTAAAATATATTTTGTAATATTATTTATATTTTTTGTATTTTAAAAAATATTATTTGAAATAATTTTTTATATTTTTCAACTATTCGTTGAAATATTATTATTTTAAGATATAATTAAAATATTATAATTATATAATAAATATATAAATATTATAAGATATAATAATATACTTTTTAAAATATTTGTAGAACATTTATAAAAAATATATTTTGTAATATTTGGAAATATTTGTTGTATACTAGGAATACAGAATCAGGAATAGCTATAATTAATAAATAATAGATAGGCAAACAATCAAAAATCGATCAACGCAGGGTGCGGTTTGGGTTTTCGATATTTATTAAGTACTATTTTGTAATATTGGAAATATGTGTTGTATTTTTTTAAATATTATTTGAAATATTTTTGAAATATTTTTCCACTAATTTTTGAGATATTAATATTTGTATAAATTTGTTTGAATTTTAGCAACAATTTATGTTATTGTATATGAAAAGCAGAATCATGAATAGCCATAAATAATAAATAATAGATAGGTAAGCTATCAAACAACGAGTAAAGCAAAGTTGGGTACGGCAAGAAATTCCAAATCAGGAATAGTTATAATTAATAAATGATAGATAGGCAAATAATAAAAAACCGAGCAACGCCGATTTGGACCTGTTTGGGTTTAGGTTTTCAACATATTTTGGAATATTTGAAATATCTGTTGTATTTTTTGAAATATTTTTTATCTAATTTTTTAAATATTAAAAAAAATATGTTTCTACATATGTTTAATTTTATTTAATTGTATATACTAGAAATGTAGGATCAGGAATAGCTCTAATTAATAAATAATAAATAGGCAAACAATCAAAAACCGATAAATGTCGAGTCGAGTACTGTTTGGATTTGGGTTTAGGTTTGAGTTTTCGACATTTTTTTAAAACATATTTTGTAATATTTTAAATATTTTTTGTATTTGTTAGCAATTATATATTTTAGAATAATCAGGAATAGCTATAATTAATAAAAATAAATAGTCAAACAATCAAAAACCTAGCAACGCCGGGTAGGGTATGACTGCTAATATGTTGAAATATTTTTTATATTTAAAAAATATTTTTAGACACTTTTTAAAAATATATTTTATAATATTTTAAAGTATTTTTGTATTTTTGTATTTTTACAAAATATTTTACGAATAAGTCTTAAAAAGAACAACGCTAGATCTACATCGGATACAGTTAGATTTATTAAATATTAGTTAGAAGACAACAATTAAAGAATAGCTATGCATAATTAGGAATAACTATAATTAATAATTGATAGGCAAATAATAAAAAAACGAGCAACGTCGGGTTGGGTTCGGCAAACAATTCTAAATCAGGAATAGTTATAATTAATAAAGTATAGATAGGCATATAATTAAAAACCGATCAACGCCGTTTTGGGACGGTTTGGGTTTGGGTTTTCAACATATTTTGTAATATTTGAAATATTTGTTGTATTTTTTAAAATATTTTTTGAAATATTTGTTCACTAATTTTTTAAATATTATAAACAATATTTTTCTATATTTGTTTGTATTTTAAATAAACTTTATTTAATTGTATATACTAGAAATATAGAATCAGAAATTGCCCTAATTAATAAATAATAAATAATAGATAGGCAAACAAACAAAAACCAAGAAATGCCGGGTCGGGTATGGTTTGTTTTTAAAACATATTTTGTAATATTTTATATATTTTTTTGCAATTTTTAGCAATTATATATTTTAGAATAATCAGGAATAGCTATAATTAATAAAAAAAATTAATAGGCATTAAAAATCAGGTATGGCTACTAATATGTTGAAATATTTTTTATATTTCTTAAAATATTTTTAAACACTTTTTAAAAATATATTTTGTAATATTTTAAATTATTATTTGTAATCTTACCAAATATTTTACAAATAATCTTAAAAACGAACAACGCTGAGTCTACATCGGATACAGTTAGAATTAGTAAATATTAGTTAGAAGAAAACAATTAAATATTAGCTAAGTATAATCAGGAATAGCTACAATTAATAGGCAAATAATCAAAAACCTAGCAACGCAGGGTAGTGTACGGTTTGTGTTTGGGTTTAGGTTTGGGTTTTAGACATTTTTTTAAAACATATTTTTTAATATTTGAAATATTTGTTGTATTTTTTAACATATTATTTGAAAATGTTTTCTACTTTGTTTTGTATGTCAGCTAACATTTATTTTATTATATATATCAATTAAGAATCAGGAATATCTATAATTAATATATAATATATAGGAAAATAATCAAAACCGAGCAACGCCGGGTCGGGTACGGCTATTTTTTGAAATATTTTTAACAATTTTTTTTCAAATATTTTAAAACATTTTTTTGAAATATTTGTAAACATTTTTGTGGACATTTTTTTGAAATATTTTTTTATATTTTTCAACTAATCTTTGAAATATTATTATTTTAAGATATAATTAAAATATTATAATTATATAATAAATATATAAATATTATAAGATATAAATATTATACTTTTTAAAATATTTGTAGAAAATTTATAAAAAATATATTTTGTAGCAATACAGAAATATAGAATCAGAAATAGCTATAATTAATAAATAATAAATGGGCAACAACAATCAAAAATCAAAAATCGAGCAATGCAGGGTGCAGTTTGAGTTTTCGACATTTTTTAAGTAATATTTTGTAATATTGGAAATATGTGTTGTATTTTTAAAAATATTTTGTGAAATATTTTTGAAATATTTTTCCACTAATTTTTGAGATATTAATATTTGTATAAATTTGTTTGAATTTTAGCAACAATTTATGTTATTGTATATGAAAAGCAGAATCATGAATAGCCATAATTAATAAATAATAGATAGGTAAACTATCAAACAACAAGTAAAGCAAAGTTGGGTACGGCAAGAAATTCCAAATAAGGAATAGTTATAATTAATAAATGATAGATAGACAAATAATAAAAAAACGAGCAACGACGATTTGGAACTGTTTGGGTTCAGGTTTTCAACATATTTTGGATTATTTGAAATATCTGTTGTATTTTTTGAAATATTTTGTCACTAATTTTTTAAATATTAAAAAAAATATGTTTCCACATTTGTTTGTATTTTAGATAAACTTTATTTAATTGTATATACTAGAAATGTAGGATCAGAAATAGCTCTAATTAATAAATAATAAATAGGCAAATAATCAAAAACCGATAAATATCGAGTCGGATACTGTTTGGATTTGGGTTTAGGTTTGAGTTTTCGACATTTTTTTAAAACATATTTTATAATATTTTAAATATTTTTTGTATTTTTTAGCAATTATATATTTTAGAATAATCAGGAATAGCTATAATTAATAAAAATAGTCAAACAATCAAAAACCTAGCAACGCCGGGTAGGGTATGGCTACTAATATGTTGAAATATTTTTTATATTTAAAAAATATTTTTAGACACTTTTTAAAAATATATTTTATAATATTTTAAATTATTTTTTGTATTTTTACAAAATATTTTACGAATAAATCTAAAAAAGAACAACGCTAGATATACATCGGATACAGTTAGATTTATTAAATATTAGTTAGAAGACTAAAAATTAAAGATTAGCTATGCATAATTAGGAATAGCTATAATTAATAATTGATAGGCAAATAATTAAAAACCGAGAAACGTCGTGTTGGGTAAGGCAAAAAATTTAAAATCAGGAATTGTTATAATTAATAAATAATAGATAGGAAAACAATCAAAAACCTAGCAACGCCGTGTCAGGACGGTGTGGGTTTTGGTTTTAGACATTTTTTTAAAACATATTTTATAATAATTGAAATATTAGTTGTATTTTTTAATATATTTTTTAAAATATTTTTCCACTAATTTTTTAAATATTAAAATATTTTTCTACATTTGTTTGTATGTCATCTAACATTTATTTTATTGTATATAAATAATAGTTAGGAACAAATTAAATATAAATATTTAGCAATGCAGAATTAGTAATAGCTATAATTAATAAATAATAATTGGAAAAAAATCAAAAACCGAGCAACGCCAGGTCGGGTACGGTTTGGGTTTAGGTTTGGGTTTTCGACATCTTTTTAAAACATATTTTGTAATATTCAAAATATTTATTGTATATTTTAATATATTTTTTGAAATATTTTTCTACTAATTTTTTAATTATTAAAATATTTTTCTACATTTGTTTGTATTTCAGCTAACATTTATTTAATTGTATATATAACAATGAAGAATCAGGAACAGCTATAATTAATAAATAATAGATAGGCAAACAATCAATATCCGAGCAATGCCGGTTTGGGTACGGTTTGGGTTTAAGTTTGGGTTTTAGACATTTTTTAAAACATATTTTGTAATATTTGTTGCATTTTTTAATATATTTCCACTAATTTTTTAAATATTTTTCTATATTTTGTTTGTATTTTAGCTAACATTTATTTTATTGTATATATAGCAATGCATAATCATGAATAGGTATATAATATATCTATAATTAATAAATAATAGATAATAGGCAAATATTCAAAAACCGAGCAACGCCGGGTCGGGTACGGCTAGTCTATTATATAAAAGAAAGTCTATTTAATTATATATATATACTAGCCGTACCTGACCCGGCGTTGCTCGGTATTTGATTATTTGCCTATTATCTATTATTTATTAATTATAGATAGGTTATATACCTATTCCTGATTCTGCATTGCTATATATACAATAAAATAAATGTTAGCTAAAATACAAACAAAATATATAAAAATATTTGTTTGATATCTAACAAATTAGTAGAAATATATTAAAAAATGCAATAAATATTACAAATATTACAAAATATGTTTAAAAAATGTTTAAAAACTTAAACCCAAACCGTACCCAAACCGGCGTTTCTCGGATGTTGATTGTTTGCCTATATATTATTTATTAATTATAGCTGTTCCTGATTCTTCATTGTTATATATACAATAAAATAAATGTTAGATGACATACAAACAAATGTAGAAAAATATTTTAATATTAAAAAATTAGTGGAAAAATATTTAAAAAAATATATTAAAAAATACAACTAATATTTCAATTATTACAAAAATGTTTTAAAAAAATGTCTAAAACCAAAACCCAAACCGTCCCGACACGGCGTTGCTAGGTTTTTGATTGTTTTCCTATCTATTATTTATTAATTATAACTATTCCTGATTTTAAATTGCTTGCCTTACCCAACCCGACGTTTCTCGGTTTTTAATTATTTGCCTATCAATTATTAATTATAGCTATTCCTAATTATGCATACCTAATCTTTAATTTTTGTCTTCTAACTAATATTTAATAAATCTAACTGTATCCGATGTAGATCTAGCGTTGTTTTTTTTAAGATTTATTCGTAAAATATTTTGTAAAAATACAAAAAATAATTTAAAATATAGATAGATAGATATATTTTATTGGATTAATTAATGTCGTTCTTTTTTTTTCATTTATTATTCTTTTTCGTTTCTTTCTTCGTTTCCAAATGGCTTCAAAATAAGACCTTGATCTTTTCGGGTTGTTGCCAGTGATTTATTCATACATGGGACAGGAACAGTGATTGTTTAATCATAATAGTTAGCTATATATTTCGTATTTACATAAAAGATAATAATAAATAAATAAAATACAGTAGATAGACAAAATTTGACATTAACAAAAAACAAAATCAAAATAATAATAACAAAAATAATCCATACATACATATATATTTGATATAGATTTTTTATTTTATTTTTTTTTTTTTTATATTTTTTAATATGTTAATTTTAAATTCATTAATTTTTTAATTTATCTATAATATTATAAAATATATTTTTAAAAAGTGTCTAAAAATATTTTTTAAATATAAAAATATTTCAACATAGTAGCCATACCCTACCCGACGTTGCTAGGTTTTTAATTGTTTGACTATTTTTATTAATTATAGCTATTCCTGATTATTCTAAAATATATAATTGCTAAAAAATACAAAAAATATTTAAAATATTACAAAATATGTTTTAAAAAAATGTCGAAAACTCAGACCTAAACCCAAATCCAAACAGTACCTGACTTTTTGATTTTTTGCCTATTTATTATTTATTAATTAGAGCTATTTCTGATCCTACATTTCTAGTATATACAATTAAATAAAGTTTATCTAAAATACAAACAAATGTGGAAACATATTTTTTTTAATATTTAAAAAATTAGTGAAAAAATATTTCAAAAAAGACAACAGATATTTCAAATATTACAAAATATGTTGAAAACCTAAACCCAAACAGTTTCAAATCGGCGTTGCTCGGTTTTTTATTATTTGCCTATCTATCATTAATTAATTATAACTATTCCTGATTTGGAATTTCTTGCCGTACCAAACTTTGCTTTAATTGTTGTTTGATAGTTTACCTATATATTATTTATTAATTATGGCTGTTCATGATTCTGCTTTTCATATACAATAACATAAAGTGTTGCTAAATTCAAACAAATTTATACAAATATTAATATCTCAAAAATTAGTGGAAAAATATTTCAAAAATATTTCACAAAATATTTTTAAAAATACAACACATATTTCCAATATTAAAAAATATTACTTACAAAATGTTGAAAACCCAAACTGCACCCTGCGTTGCTCGATTTTTGATTTTTGATTGTTGTTGCCTATCTAATATTTATTAATTATAGCTATTTCTGATTCTGTATTTCTGTATTGCAAAATATATTTTTTATAAATGTTCTACACATATTTTAAAAAGTATAATATTTATATCTTATAATATTTATATATTTATTATATAATTATAATATTTTAATTATATCTTAAAATAATAATATTTCAAAGATTAGTTGAAAAATATAAAAAAATATTTCAAAAAAGTGTCCACAAAAATGTTTACAAATATTTCAAAAAATTTTTTTAAATATTTCAAAAAAATGTTTACAAATATTTCAAAAAATTTCAAAATATTTCAAAAAAAATTCAAAATATTTTAAAAATTTCAAAAAAATTTCAAAAATTTTCAAAAAAAATTCAAAAAAAAATCAAAAAAAATTCAAAAAAATAGTTCGAAAAAATGTAAAAAAAATATTTCAAAAATGCGACGCCGAAGATTTTGGACGACAAAAAATCATTTTAATGGCAAAAAGTCAATTTTTCAGGTTTTTCTGGGGTACGCGGTATAAAATTCAAAAAATTTTCCGGACCAAGACCATACTGTTGCAAATTTATTAAGATCGGGTATAAAATATTTTCGCGACGTACCCCGGTTCTCGAGTTACCTCACCAGATACACACACACACACACACATATATCTATTATATAAAAGAAAGTCTATTTAATTATATATATATACTAGCCGTACCCGACCCGGCGTTGCTCGGTTTTGATTATTTTCCTATATATTATATATTAATTATAGCTATTCCTGATTCTTAATTGATATATATAATAAAATAAATGTTAGCTGACATACAAAACAAAGTAGAAAAAATTTTCAAATAATATGTTAAAAAATACAACAAATATTTCAAATATTACAAAATATGTTTTAAAAAAATGTCTAAAACCAAAACCCACACCGTACCCGACCCGGCGTTGCTCGGTTTTTGAATATTTGCCTATTATCTATTATTTATTAATTATAGATATTTTTATATACCTATTCATGATTATGCATTGCTATATATACAATAAAATAAATGTTAGCTAAAATACAAACAAAATATAGAAAAATATTTAAAAAATTAGTGGAAATATATTAAAAAATGCAACAAATATTACAAAATATGTTTTAAAAAATGTCTAAAACCCAAACTTAAACCCAAACCGTACCCAAACCGGCGTTGCTCGGATATTGATTGTTTGCCTATCTATTATTTATTAATTATAGCTGTTCCTGATTCTTCATTGTTATATATACAATTAAATAAATGTTAGCTGAAATACAAACAAATGTAGAAAAATATTTTAATAATTAAAAAATTAGTAGAAAAATATTTCAAAAAATATATTAAAAAATACAATAAATATTTTGAATATTACAAAATATGTTTTAAAAAGATGTCGAAAACCCAAACCTAAACCCAAACCGTACCCGACCTGGCGTTGCTCGGTTTTTGATTTTTTGCCAATTATTATTTATTAATTATAGCTATTACTAATTCTGCATTGCTAAATATTTATATTTAATTTGTTCCCAACTATTATTTATATACAATAAAATAAATGTTAGATGACATACAAACAAATGTAGAAAAATATTTTAATATTTAAAAAATTAGTGGAAAAATATTTTAAAAAATATATTAAAAAATACAACTAATATTTCAATTATTATAAAATATGTTTTAAAAAAATGTCTAAAACCAAAACCCACACCGTCCTGACACGGCGTTGCTAGGTTTTTGATTGTTTTCCTATCTATTATTTATTAATTATAACAATTCCTGATTTTAAATTTTTTGCCTTACCCAACACGACGTTTCTCGGTTTTTAATTATTTGCCTATCAATTATTAATTATAGCTATTCCTAATTATGCATAGCTAATCTTTAATTTTTAGTCTTCTAACTAATATTTAATAAATCTAACTGTATCCGATGTATATCTAGCGTTGTTCTTTTTTAGATTTATTCGTAAAATATTTTGTAAAAATACAAAAAATAATTTAAAATATTATAAAATATATTTTTAAAAAGTGTCTAAAAATATTTTTTAAATATAAAAAATATTTCAACATATTAGTAGCCATACCCTACCCGGCGTTGCTAGGTTTTTGATTGTTTGACTATTTTTATTAATTATAGCTATTCCTGATTATTCTAAAATATATAATTGCTAAAAAATACAAAAAATATTTAAAATATTATAAAATATGTTTTAAAAAAATGTCGAAAACTCAAACCTAAACCCAAATCCAAACAGTATCCGACTCGATATTTATCGGTTTTTGATTATTTGCCTATTTATTATTTATTAATTAGAGCTATTTCTGATCCTACATTTCTAGTATATACAATTAAATAAAGTTTATCTAAAATACAAACAAATGTGGAAACATATTTTTTTTAATATTTAAAAAATTAGTGACAAAATATTTCAAAAAATACAACAGATATTTCAAATAATCCAAAATATGTTGAAAACCTGAACCCAAACAGTTCCAAATCGTCGTTGCTCGTTTTTTTATTATTTGTCTATCTATCATTTATTAATTATAACTATTCCTTATTTGGAATTTCTAGCCGTACCCAACTTTGCTTTACTTGTTGTTTGATAGTTTACCTATCTATTATTTATTAATTATGGCTATTCATGATTCTGCTTTTCATATACAATAACATAAATTGTTGCTAAAATTCAAACAAATTTATACAAATATTAATATCTCAAAAATTAGTGGAAAAATATTTCAAAAATATTTCACAAAATATTTTTAAAAATACAACACATATTTCCAATATTACAAAATATTACTTAAAAAATGTCGAAAACTCAAACTGCACCCTGCATTGCTCGATTTTTGATTTTTGATTGTTGTTGCCCATTTATTATTTATTAATTATAGCTATTTCTGATTCTGTATTTCTGTATTGCTACAAAATATATTTTTTATAAATTTTCTACAAATATTTTAAAAAGTATAATATTTATATCTTATAATATTTATATATTTATTATATAATTATAATATTTTAATTATATCTTAAAATAATAATATTTCAAAGATTAGTTGAAAAATATAAAAAAATATTTCAAAAAAATGTCCACAAAAATGTTTACAAATATTTCAAAAAAATGTTTTAAAATATTTGAAAAAATTTTTTTTTAAATATTTCAAAAAATAGCCGTACCCGACCCGGCGTTGCTCGGTTTTGATTATTTTCCTATATATTATATATTAATTATAGCTATTCCTGATTCTTAATTGATATATATAATAAAATAAATGTTAGCTGACATACAAAACAAAGTAGAAAACATTTTCAAATAATATGTTAAAAAATATAACAAATATTTCAAATATTAAAAAATATGTTTTAAAAAAATGTCTAAAACCCAAACCTAAACCCAAACACAAACCTAAACCCAAACACAAACCGTACACTACCCTGCGTTGCTAGGTTTTTGATTATTTGCCTATTAATTGTAGCTATTCCTGATTATACTTAGCTAATATTTAATTGTTTTCTTCTAACTAATATTTACTAATTCTAACTGTATCCGATGTAGACTCAGCGTTGTTCGTTTTTAAGATTATTTGTAAAATATTTGGTAAGATTACAAATAATAATTTAAAATATTACAAAATATATTTTTTAAAAGTGTCTAAAAATATTTTAAGAAATATAAAAAATATTTCAACATATTAGTAGCCATACCTGATTTTTAATGCCTATTAATTTTTTTTATTAATTATAGCTATTCCTGATTATTCTAAAATATATAATTGCTAAAAATTGCAAAAAAATATATAAAATATTACAAAATATGTTTTAAAAACAAACCATACCCGACCCGGCATTTCTTGGTTTTTGTTTGTTTGCCTATCTATTATTTATTATTTATTAATTAGGGCAATTTCTGATTCTATATTTCTAGTATATACAATTAAATAAAGTTTATTTAAAATACAAACAAATATAGAAAAATATTGTTTATAATATTTAAAAAATTAGTGAACAAATATTTCAAAAAATATTTTTAAAAATACAACAAATATTTCAAATATTACAAAATATGTTGAAAACCCAAACCCAAACCGTCCCAAAACGGCCTTGATTAATTACTTTATTAATTATAACTATTCCTGATTTAGAATTGTTTGCCGAACCCAACCCGACGTTGCTCGTTTTTTTATTATTTGCCTATCAATTATTAATTATAGTTATTCCTAATTATGCATAGCTATTCTTTAATTGTTGTCTTCTAACTAATATTTAATAAATCTAACTGTATCCGATGTAGATCTAGCGTTGTTCTTTTTAAGACTTATTCGTAAAATATTTTGTAAAAATACAAAAATACTTTAAAATATTATAAAATATATTTTTAAAAAGTGTCTAAAAATATTTTTTAAATATAATAAATATTTCAACATATTAGCAGTCATACCCTACCCGGCGTTGCTAGGTTTTTGATTGTTTGACTATTTATTTTTATTAATTATAGCTATTCCTGATTATTCTAAAATATATAATTGCTAACAAATACAAAAAATATTTAAAATATTACAAAATATGTTTTAAAAAAATGTCGAAAACTCAAACCTAAACCCAAATCCAAACAGTACTCGACTCGACATTTATCGGTTTTTGATTGTTTGCCTATTTATTATTTATTAATTAGAGCTATTCCTGATCCTACATTTCTAGTATATACAATTAAATAAAATTAAACATATGTAGAAACATATTTTTTTTAATATTTAAAAAATTAGATAAAAAATATTTCAAAAAATACAACAGATATTTCAAATATTCCAAAATATGTTGAAAACCTAAACCCAAACAGTTCCAAATCGGCGTTGCTCGGTTTTTTATTATTTTCCTATCTATCATTTATTAATTATAACTATTCCTGATTTGGAATTTCTTGCCGTACCCAACTTTGCTTTACTCGTTGTTTGATAGCTTACCTATCTATTATTTATTATTTATGGCTATTCATGATTCTGCTTTTCATATACAATAACATAAATTGTTGCTAAAATTCAAACAAATTTATACAAATATTAATATCTCAAAAATTAGTGGAAAAATATTTCAAAAATATTTCAAATAATATTTAAAAAAATACAACACATATTTCCAATATTACAAAATAGTACTTAATAAATATCGAAAACCCAAACCGCACCCTGCGTTGATCGATTTTTGATTGTTTGCCTATCTATTATTTATTAATTATAGCTATTCCTGATTCTGTATTCCTAGTATACAACAAATATTTCCAAATATTACAAAATATATTTTTTATAAATGTTCTACAAATATTTTAAAAAGTATATTATTATATCTTATAATATTTATATATTTATTATATAATTATAATATTTTAATTATATCTTAAAATAATAATATTTCAACGAATAGTTGAAAAATATAAAAAATTATTTCAAATAATATTTTTTAAAATACAAAAAATATAAATAATATTACAAAATATATTTTAAAAAAATTTCAAAAAAATGTTTAAAAAAAACTTCAAAAATATTTCAAAAAATGTCAAAAATATTTCAAAAATATTTCAAAAAATTTCCAAAATTTCCAAAAATTTCAAAAAAAAATCAAAAAAAATTCAAAAAAATAGTTCGAAAAAATGTAAAAAAAATATTTCAAAAATGTGACGCCGAAGATTTTGGATGACAAAAAATCATTTTAATGGCAAAAAGTCAATTTTTCAGGTTTTTCTGGGGTACGCGGTAAAAAATTCAAAAAATTTTCCGGACCAAGACCATACTGTTGCAAATTTATTAAGATCGGGTATAAAATATTTTCGCGACGTACCCCGGTTCTCGAGTTACCTCACCAGATACACACACACACACACACATATATCTATTATATAAAAGAAAGTCTATTTAATTATATATATATATATATATATGTGTGTGTGTGTGTATCTGGTGAGGTAACTCGAGAACCGGGGTACGTCGCGAAAATATTTTATACCCGATCTTAATAAATTTGCAACAGTATGGTCTTGGTCCGGAAAATTTTTTGAATTTTTTACCGCGTACCCCAGAAAAACCTGAAAAATTGACTTTTTGCCATTAAAATGATTTTTTGTCATCCAAAATCTTCGGCGTCGCTTTTTTGAAATATTTTTTTTACATTTTTTCGAAGTATTTTTTTGAATTTTTTTTGATTTTTTTTTGAAATTTTTGGAAATTTTTGAAATTTTTTGAAATATTTTTGAAATATTTTTGACATTTTTTGAAATATTTTTGAAATTTTTTGAATTATTTTAAACATTTTTTTGAAATTTTTTTAAAATATATTTTGTAATATTATTTATATTTTTTGTATTTTTCAACTATTAGTTGAAATATTATTATTTTAAGATATAATTAAAATATTATAATTATATAATAAATATATAAATATTATAAGATATAAATATTATACTTTTTAAAATATTTGTAGAATATTTATAAAAAATATATTTTGTAATATTTGGAAATATTTGTTGTATACTAGGAATACAGAATCAGGAATAGCTATAATTAATAAATAATAGATAGGCAAACAATCAAAAATCGATCAACGCAGGGTGCGGTTTGGGTTTTCGATATTTATTAAGTAATATTTTGTAATATTGGAAATATGTGATGTATTTTTTTAAATATTATTTGAAATATTTTTGAAATATTTTTCCACTAATTTTTGAGATATTAATATTTGTATAAATTTGTTTGAATTTTAGCAACAATTTATGTTATTGTATATGAAAAGCAGAATCATGAATAATCATAAATAATAAATAATAGATAGGTAAGCTATTAAACCACGAGTAAAGCAAAGTTGGGTACGGCAAGAAATTCCAAATCAGGAATAGTTATAATTAATAAATGATAGATAGGCAAATAATAAAAAACCGAGCAACGCCGATTTGGAACTGTTTGGGTTTAGGTTTTCAACATATTTTGGAATATTTGAAATATCTGTTGTATTTTTTGAAATATTTGTTATCTAATTTTTTAAATATTAAAAAAAATATGTTTCTACATATGTTTAATTTTATTTAATTGTATATACTAGAAATGTAGGACCAGGAATAGCTCTAATTAATAAATAATAAATAGGCAAACAATCAAAAACCGATAAATGTCGAGTCGAGTACTGTTTGGATTTGGGTTTAGGTTTGAGATTTCGACATTTTTTTAAAACATATTTTGTAATATTTTAAATATTTTTTGTATTTTTTAGCAATTATATATTTTAGAATAATCAGAAATAGCTATAATTAATAAAAATAAATAGTCAAACAATCAAAAACCTAGCAACGCCGGGTATGGCTACTAATATGTTGAAATATTTTTGATATTTAAAAAAGTATTTTTAGACACTTTTTTAAAATATATTTTATAATATTTTAAATTATTTTTTGTATTTTTACAAAATATTTTACGAATAAATCTTAAAAAGAACAACGCTAGATCTACATCGGATACAGTTAGAATTATTAAATATTAGTTATAAATAAAATTAAAGATTAGCTATGCATAATTAGGAATAACTATAATTAATAATTGATAGGCAAATAATAAAAAACCGAGCAACGTCGGGTAGGGTACTGCAAGAAATTCCAAATCAGTAATAGTTATAATTAATAAATTATAGATAGGCATATATTTAAAAACCGAGCAACGCCGGGTTGGTATGGTTTGTGATTGGGTTTTCAACATATTTTGTAATATTTGAAATATTTGTTGTATTTTTTAAAATATTTTTTGAAATATTTTTTCACTATATATTATAAACAATATTTTTCTACATTTGATTGTATTTTAAAGATAAACTTTATTTAATTGTATATACTAGAAATATAGAATAGAATATAAATCAGAAATTTCCCTAATTAATAAATAATAAATAATAGATAGGCAAACAAACAAAAACCGAGAAATTCCGGGTCGGGTACGGTTTGGGTTTAGGTTTGAGTTTTCGAAATTTTTTTAAAACATATTTTGTAATATTTTAAATATTTTTTGCATTTTAGAATAATCAGAAATAGCTATAATTAATAAAAAATAAATAGGCAAACAATCAAATTCGGGTATGGCTGTATTGGCAATGTTGAAATATTTTTTATATTTTTTAAAATATTTTTAGACACTTTTTTAAAATATATTTTGTAATATTTGAAATTATTATTTGTAATCTTACCAAATATTTTACAAATAATCTTAAAAACGAACAACGCTGGGTCTACATCGGATACAGTTAGAATTAGTAAATATTAGTTAGAAGACAAAAATTAAATATTAGCTAAATATAATCAGGAATAGCTACAATTAATAGGCAAATAATCAAAAACCTAGCAACGCCGGATCGTGTAAGGTTTTGGTTTGGGTTTAGGTTTGGGTTTTAGACATTTTTTTAAAACATATTTTGTAATATTTGAAATATTTGAAATATTTGTTGTATTTTTTAATATATTTTTTGAAATATTTTTCTACTTTGTTTTGTATGTCAGCTAACATTTATTTTATTGTATATTATATACAGTATATATAGCAATTAAGAATCAGGAATAGCTATAATTAATATATTATATATAAGAAAATAATAAAAACCGAGCAACGCCGGGTCGGGTACGGCTAGTCTATTATATAAAAGAAAGTCTATTTAATTATATATATATATATATATATGTGTGTGTGTGTGTATCTGGTGAGGTAACTCGAGAACCGGGGTACGTCGCGAAAATATTTTATACCCGATCTTAATAAATTTGCAACAGTATGGTCTTGGTCCGGAAAATTTTTTGAATTTTTTACCGCGTACCCCAGAAAAACCTGAAAAATTGACTTTTTGCCATTAAAATGATTTTTTGTCATCCAAAATCTTCGGCGTCGCTTTTTTGAAATATTTTTTTTACATTTTTTCGAAGTATTTTTTTGAATTTTTTTTGATTTTTTTTTGAAATTTTTGGAAATTTTTGAAATTTTTTGAAATATTTTTGAAATATTTTTGACATTTTTTGAAATATTTTTGAAATTTTTTGAATTATTTTAAACATTTTTTTGAAATTTTTTTAAAATATATTTTGTAATATTATTTATATTTTTTGTATTTTTCAACTATTAGTTGAAATATTATTATTTTAAGATATAATTAAAATATTATAATTATATAATAAATATATAAATATTATAAGATATAAATATTATACTTTTTAAAATATTTGTAGAATATTTATAAAAAATATATTTTGTAATATTTGGAAATATTTGTTGTATACTAGGAATACAGAATCAGGAATAGCTATAATTAATAAATAATAGATAGGCAAACAATCAAAAATCGATCAACGCAGGGTGCGGTTTGGGTTTTCGATATTTATTAAGTAATATTTTGTAATATTGGAAATATGTGATGTATTTTTTTAAATATTATTTGAAATATTTTTGAAATATTTTTCCACTAATTTTTGAGATATTAATATTTGTATAAATTTGTTTGAATTTTAGCAACAATTTATGTTATTGTATATGAAAAGCAGAATCATGAATAATCATAAATAATAAATAATAGATAGGTAAGCTATTAAACCACGAGTAAAGCAAAGTTGGGTACGGCAAGAAATTCCAAATCAGGAATAGTTATAATTAATAAATGATAGATAGGCAAATAATAAAAAACCGAGCAACGCCGATTTGGAACTGTTTGGGTTTAGGTTTTCAACATATTTTGGAATATTTGAAATATCTGTTGTATTTTTTGAAATATTTGTTATCTAATTTTTTAAATATTAAAAAAAATATGTTTCTACATATGTTTAATTTTATTTAATTGTATATACTAGAAATGTAGGACCAGGAATAGCTCTAATTAATAAATAATAAATAGGCAAACAATCAAAAACCGATAAATGTCGAGTCGAGTACTGTTTGGATTTGGGTTTAGGTTTGAGATTTCGACATTTTTTTAAAACATATTTTGTAATATTTTAAATATTTTTTGTATTTTTTAGCAATTATATATTTTAGAATAATCAGAAATAGCTATAATTAATAAAAATAAATAGTCAAACAATCAAAAACCTAGCAACGCCGGGTATGGCTACTAATATGTTGAAATATTTTTGATATTTAAAAAAGTATTTTTAGACACTTTTTTAAAATATATTTTATAATATTTTAAATTATTTTTTGTATTTTTACAAAATATTTTACGAATAAATCTTAAAAAGAACAACGCTAGATCTACATCGGATACAGTTAGAATTATTAAATATTAGTTATAAATAAAATTAAAGATTAGCTATGCATAATTAGGAATAACTATAATTAATAATTGATAGGCAAATAATAAAAAACCGAGCAACGTCGGGTAGGGTACTGCAAGAAATTCCAAATCAGTAATAGTTATAATTAATAAATTATAGATAGGCATATATTTAAAAACCGAGCAACGCCGGGTTGGTATGGTTTGTGATTGGGTTTTCAACATATTTTGTAATATTTGAAATATTTGTTGTATTTTTTAAAATATTTTTTGAAATATTTTTTCACTATATATTATAAACAATATTTTTCTACATTTGATTGTATTTTAAAGATAAACTTTATTTAATTGTATATACTAGAAATATAGAATAGAATATAAATCAGAAATTTCCCTAATTAATAAATAATAAATAATAGATAGGCAAACAAACAAAAACCGAGAAATTCCGGGTCGGGTACGGTTTGGGTTTAGGTTTGAGTTTTCGAAATTTTTTTAAAACATATTTTGTAATATTTTAAATATTTTTTGCATTTTAGAATAATCAGAAATAGCTATAATTAATAAAAAATAAATAGGCAAACAATCAAATTCGGGTATGGCTGTATTGGCAATGTTGAAATATTTTTTATATTTTTTAAAATATTTTTAGACACTTTTTTAAAATATATTTTGTAATATTTGAAATTATTATTTGTAATCTTACCAAATATTTTACAAATAATCTTAAAAACGAACAACGCTGGGTCTACATCGGATACAGTTAGAATTAGTAAATATTAGTTAGAAGACAAAAATTAAATATTAGCTAAATATAATCAGGAATAGCTACAATTAATAGGCAAATAATCAAAAACCTAGCAACGCCGGATCGTGTAAGGTTTTGGTTTGGGTTTAGGTTTGGGTTTTAGACATTTTTTTAAAACATATTTTGTAATATTTGAAATATTTGAAATATTTGTTGTATTTTTTAATATATTTTTTGAAATATTTTTCTACTTTGTTTTGTATGTCAGCTAACATTTATTTTATTGTATATTATATACAGTATATATAGCAATTAAGAATCAGGAATAGCTATAATTAATATATTATATATAAGAAAATAATAAAAACCGAGCAACGCCGGGTCGGGTACGGCTAGTATATATATATAATTAAATAGACTTTCTTTTATATAATAGATGTGTGTGTGTGTGTGTGTATCTGGTGAGGTAACTCGAGAACCGGGGTACGTCGCGAAAATATTTTATACCCGATCTTAATAAATTTGCAACAGTATGGTCTTGGTCCGGAAAATTTTTTGAATTTTTTACCGAGTAACCCAGAAAAACCTGAAAAATTGACTTTTTGCCATTAAAATGATTTTTTGTCGTCCAAAATCTTCGGCGTCGCATTTTTGAAATATTTTTTTTACATTTTTTCGAACTATTTTTTTGAATTTTTTTTGATTTTTTTTTGAAATTTTTGGAAATTTTGGAAATTTTTTGAAATATTTTTGAAATATTTTTGACATTTTTTGAAATATTTTTGAAGTTTTTTTTAAATATTTTTAAACATTTTTTTGAAATTTTTTTAAAATATATTTTGTAATATTATTTATATTTTTTGTATTTTAAAAAATATTATTTGAAATAATTTTTTATATTTTCAACTATTCGTTGAAATATTATTATTTTAAGATATAATTAAAATATTATAATTATATAATAAATATATAAATATTATAAGATATAATAATATACTTTTTAAAATATTTGTAGAACATTTATAAAAAATATATTTTGTAATATTTGGAAATATTTGTTGTATACTAGGAATACAGAATCAGGAATAGCTATAATTAATAAATAATAGATAGTCAAACAATCAAAAATCGATCAACGCAGGGTGCGGTTTGGGTTTTCGATATATATTAAGTACTATTTTGTAATATTGGAAATATGTGTTGTATTTTTTTAAATATTATTTGAAATATTTTTGAAATATTTTTCCACTAATTTTTGAGATATTAATATTTGTATAAATTTGTTTGAATTTTAGCAACAATTTATGTTATTGTATATGAAAAGCAGAATCATGAATAGCCATAAATAATAAATAATAGATAGGTAAGCTATCAAACAACGAGTAAAGCAAAGTTGGGTACGGCAAGAAATTCCAAATCAGGAATAGTTATAATTAATAAATGATAGATAGGCAAATAATAAAAAACCGAGCAACGCCGATTTGGAACTGTTTGGGTTTAGGTTTTCAACATATTTTGGAATATTTGAAATATCTGTTGTATTTTTTGAAATATTTTTTATCTAATTTTTTAAATATTAAAAAAAATATGTTTCTACATATGTTTAATTTTATTTAATTGTATATACTAGAAATCTAGGATCAGGAATAGCTCTAATTAATAAATAATAAATAGGCAAACAATCAAAAACCGATAAATGTCGAGTCGAGTACTGTTTGGATTTGGGTTTAGGTTTGAGTTTTCGACATTTTTTTAAAACATATTTTGTAATATTTTAAATATTTTTTGTATTTGTTAGCAATTATATATTTTAGAATAATCAGGAATAGCTATAATTAATAAAAATAAATAGTCAAACAATCAAAAACCTAGCAACGCCGGGTATGGCTACTAATATGTTGAAATATTATTGATATTTAAAAAAGTATTTTTAGACACTTTTTTAAAATATATTTTATAATATTTTAAATTATTTTTTGTATTTTTACAAAATATTTTACGAATAAATCTTAAAAAGACCAACGCTAGATCTACATCGGATACAGTTAGAATTATTACATATTAGTTATAAATAAAATTAAAGATTAGCTATGCATAATTAGGAATAACTATAATTAATAATTGATAGGCAAATAATAAAAAACCGAGCAACGTCGGGTAGGGTACTGCAAGCAATTCCAAATCAGTAATAGTTATAATTAATAAATTATAGATAGGCATATATTTAAAAACCGAGCAACGCCGGGTTGGTACGGTTTGTGATTGGGTTTTCAACATATTTTGTAATATTTGAAATATTTGTTGTATTTTTTAAAATATTTTTTGAAATATTTTTTCACTATATATTATAAACAATATTTGTCTACATTTGATTGTATTTTAAAGATAAACTTTATTTAATTGTATATACTAGAAATATAGAATAGAATATAAATCAGAAATGTCCCTAATTAATAAATAATAAATAATAGATAGGCAAACAAACAAAAACCGAGAAATTCCGGGTCGGGTACGGATTGGGTTTAGGTTTGAGTTTTCGAAATTTTTTTAAAACATATTTTGTAATATTTTAAATATTTTTTGCATTTTAGAATAATCAGAAATAGCTATAATTAATAAAAAATAAATAGGCAAACAATCAAAATCGGGTATGGCTGTATTGGCAATGTTGTAATATTTTTTATATTTTTTAAAATATTTTTAGACACTTTTTTAAAATATATTTTGTAATATTTGAAATTATTATTTGTAATCTTACCAAATATTTTACAAATAATCTTAAAAACGAACAACGCTGGGTCTACATCGGATACAGTTAGAATTAGTAAATATTAGTTAGAAGACAAAAATTAAATATTAGCTAAATATAATCAGGAATATCTACAATTAATAGGCAAATAATCAAAAACCTAGCAACGCAGGGTAGTGTACGGTTTGTGTTTGGGTTTAGGTTTGGGTTTTAGACATTTTTTTAAAACATATTTTGTAATATTTGAAATATTTGTTGTATTTTTTAATATATTTTTTGAAATATTTTTCTACTTTGTTTTGTATGTCAGCTAACATTTATTTTATTGTATATTATATACAGTATATATAGCAATTAAGAATCAGGAATAGCTATAATTAATATATTATATATAAGACAATAATCAAAACCGAGCAACGCCGGGTCGGGTACGGCTAGTATATATATATAATTAAATAGACTTTCTTTTATATAATAGATATATATATGTGTGTGTGTGTGTATCTGGTGAGGTAACTCGAGAACCGGGGTACGTCGCGAAAATCTGTTATACCCGATTTTAATAAATTTTCAACAGTATGGTCTTGGTCCGGAATTTTTTTTGAATTTTTTACCGCGTACCCCAGAAAAACCTGAAAAATTGACTTTTTGCCATTAAAATGATTTTTTGTCATCTAAAATCTTAGGCGTCGCTTTTTTGAAATATTTTTTTGAAATTTTTTGGAAGTATTTTTTTGAAATTTTTTGGAATTTTTTTTGAAATTTTTGGAAATTTTAGAAATTTTTTGAAATATTTTTGAAATATTTTTGACATTTTTTGAAATATTGTTGAAATTTTTTGAAATATTTTTAAACATTTTTTTGAAATTTTTTTAAAAAATATTTTGTAATATTATTTATATTTTTTGTATTTTAAAAAATATTATTTGAAATATTTTTTTATATTTTTCAACTATTCGTTGAAATATTATTATTTTAAGATATAATTATATAATAAATATATAAATATTATAAGATATAATAATATACTTTTTAAAATATTTGTAGAAAATTTATAAAAAATATATTTTGTAATATTTGGAAATATTTGTTGTATACTAGGAATACAGAATCAGGAATAGCTATAATTAATAAATAATAGATAGGCAAACAATCAAAAATCGATCAACGAAGGGTGCGGTTTGGGTTTTCGATATTTATTAAGTACTATTTTGTAATATTGGAAATATGTGTTGTATTTTTAAAAATTTTATTTGAAATATTTTTGAAATATTTTTCCACTAATTTTTGAGATATTAATATTTGTATAAATTTGTTTGAATTTTAGCAACAATTTATGTTATTGTATATGAAAAGCAGAATCATGAATAGCCATAAATAATAAATAATAGATAGGTAAGCTATCAAACAACGAGTAAAGCAAAGTTGGGTACGGCAAGAAATTCCAAATCAGGAATAGTTATAATTAATAAATGATAGATAGGCAAATAATAAAAAACCGAGCAACGCCGATTTGGAACTGTTTGGGTTTAGGTTTTCAACATATTTTGGAATATTTGAAATATCTGTTGTATTTTTTGAAATATTTTTTATCTAATTTTTTAAATATTAAAAAAAATATGTTTCTACATATGTTTAATTTTATTTAATTGTATATACTAGAAATGTAGGATCAGGAATAGCTCTAATTAATAAATAATAAATAGGCAAACAATCAAAAACCGATAAATGTCGAGTCGAGTACTATTTGGATTTGGGTTTAGGTTTGAGTTTTCGACATTTTTTTAAAACATATTTTGTAATATTTTAAATATTTTTTGTATTTGTTAGCAATTATATATTTTAGAATAATCAGGAATAGCTATAATTAATAAAAATAAATAGTCAAACAATCAAAAACCTAGCAACGCCGGGTAGGGTATGACTACTAATATGTTGAAATATTTTTTATATTTAAAAAATATTTTTAGACACTTTTTAAAAATATATTTTATAATATTTTAAATTATTTTTGTATTTTTGTATTTTTACAAAATATTTTACGAATAAATCTTAAAAAGAACAACGCCAGATCTACATCGGATACAGTTAGATTTATTAAATATTAGTTAGAAGACAACAATTAAAGATTAGCTATGCATAATTAGGAATAACTATAATTAATAATTGATAGGCAAATAATAAAAAAACGAGCAACGTCGGGTTGGGTTCGGCAAACAATTTTAAATCAGGAATAGTTATTATTAATAAAGTATAGATAGGCATATAATTAAAAACCGATCAACGCCGTTTTGGGACGGTTTGGGTTTGGGTTTTCAACATATTTTGTAATATTTGAAATATTTGTTGTATTTTTTAAAATATTTGTTCACTAATTTTTTAAATATTAGAAACAATATTTTTCTATATTTGTTTGTATTTTAAATAAACTTTATTTAATTGTATATACTAGAAATATAGAATCAGAAATTGCCCTAATTAATAAATAATAAATAATAGATAGGCAAACAAACAAAAACCAAGAAATGCCGGGTCGGGTATGGTTTGTTTTTAAAACATATTTTGTAATATTTTATATATTTTTTTGCAATTTTTAGCAATTATATATTTTAGAATAATCAGGAATAGCTATAATTAATAAAAAAAATAAATAGGCATTCAAAATCAGGTATGGTTATATGTTATCTACTAATATGTTGAAATATTTTTTATATTTCTTAAAATATTTTTAGACACTTTTTAAAAATATATTTTGTAATATTTTAAATTATTATTTGTAATCTTACCAAATATTTTACAAATAATCTTAAAAACGAACAACGCTGGGTCTACATCGGATACAGTTAGAATTAGTAAATATTAGTTAGAAGAAAAAAATTAAATATTAGCTAAGTATAATCAGGAATATCTACAATTAATAGGCAAATAATCAAAAACCTAGCAACGCAGGGTAGTGTACGGTTTGTGTTTGGGTTTAGGTTTGGGTTTTAGACATTTTTTTAAAACATATTTTGTAATATTTGAAATATTTGTTGTATTTTTTAACATATTATTTGAAAATGTTTTCTACTTTGTTTTGTATGTCAGCTAACATTTATTTTATTATATATATCAATTAAGAATCAGGAATAGCTATAATTAATATATAATATATAGGAAAATAATCAAAACCGAGCAACGCCGGGTCGGGTACGGCTAACATTTTTAAATATTTTTAATTTTTTTTGAAATATTCTTGACATTTTTTGAAATATTTTTGAAATTTTTTTGAATTATTTTTCGAAATAATTTTAAACATTTTTTGAAATATTTTTAAACATTTTTTTGAAATATTTGTAACCATTTTTGTGGACATTTTTTAGAAATTTTTTTAAAATATATTTTCTAATATTATCTATTAGGTTACGATGTACATGAACGCAATCAGGATTTTCGTACTATTGTCCGTAACCATAGTACAATGTACTAGTACAAATCCGGATTTTCGTACTATTTTACGTAACCATAGTACATTGTACTAGTACAAATCCGTATTTCCGTACTATTGTCTGTAACCATAAACCAATAGTTATATAAATAATAAAACAAATTTATTTATATATTTATTATAATTAGAATTATTTGTTCGTCCTTTGAAATCTCTGTTTCATTTCCCTTAAAAATAATTTAAAGAGGTGGTGTCTTCACATATACAGTTGAGCTAATTTCTGTAATATTAAATAATAATTAGTTAAATTATATATATATATATATATATATATATATATATATATGTATATACCATATATATACAATTAAAAGTTGTATAGGTAATAATGTTATGCATAATTTTTATTGTTAACTGGCATTACGTTAAAGTTCATCGGTTACTCATACTATGCAATGCATAGTATGCATTCAAGTTCAAAGTAGCAATAAATACATCTATAACTTTGATAAATAATTATTTATCTATAATTTATTAGTACCGCAATTTAAATAGCACTAATATGCGGCACCATAGTGCCACTATCACTGATTACTTTACTTAATGAGTATATATATATACATATATATATATATATATGTATATATATATATATATATATATATATATACATATATATATATATATATATATATATATATGTATATATATATATATATATATAGTAAAGTATATATATACTCATTAAGTAAAGTAATCAGTGATAGTGGCACTATGGTGCCGCATATTAGTGCTATTTAAATTGCGGTACTAATAAATTATAGATAAATAATTATTTATCAAAGTTATAGATGTATTTATTGCTACTTTGAACTTGAATGCATACTATGCATTGCATAGTATAAGTAACCGATGAACTTTAACGTAATGCCAGTTAACAATAAAAATTATGCATAACATTATTACCTATACAACTTTTAATTATATATATATGGTATATACATATATATATATATATATATAATTTAACTAATTATTATTTAATATTACAGAAATTAGCTATATATATATAACATATATTTATATATATATAACAAAGTGAAGTTTATTCGTATATAACTTTATTGACGAAGACCTGTATAATAACATAAAAAATAATAATAACACAGTAATAATAATGATGATGATAATGACAATATGTACCAACCAGGTATGACGCAGAACCGAAAGTGTATCAATCTCACCGAGCCGCATTCCTTTTATAGGAAACAAATCACACGAAATAGACACACGATAACAAATATAAAATACAAAACGAATAACAATTTATACAAATAATAAAAATTTAATTACAAAATATAAATCTACACATAGCTATGCAATCAACAGAGCGTGAAGCCTAAAACAATTTATGCATGCAGATATATCGATATTATGTAATGACCGAATTGAATTTAATTCAATTCGACTTAAATGTATATTACATTAATCAATATATCTGCAGACTTCACTTTATAACATATATATATATATATATATATATATATATATATATATATATATATATATATATACATATGACATACAACTATATATGGTTCTTCCCACTTATCCATCACCAGGTCTCAATAATCAATTCTCCAATTGTGCTAATGACATTAAAGAATGGCTTATTTCTAATAATATTCTCCTTAATACTTCAACAACTACATTGTTGAATCTTTCTCCATCTCCAACGTACTTCCCTCCCTTTCTTATTGATAACATTGTAATAACTCCTTCTCCTACTGCATCCAACTTAGGTATACTTTTTGATTCTACTATTTCCTTCATATCTCATATTACTTCCATCGACAAATCTGTAAATTATCATCTTTTATAATTAGAAAAATACGAAAATCAATTACTGTATCTCTTACTCAAACTTTAGTTAATTCCCTTGTCTTCTCACGTATAGATTAATGTTCCTCAATCATTATCAATCTTCCATTATCTTCTATCTCTCCCCTAAATCGAGTTATTAGTTCATCAATACGTACAATATATAACCTATGTATTCGAGACAATTCCTCTACTTCCTCATACCAATACTTACCTCCCTGGTTCCCATTTAACAAACGCTCTTCTAATCGCATACTACATATTGTTCATTCCTCAATATACTCTTCGAATTGACTCTCCTATATTTCTGATTCTCTAGTAAGACTAGAAAGATCTTCCTACAAAGATCTTCCATTCCATCTCTTAGAAACCATTCATCTCATAATCTATCTACCCTTATTATACGTCCCTCAAAAATGAATACTCTGTCACTGAGTTATATTGGTCCTAAGTTATTGAATTCACTCCCACTTATATTATATCCATAAAATCGCATAAAACATTCAAATATATACAACAATTGATCTCAGGTGGACACCTGTAATACTAATATTGTTTATCATTATTATTTTATTTATTAATTTTCTTACGGTTTATTCTATTTTATTTTATTATTATTAATGGTATTTATTATTTTACCTAATTTTATTATTTGTATTCTATATATACACTTTTGAAAAATCATTTATGATTTATTTACAATTTACAATTTCAATTCAAATCAAATCAATTCAATATATATATATATATATATATAGGTCCCGGACCGTCCATCCCTCAGGATTTATGGGCATATAATCTTATATGGGTCTGACCAACCCGATACCTATTCCCTAGTTATTTGATGATGTGTTCAGCTCGTTTGATCAATATTCCACGTATTGCTTTTATTACTATTTTATTTACTTTCGGTGTGCGTAAATTATAACTTATTTATATGTGTTTACTATTCTTTATATATTTCTGTCATTATTATTTATTGTTACCCATCGTTTTGAATCTATTCAATAAACTAGTATATATATATATATATATATATATATATATATATATATATATCTATTTTCGGAAATTGGTTGGCTTGACAACCAATTACAATAATCCCATTTATTGACGTTATAAACAAAATAAGAAAATAATAATGTTATAAACGAATGTTGGCAAGGAAGAGGCCAAGATAACATGTGGATATTACAATAATCCACTACGGCAGTAATTTCGATAAATATCGAGACCACCGGCAATAACACGTATACTGAGTAGCTCAATATCACGTTTATTAAGACCTAGGTTTAGTAGGTATTGTGTGGTTAGAGCCGAAGGAATACCACGCCAATTCCAGCACGATGCACTGAATAATATTCTGTTCGCACCCGTTATTTGCTTGGCATAAGCGATGATATCTGTAGTATTGTAGTAGTTAGTCTTTTTTGTGTAGTTTATATCAGTATTTTTTGTATCTATTGATATTTGTGTATCTATTATATATGCAGTATCATTTTTATAAATTATTAAATCTGGTTTACGTAGGCCATTTCGAGTTTGGATGTGTGGTTCTAGAATAGTGATATACTTATGTTTGTTTAGTATTGACATAAGTAAACTATTTACATAATTGTGTCTATGTATTCTATTATTTTAATTATAACTACATGTTTGCATTATATGGTTTAAGCAATCGTAGTTATAATTACATCCCCTCATTAAGCATTTGGTATTCGTATTAGGGAACATTCGTTTAGATCTAAATGTTGTATATAATAATGCATGTTTTAGTTTGATCGAATCGACGAAGTCTCTACCATTTAGTAATCTAGTAAGGAATTTAATCCAGTTATTAATAAAAGGTGCGTGGTTACCATAATCGAGACCTCGTCCATCCGCCGAATTAATAAGATATTTAGTATGATATGCTTTAATGTCGATATTATAATATATATACTATAGTAGTAAATGATGTATTATCATAGTATCTTGGAGATAACCATTTTAATATAATATTATTTGGGAGGGTTTGTATTATGGGATCATCATTTCCACGTATAGAGTTTATCCGTTTGAGGCGCATAACTGGTATTGTTAAAAATAGACGGGTGATCGCCAATCCTCCAATACTACATGGTGCATAAAATACACCAAGTTAAGTATATTTGGGTAGTCGCAACCACCGTCTAACAAAAGACCTAATTGATCTATCCATAGTTTTCAATGAATTAAGAAAGGATATATCTATATATTAGAGAAAGTTAGCCTATGTAATAAACTTGGTAAAAGATAAGATTTTAGTATATCAAGTTTTTGTTGAGGTTTTAATAATGCTTTATTTATTGATATTAATTTAGATGTTAAATCTATTACTATTGTATTATTTTTATTATCTATAGGTCCTATTTCGATACCTAAGTATTTATATGTATCATCAATAGTCAAAGGTTTAAGGGGAATATTATCAATTACTATAGTAATATATAAAGCTATTTGGATTACAGATCCACTGCTTTTTCTTAGGGTTAATAATAATGTTAAGAGTTGCACTCTTTGCTGGATTAATATCAATTAGTATCTATCTATATATCTATCTATCTATCTATCTATCTATCTATATATATATATATATATATATATATATATATATATATATATATATCGAATACAATAGAAATAGCGGATACAAATGGACTCCTCAAGAAGTAATAGACGTATACATGTTATAAATAACTATGAGGGGCCCCAATAAAATACAAATAGTAACTTTTTTCTTGTATTTTGATTTATCATTTATTAATTTCTTGATAAACACAATTTAAAAGCAAGAACTGCACGGAGTTGAATTCGGGATCTCTGGCTTACTAGCTTTTGGTTGTCCCACTGAGCTATGACCCTATATATATATATATATATGGTTATAATAAAATGCTAATTATTTATATTGTATATTATAATTTAATTAAATTAAATTAAATTTATTTTAAAGAATCTTTGTGTCAGAACAATCAAGCGTCTAAAGTAAAAACAAAAAACAATATAACGGAACATAAACGAAAATAAAATAATAACTAGCACTACGTATACAGAAAGTACTCAACATTAATATAAATAGTAAATAAAATTGTAAATAGTGATACAAATAGTGATACAAATAGTGATCATGGAAATGCAATGGTAAATATTTACCATTGCATCTATATAGATATGTTTTTAATAGAGATTTAAATGAGTTGGTGGATTGAGTGGAGCGCAGTTTATGTGGTAGTTTATTCCATAAATAAGGGATCGATATATGCCATGCACGAATATTAGTGGATGGAGATTAAGTTTAGATGGTAGGTGAAGAAGGTTATAAGTAGTAGAAAGGAGATAAATAATATATTATATGAGTGGGAATAGAGATTTATGCAGATATATATTCAGGTCGGTTGTGGTGAAGATAGTCATGAGTTAGTAGAATAACTTTAAATATTACTCTAAATTTGATTGGTAGCCAATGCTATATCTTTAAATATGGAGAAATACGTATTTGAGAAAAGTGATCCATTTTAAAAATTGATCGTACAAAAATTAACACATACTGAAGTATTTGTAATTTTTTAATTTTATAAGGAGAAAAGAAGAATATTTCAGTAATCAAAAAGAGGTATTATAAAATATGAGGCGAGAGTAATAGAAATACTTAGATATATATATAGTTACGGATTAGACGGAAGAAGTGAATATGAAAGTTTATAGAGCGAAGAAGATTTGAGATGTGGCGTTGAAAAGATAGAGAACTGTCGAAATAAACACCAATATATAAGTGATATATAAGTTATATATATATATATATATATATATATATATATATATATATATATAAGTGAAAGTATACTAACATGGACACTGTTCATCGGATTGTGCTTTAATACGGACATTGTCCGTCGGATACGCTCGGTATCTCAGAAGCTATAAATCCTACAAAAAAAATATTAATGAATAACATATTCATAATTTTATAAATAGTCTGACTACATATTTTTTATATTTTAATTATTTAACATACAATCGAATATATTTAACATATATCAAATAAACTGATTTTGTTATTACGTTTTTAAATTTATGAAATTTTTTTTAACTGAAAACCATCTTAAGCATATACAAATGTATTAATATAAAAAATAAAAATATATTATTAATAGCTATAGCATATGTTATTATAATATTATAAACATTATATACATAATTTCTATATTCTTTATAAAATTATAATTAAGTTATAAGCATATATATATAGAGGTCATACATTCTAAATACGGACATATGGACATACTTGCTGCAATAAAAATACGGATACCCTATAACCAATCAGCACTCAGAGTATGAATTATTATGAATTTCATAACATTTTATAATATTATAGAAGCTACATTTAAATGTTACATATATTATGTATTTTTATCAGCATTCTAAATTATTAATTTAATAAAATATTAAAAATTGATATATTAAAATAATAATTAATAATCATTTTTAATAATTAATATATTAACATATTTATAATTAATATATTAAAATATTATTAATTGATATATTAAATAATTAATAAGTATTACATTATAATATTTATTATACAATTAAAATATAAAATTAATAATGTACTATTATCATAGATTTTTCTAATGAAAGATATAACACTCACGCGAAATCGTTTAATTCTATTTTGTATAAAAAAAACCACCAGCGTCACCTATACAGGGTCAATTTTCGGAACTATATGTTTTTTATAATGTAAATTCGTATCAAACTATGCACTTTTTAAATGAAAAGTAATATGCTTTAAATACTTTTTATTATGAAAACTAAGTGATCAATACTAATAGATAATAAAGCAATTAGATATGGTGGTTTTAAGTGCAATACATATCTATGTGGCGAGTAAAAGCTAATTTATATTGCATGTAATTTAATAGAACAATGAAAATATTGTAGTATGCAAATCGCGAAAACCTAAATCGATGTCGATACTGCTGCTAGTAGCGGGATGTATGAATACTATCCACGTTGCATAGCTATCCCTATAAGGAGTGTTATATCTTAGCTTCGCAACATATTTGCTATTATTACAGATTATGATAAGTATTACATTATTTCATTATAGTATACTATATTGGTTTATTTGATTTTTAACATGTTCAGTTTATAATATATTAACAATTTATCATTACCTTTATTAAACCCTATATATAATAAACTATAGTTTATTATATATATGTGACTAATAAGTTACTACTATCAAGGGTTATAAATATATTTATATATATACGAATAATTCAATATAGTAGAAATTTAATGAAGTAGACATTTAATATTTCTATGCCTTTCACAAAACAATGTATTTTATTTCTATTTTCGATTAATTGTACGCTATATTTTATTTCTATTTTCGATAATAGTTCGTTTATTTTTTACTATATAATTTATTTCTATTTTCGATTATTTTTCATTTATTTTTTACGGTATACAGTTATAACTGTAAAACGTTTTAATTTCTTTACTTTCTTTAATTTTTAATTTCGTATTATTCTTTGTTTATTTCTATAACGTATGTTATCGTTAGCAAATATTTATATCTATATATTTGCTTAAATACATTATCACTCAATAATTAATAAGGTAAATAATTGCTTATTAAATTATATTAATTTATTCATAAAATTAATTATGTGTAATGTAATTTTAATTTATCTTATTGGTACATCAATAATATATATATGATATCCACCTATTGTTCACCTATACATAGTGTCCGAATTATGACATATATATTACATAGGGTGTCCGTAATAGAGCATGGGTACCGAATATATACACCCCGTTATCTATAGTATACAAATGTTAAAATCACAATAATATATATAATCATATAATATAATATATAGTAAATTTGTATTTTTATTATAAATACATTATTATATATACTTCAATCGTAAATAGTATTATCGAAAAACTATATACTATATATACTATAATATATAGTATATATATATATATATAAATATATATATATATACTAAATATTATAGTATATCGATCGATCAAACTTACATATTATATACTATATAATATATATATATATTAATAATATTAATAATATATATATAATATTCGCATATATTTTAAATTTTGTTTTTCTAAATATAATAATCGAGAATCTCTTTTGACAAATACACAAATAATAATTATTAATAATGGATACTAATGTTTATAAATGACACACGAGGAACATCAATAATCGACTGATTTGCAATTAAAATCATAATTTCACTAAATACTTTATAATATTAGTTGTCTAGTAATACTATTACATTAATTTAGATTTAATACTATAGTATATATAAGAATAATTCTATATAATAATAAATATAAAATAAACGTTATTACTATTCTTATATGAATATTTAGCTAATTTTTGTTTATAAATTATAATTATAATTAATTATAATTATAATATTATAAATATTATATTAAAATGTATCATAATATAATATAATATTATGTAATATTATATATTGTATATAGATATAATGTAAATTGTATGAATGTGCATAACAATTAAATATAGACTATTTACTATATAGTTATAAGTTATAACACCATGAAATATAAAAATAGATTATACTAGAATATTTATATTATATTTGTATTGAACAATTAAATCATGTATTTATTTTATCATATATATATATATTATATAACTTATTTAATAATTTTATTATAAATTAAAAATATTTTTTAAATCGCACGTAATTATATTATTACATATTATATCATATTACACATATTATTTATAATTTATTGCGAAATATGTGTAATATAATATGTCTATAATTCAGTCAACAAGGTATATAGTTATATAGTTATATAGTTATATAGTTATTATATATAGTAACACCGTTTATAGACAATAACATCATATTGCCCTATATCATTTTTTATGTTTTTATTTATAGTATACTATCGTATATAAATATATGATAATATATATATATATATATATATATATATATATATATATTATTATTATTTATTTGAGTTTATACACTTTATATACTTTAATAATTTGATAATTAACAAAAGTACTTTTGTTCACACGTGTTTATAATAACATGGTAATATGAGATACTATTAAAATGATAAATTATTTTATTATTATTATTATTATTATCAGATTTAGGAAATGCCAGGGTAATTATAGAAGAAGTGTTGATTATGGATACAATTGCCCCTTTATTACATGATAAGGAGATACATTTCATTATAGATAAGAATAATAAATACATAATATTGTTATAATAGGAAATATTATGACTTCCTATTTACATATATGAATCATATAATATGATACACATAAATAAAATATATAATAAAATATAATGAAAATTAACATGTAACTAAATGTAATCATCATGTAATAATATAAATAAATGATAACATAATAAAATTATAAAACATAAAATAGTCAAGATTTAAATCTACAATAAATTTATCAAATGAAATATATTATAATACTGAACATTTCTATTTTTTTTTTAATAATGATATTTTATAATTATTAATATATGTATTTGTAATTTTATATTATATCAGAAAGTAATAAATGTAAAAAAATAAAACTAATTTAATTTAATTCGGAAAAAATAAAATTTGAAATTCTTTTAATCAATCTTTGAAATAAGAGATAATTTTATTTTTTTTAAATTTAATTAAATTTTAATTTTGTTTAAAGAATTATATAGTGAATTCCATAAATATGGATCAATATCATAAATCAATGTGAACATAATTTTAATTTTGATGAAGGAATATTAAGGTTATTTATGTCACGTATTGGATAAATGTAAGATTTGTTACTAAAATTATTGATTATTATTTCACGGTAACAATTATTATATACTTTAAACATGAATTCGCAAGTATTATATTTTACTAGGTCATTGAAAGGTTATATAAGTATACTGTTTAATTTAAATAAATCCTTAGTATGATATATGATATAAGGTTTAATTTTACGAATATTTTTTTTTATTATAAAATATTGATGCACAATATGTTAGTCTTATAAGTATTACCCCATAATAGTATACACTAATTAATATGTGATAACAATTGAATTATATACATGAAGTAAGGCCTTTTTGTTTAAAATTTCGAAATTATATTATTTATCCAAATTATTTATAAACAAATTTATTTTTTCGATATATTATTAATATGTGAAGTTTCCTGTCTAAATTATGAACAATGATTATATCTAACATTTCTGTAGACTTAAATTTAGTTAACATTATATTATTTAAATAATTATTGAAATATTAATGTAGGATCATTTATTTATGAATAACATGTTATAATATGTTATAACAAGTGTTATTAATGTTTAAAGTAAGCTCACTTATTAATTATTAAATATAAATAAATTGTTTATTTATATTTAATAATTCATTTTTAATTATTGAATCTAAAGATACTTGATCACAATCATCAAAATACAAAGCACTATCATCAGCAACCATAGTAAAATTATATATTGAATATGAACATATTAAATCATTAATATAAATAAGAAAAAAAATGGACCTATATATAGGAAAAATAGGACTTACCATATACTATATAGTTCATTGTGGAATACCAATTTTAACTCTAATTTTATCAGATAAATAGTTATAAAGTTAACAGTAGGTTATCTATGAAATATATTAGTAAAATAACTTTTAATCAATTTTAAAGAAATTCCAAGTATGTCTATTTTTTCTAGTTTACTAAATAAAATGTCATGATCAACAGTGTCAAATGCCTTTTTAATATCAATAAAAATAGCTGCATCCATTTTATTATTTCTAAAGCTATTACATATTAGAGTTTGAAGATTAAAAATTGCCTGAGTTAATTAAATTAAGTTATGATCTATTTAAATTTGTTTTAAACCCGAACTGACTATTAGATCTAATATTAAAGTAATTTTAAAACGAATAAAAACGAATAAAAACGAACATAAAATACTTTTTCTACAATTTTTGGGAATTGACTGTAAGTGAAATCGGACGGTAATTAGTAAATAATATGTTATCACACTTTTTAAATAAAGGAATTATTCTAAAAATGTTCAATATAGTTGGTACAAATTTAGTTTCAAGAGATAAATTAATTAAATAAGATAAAGGAGTTATTATATTAATTGCAATACTTTTTAATAACTTCATTGAAATACCAAAATTATCTATACATGTTTTAGATTTAATATTTAATATAATTTTTAAAAGCTCATTTTCATTACATGGAGTAATATAGAAACTATTGATATTACTTACTTGTTACTTGTTATCCCGTGACTCATAAATCGTAGGGAAAATCAATCGAAGAGTCATCATCAACACGTTTTCTCCAGCCATATCTTTCGTGCACATCTTGTATTAGATCGTTTACATCTCGTTTAGTCCATTTAACAATGTTATCAATCCATTGAGATTTGAGTCTTCCTTGTTTTCGAGTTCCTTCAACAGAACCTTGCATTATAGTTTTGCACAGGTTGTAGTGTCTGGAGATATGGCCAAACCACTTCAGTTTGCGACGATTTATCGTTTTTAGGAGAGGTTCGTAAGTTCCTAACAGCATGGTTATCCTATTGCACACACACATGTTCGTAATCCTATCTTGATATTTGATGCCAAGTAGTTTTACGTGTGCTTTGCTTTCAAATGCAGATATTTTCTTTTGCATTGCCACACTAATCGTCCATGTTTCGCAGCCATAAGTAAGGATAGAGAGCACTAGTGATCGATATATATTGTACTTAAGTTTGAAATTGATGTGTTTGCTGTTCCAAATTGTGTAGAGACGTATCATCGCTGAGGTAGATTGGGCAAGCCTTATTCTAATTTCATTATCACTTTTTCCATCGCTTGTAATTGTGGAGCCAAGGTAAACAAATTTATCTACTTCTTCTAGCTTATTTACATACAGTGTTATATCTGCAGATTTTGCATTGTTAGTATTTATCATAACTTTGCTTTTTTCAGAACTTATTTTCATTCCATAAAGTGATGTACTCTTTGCTAATTCGTCTGTGAGATATTGGAGTTCTGCATTGGATCCACCTAGTAAGTCGATGTCATCAGCAAACTTTAAGTTCCAAATTGGTCTACCGCCTACTGAAATAGATGTAGCATTTTTATCTCAATTTCACTCATAATTTCTTCAAGGAATAAGTTAAATAATGTTGGTGAGAGCAGACAACCTTGACGTAATCCAACCGTTGTGTTAAAGAACGGGCCTGCCATATTATTGAGTAGTACAGCACTTGTGGAGTTTGCATACAAAGTTTTATCATCATAAGTATATCATTATTAATTCCAAATTTGCATAATGCTGACCACATCCCTTCATGATACACTCTATCAAAAGCCTTCTTGAAGTCTATACAATTGTGATAGAGATCTTTTTGGCTATCTAGATGCTTCTCAATAATATTTCTGCAATTAAACACTTGTTAAACTGTGATCCTTCCCTTCCTGAAACCGGCTTGCTCCTCTGATAGCACTCGTTCAATTTGAGGATTTAATCGTTTGAGGATTATGGTTAGGAGTATTTTACTAGAATGGCAGATTAGGCTTAGTGTTCTGTAATTTTTACATTTCTTAATGTCACCTTTTTTAGCTATAGGTATTATTCATGATTTTGTCCATTGTTTTGGCCATGATTTAGATACCCATGCTTTCTGGCATATTGCTGTGAGCATTCTTATTATAGCTGTTCCTCCATGTTTGATTAATTCACTCGGTATGTTATCTATACCCGGTGACTTGCCATTCAATGTTTTAATAACGTTAACGACTTCTGACTCAAGAATTGGCAGTTCATCATTTGTATCTGTATTGTGATTTCCATTAAGGGCTAATACACTGGGATCAGGGTTAATAGGGTAGTTATAAAGTTCTTTGTAATACTCAGTCCAGCGATTTAGTTTCAATGTATCTTCAGCTAGCGGTACTCCATTACTATCTTCAGTTATAGATATGCTTCTGGGTGTTGTTTTAGTTAGCATTTTCAATGTTTCATAAGCTCGCTTGTTGTGCCTACCATATTTCATATCATCGTCGATTGATTTGCACTGTGTCTGTATCCAATAATCCTTTGCCTTGAACATCATTTTTCGTATCTTGGAGTTTATTTCTCTGTACTTATGTTCAGATTCAGCATTTAGTTTTCTCTTGGGTTTAAGTGTTCTTCTCTTGTCGCATAAGTCTAGTATATCATCAGTGATCCAGGGTTGTTTTTTACTACGGTATTTGCCGATTATCTCTGAAGCAGAACTAGTTAGAGCTTGTTCGAAGTCAGAGCATATTTCTGTCAAGTCGCAATCTTTCATATTTTTCTCTATTTCACTGAGCTGTGCATCTAGATGATCAGAATACACTTTGCTGATTGTTTGGTCTTTCAGTTTTTTAACATTATAACGAATCCGTTTGCTTTTCTCCCTCTTGTTTGACCGAAGTTTTAGCCTCAGGTTGCACATTACTAGATCATGGTCGCTATTCACATATGCTCCTGGATAGGTTCTTGTTGAGCTTCGTATGATACTTGATGTGAACCTTTTAAGTGTCAGAATGTAATCAATTTGGTTGTGTACTAGTCCATTAGGTGAGTGTCATGTAGTGATTCTTGAGTCCTTGTGTGGGTGCAAAGTATTTTCTATCACTAATTTATGCCTTTCAGAAAACTCAATTAATCTCTGGCCTCTTTCATTCATGGACCCAGTACCAAAGCGACAAACACATCCATTCCAGGTTGCATCCTTTCCAACTTTAGCATTCCAGTCTCCTTGTATAATTAAAAAGTCATTTTTTGGTGTTTTGGAAATTTCTTCTTCAATACTTTCATAGAAATCTTCTATTTCTTGATCTTCGTGGGTAGTTGTCGGTGCATATATTTGAATTATGGATATGTTCATGGAGTTAGCCTTTATACGAATTGACATAATTTACTTAAAACGGCAGAGTAATTCATTACGTAACATAATTTATTATGTAATATCATTGATATTAGGTAATTTAAAAAAATAGTTGAAATCATCAACACTACCTTCCCCTATATGTAGTGTAGTATATATATACTAATAGTTTCATCTAATTCAATACCAATATTTCTAAAAAATATATAAAATGTATTTGATATTTTAGATAGATCTGTGATATCAATTCCACATGAATTAAATGTATCAGGAAGTGTGTCAGGATTTTTTTTATTAATATCACATTATTTATAATATCCCAAGTATTTTACTGTCAGAGCAATTTTTAATTTTCTCTAAATACTAGGTTCTTTTAGTATTACAGAGTACAGTAGAATTAAAGAATTTTTAAACAACTTGTACTTGAGTAAGTTATTATCATTATTAGTTAATTTATATTTTGTATACATTTTTTTTAATCATAAATTTTTTTTAATTTCTTTTGTAATTATTTTTTTTCTATATTTTCTATGTTCACACATATGGCAATACATATTAAATTGATGAATACAAAATCAATAATTAAATTCCATGAAGTTTCTGAATTATCAGTTTTAAAAAAATTCCAATTGACAGTTTTTAAAAAAATTGAAAAATTCTTAACATTATCATTATTAATTAAATTATGTTTAGTAATATATGTATTAACACTATTTAATCGACTACTTTTATTTATATCTAATGATAATATAATTGTAAAATGATCTGATAAATCAGATATAATAATTCCAGAATATTTTGTAAATTAAAGATTTGTAAAAAATGATCAATTATTGTAAACTAATTTTTATTTAAATCAATTCTAGTTGGCCTATTTATTATAGGAAAACATAATAACTCATGACATTTTACAGAAAATATTTTTGCATTTTTGCAAATGATCAATTTTTTAAATAAATATTGAAATTACCACAAGGTATTATTTTGTTATCAACATATTTAAATAAAGTTTGGAATTATAAATTGAAAAACATAGTAAATTAATAATTAGAATAATTTTTTTTATTATTATTTAATAATAATACAATAATAATACTATCAAACAATGTATTAGTAGGTTATATTAATATACCTATAATACCTATATTAAATGATATGTTTTTGTAACATCATTTAAAATCAACCACCCCTGTTATAAACTCGGCTAGATAATACTGTATTATATATACTAATCAGGAATAATGATTATAATCAGGAATATCAAATAACAAATTATTATCAATATTTAACCAATATTCAGTTACTGGTATTATGTCAAAGCACATTGAAATATAGGTTAATAATAAAGACAATTTTTCAACATTTTGTTTTAAACTTTTAACATTGATATTAATTACATTAAACACATATATTGAAAAATATATTTAAGTTTTAAATTAAATGCATTTGAAGTATAATATTTAGAATCAATTGTTAAATCTAACTTAGAATTAGAATAATCAAAAATTTATATGCTCATATATATTTCATTTATGGGCAGCAACAACAGAAAATATTATATATATATATATATATATATATATATATATATATTATAATATTATATCAATTGATATATTAATGTAAACATTGAAGTCCTTTATGAGAACACATTATATAAATTTCATTGTAAATTAACAGAAAAAAAATATGTTAATCCTTCTAATAAATATTATTATTATTATTATTATTATTATTATTATTATTATTATTATTATTATTATTATTATTATTATTATTATTATTATTATTATTATTATTATTATTATTATTATTATTATTATTATTATTATTATTATTATTATTATTATTATTATTATTATTATTATTATTATTATTATTATTATTATTATTATTATTATTATTATTATTATTATTATTATTATTATTATTATTATTATTATTATTATTATTATTATTATTATTATTATTATTATTATTATTATTATTATTATTATTATTATTATTATTATTATTATTATTATTATTATTATTATTATTATTATTATTATTATTATTATTATTATTATTATTATTATTATTATTATTATTATTATTATTATTATTATTATTATTATTAATATTATTATTATTATTATTATTATTATTATTATTATTATTATTATTGAATTGAATTTTATTCATGATAATTCATAAATATAAATATTAAAGTATATAGTAAACATTTAAATTAACAATAGGAAATAAGTAATTTAATAAAATTAATATATATATAAAAAATATCAAACGTTCGCAATACATAAGATTAAAATAAAATTAGATAATAATTACATGATATATCTTATATAAAGATATTGAATTTACGAATTACATGGAACGGTTACATGCTATAGAATATATATAAGATAATAATAAATATGATAATAAATTAAGTGATAGATCGCATAATACCGAACAAATCTACTGAAACAGCAATAACCAGGGTAACAACAAATATCTTATGTGACCTTAATAATACATATGGAACAATTCTTGTTCTACTTGATCTTAGCGCAGCATTTGATACAATTGACCATAGTCTTCTCATATCCCGATTGGCTAATATTGGTAGGTACCTATCACCGGTAATGCACTTAAATGGTTTACGTTATACATTTCTGATCGTACTTCTTCTATTCTTATCAATTTCTTCTATTCGGTCACATGTCATCTCCTAGAAATATTTCTTACGGAGTCCCCCAAGGCTCTGTATTAGGACCGATTCTTTTTAATATTTATCTACTTCCTATTTTTGATATAATTTCTAAATTTCCCTTTATATCAGTAACTCATACGCTGATGATATACAACTTAACGTAAAATGCACTTCTGATATCAATTTTGCTCCCAATCTGATGTCTAACTGTATTAAATCTATACATAGGCTTTATCTATACCTACTTGGCTTTCAAATAACTCTCTATCACTGAATCCCAATAAAACAGAAACTATATTACTTCACCTCCTTCTCCCAGACGCCCATTAACAGTCCCACCATTTATCATGGTTAACAATCATAATATCTTATATTCTGATAATGTTAAATATATTGGTGTTTATTTCGACAGTTCTTTATCTTTTCATCGCAAAATCTCAAATCTTCTTCGCTCTATAAACTTCATTCTTTCCGTCTTATCCGTAACTCAATCTCCCTAAGTGTTTCTATAACTCTCGCCTCATCTTTCATATTACCGCTTTTCGATTACTGCAATATTCTCCTTTTCTCCTTACCTGGCTATCAAATTAAAAAATTACAAATACTACAGAATGCGTTAGTACGATCAATTTTTAAAATTGATCGCTTTTCCCAAATATATATTTCCCCATATTTACATAGATTGCATTGGCTACCAATAAAATTTAGAATAATATTTAAAGTTCTTCTATTAACTCATAACTCTCTTCACCACAACCGACCTGAATATCTATCGTCCTTAATCTCTATTCATACTCACACTATCTCTCTCCGTTCTACTACTTCTTACCTTCTACATCTACCCTCTAAAATTAATCTACATACCACTAATATTCGTGCATGGCACATATCGGCACCTTATCTATGGAATAAACTACCACATAATCTACGCTCCACTCAATCCACCACCTCTTTTAAATCTCTATTAAAAACATATCTATTTACTATTACATTTCCCTGATACATTTTTGTATCACTATTTATCAATATCTACAATTTAATTTACAATTTATATTAATGTTGAGTACTTTCTGTATTCCTATTTATATTATTATTAGTTTATTATTTTCGTTTATGTTTCGTTATATTATTTTTGTTTTTACTTTAGACGCTTGATTGCTATGGCACAAAGAGTCTTTAAAAATAAATTGAATTGAATTGAATAATAGATAAGTATCTATTAAAATTGATTTTATTTATACGAGATTTAAAACAGTTCAAAGATGGAGAATGAACTGTTTCATAATCAATATTGTTCCATATGTTTATTATATGGTTATTTAGATAGTTGATATTAGGGATGTAAATGATGCCGAGCCGAGACTTTCATTTTCGGAGGAAAAAAACGAGCCCAGCCCTAGCCGAGTCTCTAGCCAAACGAGCCCGAGCCGAACCTAGACTCTAACTAAACGATCCCGAGCCGAGTTGAGACTTTAGGTAACTGATACTGAGACTGCATCATGCTTTAGATTTGAGCATCATTTACATCACTAGTTCATATGTACATTTGTTCGTGACTTACTAGCCAGGAGTTTTAAGTCATGGCCACGTGTTCTAGAATTTGTCTTGGTAAAGTATAATATTTCAGAGTAGTCAACCTTGCAAAGATTATTAGCTAGCTTTAATGTTATAATCAGGTCTTTGTGAATACGCCGTAGTTCTAGATATTTTAGTCAAAGGTAGTTTAGTATTTCATTATAACTAGTGTATTTTAGTCCACAAGTACTAAATAGCCTCCTTGTGAACAATCTCTGAGCACTTTCGAGCTTGTCGGTTAGTCCATTATAACGTCTTGATTTAAGACCAAGATTCCAAACAGTTGTGGCAAATTCTAGTTTAGGCCGAGCATATGTAATATAAGCCTTTAAAAGCATTGTAACATCGCTGGTTATAAAGCATCTACATAAATTATTAATAGTCATTAGAGCACCCCTACAACACTCTATTATATGCTTATCAAAATATAAACAATTATCAAATATTATATCTAGATATTTATTTGAAATACAGTTATTAATAAGTTTGTTTTCTATATAATATGTTGGTACTAGAATACTGTTTAATGACATTAGATTTATTTTGTTTGGTGCTATATCAAGTTGCCAGTTTTTGTTCCACGATAGAAATGAGTTAATTGCTAATTGCATCAGTTTTTTATCTGGTAGTTTATTATATTGTATATGTATTTTAGTATCATCTGCAAATAAATATATTTTAATTTTATCAGTGAATAGATTAGTTATATCATTAATGAAAATTATGAAAATTAAATGTCCAATAACTGAACCTTGGGCACACCTGACAGTACATTTTTGAATTTGGAATATGAGTTATTTATTTTTACAGATTGTTTCCTATTGGTTAGGAAACATTAGATCCATTTTAATATGTTACCAGCTATACCTATATCTTTTAATTTTATTAAAAGTTGTATATGCGAGACTTTATTAAACGCTTTTTTGAAATCAAAATATACAATATAAATATATTTGTTATCATTTATAGCAGAGTTTATCATAATCAAGTGACGCATATGAATTATCATATTTAATTAATGGATATATTCCATTATGAGATACACATCTAGAATTAACATACTTGTAGAACAAAGATTTATTATTAGAATTAATAATCTTGGACTCTCTTTGCAAGGCATACTTTTGAATATTAGAATGTAGAAGTGATTATGAGTCTCTCCATTTGTTATTATGAATAGTTGACTTATTACTATTTTTAAATTTTCTTAAATGTTTTGATTGAACAGAGTGTATATGTTTGGGGTATGTATGTGCATTTGTAGATACTTTTGACAGTGGAACGGTTTTACTAAATATATCTAACATAGTTGAATAACAAATATTTATAGTTTCATCGATATCTTTACCATATAATAATATATTTTCACATTGTGTATTTTTTAATAATGAATATATTCATTTAGTGTATATATTAAAATCAAATTGATTTTTTTAAATTTGGTAGTTTGGTAGTACTATTTTTGGACATGGATACAATATTAAATGAAAAAGAAAAATTATCGCTAATATGTTTATTTATACCAAAGTTAGGTTCTTTGGAAATATAAGATAATAAAAGTGAATCATTGGTAAAAAGTAAGTAAAGTATATTATTTAGCCTAGTTGGAAAATCGTGCATTCAATAAACTAATTATAACTCATTGGGTAGTTTGGACAAGATACATTATCCCAATTAATTAAGGGTAAATTAAAGTCTCCTTATACTAGGGTATGAATATACTATTCAGAATAGTATATAAATATGATATTAAATCACATATTCTCTTGTGCTTAGCTATATCTGTTGATGGTGGTCTATAAATACAAATTATTCTTATTTTTTGTGTGGCACTAAAATCAATATCTAAACATATGTATTATATATTAAGATGCGTAGAATAACATATTCTAATAGGGTTTACATAATTTTTACAGATTATAAGTATACCTTCTGCATAAACATTTCTGATAAAAATAATGTATACCATTTTCTATTGAAAAGCTAAAGTGCACTAGAATCACTTAAATTTAGATAAGTTTCGACCAAGCAGATAAAATAATATTTATCACAGCTGTTGTCACAACCAAGATTAATAATATTTCTAAATAAGATAATTTATTCCTAATACTATTAATATTAGAGAAATATACTCGGTTTTTGTATGTCAAATGATTATTATAATAATTAATAATTATTAGTACATATATTATGTCATTTATAGTATGTCCACTTTTAGCACCTATATTAATATTTGAATATCTAGTTTGTGTTGTAAAAGATTTTTGTTAATCATTAAAAGAACTACTAATACTACTACTACTACTACTACTACTACTACTACTATTACTACTACTACTACTACTACTACTACTACTACTACTACTACTACTACTACTACTACTACTACTACTACTACTACTACTACTACTACTACTACTACTACTACTACTACTACTACTACTACTACTACTACTACTACTACTACTACTACTACTACTACTACTACTACTACTACTACTACTACTACTACTACTACTACTACTACTACTACTACTACTACTACTACTACTACTACTACTACTACTACTACTACTACTACTACTACTACTACTACTACTACTACTACTACTACTACTACTACTACTACTACTACTACTACTACTACTACTACTACTACTACTACTACTACTACTACTACTACTACTACTACTACTACTACTACTACTACTACTACTACTACTACTACTACTACTACTACTACTACTACTACTACTACTACTACTACTACTACTACTACTACTACTACTACTACTACTACTACTACTACTACTACTACTACTACTACTACTACTACTACAACTACTACTACTACTACTACTACTACTACTACTACTACTACTACTACTACTACTACTACTACTATTACTACTACTACTACTACTACTACTACTACTACTACTACTACTACTACTACTACTACTACTACTACTACTACTACTACTACTACTACTACTACTACTACTACTACTACTACTACTACTACTACTACTACTACTACTACTACTACTACTACTACTACTACTACTACTACTACTACTACTACTACTACTACTACTACTACTACTACTACTACTACTACTACTACTACTACTACTACTACTACTACTACTACTACTACTACTACTACTACTACTACTACTACTACTACTACTACTACTACTACTACTACTACTACTACTACTACTACTACTACTACTACTACTACTACTACTACTACTACTACTACTACTACTACTACTACTACTACTACTACTACTACTACTACTACTACTACTACTACTACTACTACTACTACTACTACTACTACTACTACTACTACTACTACTACTACTACTACTACTACTACTACTACTACTACTACTACTACTACTACTACTACTACTACTACTACGACTTCCTGTTTATCATTATTTTGCTAAACATCAATTTAATTTAAATTAATTAATCTCGCGTAATCCAACATTCAGATAAGTTTTCCCCCACATATATTACAATCATCATACCTATAAACACATAACACATATTATCCACTTATTATTTATTTTTTCATTCACTACTTTTTACATTAATTCAACTTTATATCATTAATATTTAAAAAAATTTTCAAAATCACTGAAGCATTACATTGTTGTTTACATTTTTCTCTATTCTATTATTTCATTTTATAATCTCTATTCATAATACCATTGCATTACTATTACACTATACTTAATAAGTATTACTTATACTATTCATATACATTATATATATTTGCAGTATTCATACACATTATATACATTTACAACATTCATAAATACATATATATATATATATATATATATATATATATTCATACATACATATACAATTTTGTTTATCTTTCACTGTATATAATATAACCTTACACTTGTATTATTCAGTATATGCATATTAGTATACACTTATTTATTTACACATATTAATTAATTAATTAATTAATATAAAATACTTAATAATGGACAAGAAAGTATGTGTTCACTGTAATAAAGTAAATGAACATGATAAATATGTTACATGTATATGCAATACTAGCGTACATTATGAGTGTCTTCACCCTTATGGTAGTACACCCAATGCATGGATATCTAGCAACCCTGTAATCAAGCATGTTACATCAATACTAGTGTCACCATCTTTCTTATTTAGATGTAATACATGCATTGGTAACTCTATTCAACCAAGTTGCCCTCTACCTTTAAATACATTTAAAGGTGAAATAAACAATATCGAATCCTCCACAAAGGATATCCTTATTCGTCTTGATAAACAAGATAAGATATTAAATAATATATGTAAACTAGTAAATAATACCAGTACGATATATAAACACATAATACCACCTACATTCACCCCTACAATACCCTATAACCCTCCAAAACAACACTTTCCACCACCTACTCATCCTTTAAATATATCATACTCTTCAGCTGTACGACAAAGCCCATACATGCCCATAAACAAAGTTAATACTACTATACCTGTAATTAATACTACTCCATCTAATTCTCTTGTTATTGAACATCTGAATGAAGATGAAAGAAATATTAACTTCGTATATAAAATACTTTCATATTTAAACATGTCTACAAACTCTCTGACCTCATACAAATTTATAAACTCAATATGTGTAATATACTTCAACTCACCTAACTCTCTATACACATTTCATTCCAATGTGAACCATATTAAACAAGACACCCGATTCTCCCATCTTTATATACGAGAACAACGCTCAGGTAATGAAATATTCAGAGGTAGAGTTATATATCATGCCATAAAAGAAAGTTTAACACCAACTGGCACTAGGTGCACCTATAATAATTTTAATAGTACTTTCGAGCTACGTAATACAAAACACTCTAAAATTGATTGGTACAGCGATCCCACACTTATTAAACATACTGATTACAATAAATGGAAGACTTCGTATGAAGCTTATTTACAGACCAAGTACACTACCAATAAAATTGACTTAGTCAATGGTCAACCCAAACAATGACATATGACAACCACCTATGACAACCACCTCAGAAAAATATCCCCTACCTTCACCAATCCCATTAATAAAGTAAAACCCCCACCACTCGTTAACTCCACATCTACCCAACACACACTTAACCATCAACGATCAATATTAGCAATCATACCTACCACATTAATACCCGAATATAATATGTCTAACTCAACCATTCCAACTACTACTCCTAATACTTCCATCACTACCAATACTACTCCTACAACTGTTACAAACACTACTGAACATACACAAACTAAACCCTCTCCATTGATTAAAGCCGCCCTTATAAATGCCTCATCCATTAGAAATAAGTGTCACTTTGTTGTTGAGTTTTTCAATGATAAAAATATAGACATTCTATTTATCACAGAAACATGGCTGAAATTAGATGACATACCCCTCATTGGTTTATTAACTTCTGGCTTACTATACTTTAGACATATACCTCGACCCTCAGTTCACTTTGGTGGGGGTATTGGTATACTATTCAAACCTTATTTGAAACTTACTTCACTTACTGACCTGTCCCTCAATCACTCCGAATCAGCTTCCTTTTCTTTTCATACACAATCTACAAGACCCCTTTTCTTTTCATACACAATCTACAAGACCTTTTACAGCCATATTGACATACAGACCACCAGCGCAATCCATTACTCTCTTCCTTGATGAGTTTCAAATCCTCAGAACTAACTCTACACCTTCCACAATCTTTATTGGTGATTATAATATACCGTTTAATAAAACTAATTCATACTCGCTTATATTACATAATATTATTAATTCTGCTAACTTCCATCAACATATTAATCACTCTACCCATATCACCGGCAACATCCTTGATTTAGTTATTTCCTATAACGATACACATTTGGTATCTAACCTTTCGATCTCCAATCTTATCTCTGATCATTATTTGATCTTATTCAACATTAATTGCCACAAAGCTCCTACTTCCACTAAGACCATTCATATCCGTCAGCTTAAGAAACTAGATCATTCCATCTTTTTTGATAAATTTGAGTCATTGTATTCAAAGAACCTTCATAAGCCCTCGATTGATGCATTTAACTCAGCTCTCTGCACTACCCTTAATTCACTTGCCCCAATAAAAACCAAAATTGTTTCCAGCAAACCTCACTACCCTTGGTATACAAATGAACTATCATCTTCTAAACGCTCTCTTAGACTTACCGAAAAATACTGGAGAAAGAACACAAGTGATACTAGACTCTATGATATTTTCATACTTAAGTGAAAATCATATCGATCTCTTATTACGTCCACGAAGAAAATATATTATACCAATGCTATTAGCCTTGCTAAAAATGACTACAGGGCAATTTATAAGATAACAGATATGTTGTTAAACCGCACCAAAACTAAATCATTCACATCTGATAAATCATCTATTCTTGTCACTAAATTTGATGAATTCTTCCACTCCAAACTTATGAATATTATCTCTACATTATGTGTCTCCCCTGTTAACCAACCTGAAATTCCCGCCAATAGATTCAATACATTTATTTATCCCTCACCTACATATATTCTAAAGCTAATTACTTCAACTAAATGCGCCAGTTCCCTTGATCCTATTCCCATTCAACTTCTTATTTTGCTCGCTCCTAAACTCAGCAACCACATCACTCGGATCATTAATGAATCTCTACAATCAGGAATAGTCCCTGATTCTATGAAAATTGCCATGATAAGACCCATCCTCAAAAAACAAAACTTAGATGTCTCATCACTTAATAATTATCGACCGATTTCTAACCTTACAATTATATCCAAGATACTTGAACGTGTTGTTGCATCTCAGCTCACTTCATATCTCTCCCAATATAACATCCTTAACAAATTCCAAAGTGCCTATACTGCTCACAAGTCAACTGAGACCGCCCTAACATATATACTTAGTGATCTTCATTTGTCATCATCGCATAAGGATGGTTCTATTCTAACACTACTTGACCTTTCTTCTGCATTTGATACCCTTGACCACAAAATTATGATATCGCGATTAACTTCCATCGGTATAACAGGCACCCCCTCACATGGTTTACATCATACCTCACAAATCGACATCATTATATAAAAATAGACAATCATTCCTCTACCCCTCGACTTCTCACTCACGGTGTTCCATAGGGATCTGTCCTTAGCCCCATACTTTTTAACATATACATCTTACCATTATTCAAAATATTCAGATCATACCCATCTATCAAATTCCATGCATACGCTGATGATTTACAAATATACACTAATATCTCTTCCCATATTTCCAATCCTTTGCTACCAACCAACTGTATTAATGATATTTCAACTTGGTTAACCAATAACTCTCTCACGCTAAATTTCACCAAAACTGAGACCATCAAAATCTCTTCACCTAACAGTCTATCATTAGCATATCCAACTACACCTGTTATCGTTTCTAATCACTCTATACCTTTCTCTAAAAATATACGTAATCTCGGTTTCATAATTGATGAAACTCTTTCACCCACTCAACATATCCGTTCTATTGCTCGTTCAGTTAACTATACTCTCTATACAATCAGACTCATCCACCCTTTTATTAATACTGATACTGCCATTACACTAGCTACTGCATTAATTCTCTCGCGATTTGATTATTGCAATGTACTACTTAACAATATCCAACAACATTCAACTAATAGCCTGCAGGTTCTTTTCAATAACACAGTGCGTGTTATCTATAATGTTCCGAAATTTTCTAGAATACACATTTCACCTCTTACAGCATCACTTCACTGGCTTCCAATAAAATCTCGCATCATCTATAAAATATCTCTTATTATTCATAATGCTTACCAAAATAACTACCCTGATTATATCTGCTAACTCATAACAAAACGTATAAATAAAATAAACACTAGGAAAGCTTATCTTGATATGTTAGTTGTCCCTTTATCGTTAAATATGACTACTACCAATAGAAGAAGTTTTTATATCTCGGCCCCTACTATTTGGAATTCCCTCCCTCAAAAAATAAGATCAACCACATCTACTGCAGTTTTTAAAAAATTGCTGAAAACATATCTTTATGATATTGTTTTCGGCAATTCAAATTAATGTATCCATCGATCAACCGTCTGTCTACTATACCAAGTATAAGAAGTGTATAAACCATTGGTTTACAGGTTTACTACTACTACTACTACTACTACTACTACTACTACTACTACTACTACTACTACTACTACTACTACTACTACTACTACTACTACTACTACTACTACTACTACTACTACTACTACTACTACTACTACTACTACTACTACTACTACTACTACTACTACTACTACTACTACTACTACTACTACTACTACTACTACTACTACTACTACTACTACTACTACTACTACTACTACTACTACTACTACTACTACTACTACTACTACTACTACTACTACTACTACTACTACTACTACTACTACTACTACTACTACTACTACTACTACTACTACTACTACTACTACTACTACTACTACTACTACTACTACTACTACTACTACTACTACTACTACTACTACTACTACTACTACTACTACTACTACTACTACTACTACTACTACTACTACTACTACTACTACTACTACTACTACTACTACTACTACTACTACTACTACTACTACTACTACTACTACTACTACTACTACTACTACTACTACTACTACTACTACTACTACTACTACTACTACTACTACTACTACTACTACTACTACTACTACTACTACTACTACTACTACTACTACTACTACTACTACTACTACTACTACTACTACTACTACTACTACTACTACTACTACTACTACTACTACTACTACTACTACTACTACTACTACTACTACTACTACTACTACTACTACTACTACTACTACTACTACTACTACTACTACTACTACTACTACTACTACTACTACTACTACTACTACTACTACTACTACTACTACTACTACTACTACTACTACTACTACTACTACTACTACTACTACTACTACTACTACTACTACTACTACTACTACTACTACTACTACTACTACTACTACTACTACTACTACTACTACTACTACTACTACTACTACTACTACTACTACTACTACTACTACTACTACTACTACTACTACTACTACTACTACTACTACTACTACTACTACTACTACTACTACTACTACTACTACTACTACTACTACTACTACTACTACTACTACTACTATTACTACTACTACTACTACTACTACTACTACTACTACTACTACTACTACTACTACTACTACTACTACTACTACTACTACTACTACTACTACTACTACTACTACTACTACTACTACTACTACTACTACTACTACTACTACTACTACTACTACTACTACTACTACTACTACTACTACTACTACTACTACTACTACTACTACTACTACTACTACTACTACTACTACTACTACTACTACTACTACTACTACTACTACTACTACTACTACTACTACTACTACTACTACTACTACTACTACTACTACTACTACTACTACTACTACTACTACTACTACTACTACTACTACTACTACTACTACTACTACTACTACTACTACTACTACTACTACTACTACTACTACTACTACTACTACTACTACTACTACTACTACTACTACTACTACTACTACTACTACTACTACTACTACTACTACTACTACTACTACTACTACTACTACTACTACTACTACTACTACTACTACGACTTCCTGTTTATCATTATTTTGCTAAACATCAATTTAATTTAAATTAATTAATCTCGCGTAATCCAACATTCAGATAAGTTTTCCCCCACATATATTACAATCATCATACCTATAAACACACAACACACAGTATCCACTTATTATTTATTTTTTTCATTCACTACTTTTTACATTAATTCAACTTTATATCATTCATATTTTAAAAATTTGTCAAAATCACTGAAGCATTACATTGTTGTTTACATTTTTCTCTATTCTATTATTTCATTTTATAATCTCTATTCATAATACCATTGCATTACTATTACACTATACTTACACTATTCATATACATTATATACATTTACAGTATTCATACACATTATATACATTTACAACATTCATAAATACATATATAAATATATATATATTCATACATACATATACAATTTTGTTTATCTTTCACTGTATATAATATAACCTTATACTTGTATTATTCAGTATATGCATATTAGTATACACTTATTTATTTACACATATTTACTTCTACTTCTACTTCTACTTCTACTTCTACTTCTACTTCTACTTCTACTTCTACTTCTACTTCTACTTCTATTTCTACTTCTACTTCTACTTCTACTTCTACTTCTACTTCTACTTCTACTTCTACTTCTACTTCTACTTCTACTTCTACTTATACTTCTACTTCTACTTCTACTTCTACTTCTACTTCTACTTCTACTTCTACTTCTACTTCTACTTCTACTTCTACTTCTACTTCTACTTCTACTTCTACTTCTACTTCTACTTCTACTACTACTACTACTACTTCTAATACTTCTAATACTTCTAATACTACTACTATTAGTAGAGATAATATATATATATATATATATATATATATATATAATAATAATAATAATAATAATAATAATAATATCAGAATTTAGGCATGACCAAGGTAATCGAAGAAGCGCAATGCTTATCTAGTCGTTTACCTGAAACATATTCCCAAATAACAATTATGAGGAGAAAAAAAAATAAAATTAAAATTTATATAATATAGAAGTAAAATATGTAATTTTATAAATCTTATAAGAATCATGAGAATATAAAATTATGAATCATATACAAATATAAATAACTTTAAAAATAATATTAAAAGTAAATAATTATAAATAAAAAAATTAATAGTATAAGAAATTAAAAGTATAATTGGAGTATATATATATATATGTTAGTTTTGAATGCTGTAGTTAAAGATTACTAATAAATTAGATCCAGAGTTGCCAATATTATGTTGAAATTAATTATGGTATATGATGTATCAATTTCAAGGATATGGGTACGCCAGTTCCAATGCCTTAGGGATCTTAATATCGCCAATAATAAGAACACTGACAATACTTGCCCACTCCACAAGTATATCCCATCCCCCGATACGTATCATAATCATATCAAGTCCAAACATATTAGCCACTCCGGTCATAGAAAAAATATAATGAAAAAAAAAAAAAAAAAAAAACTAATATATATATATATATTCCAATAATTAAAAACTCCTCATAATGTCATTCATCATATAATCATAAAATGTAAAGAAGAAAAATAAATTAATATAAAAATCTAGGAATATAAATATAAAATAATTATAAAATTAAAAATTAAAAGACAAATCCTATTGAATAAAAATTAAACATAACTAAAAATAACTAAAAAAATAAATAAAAAAATAAATAAAAATAAATAAATAGCTATATTATATATATATACAAAAATTAAAAAAAAAATTAAGTAAATTTATAGTAAGTCGAACACTGTAAACACATTTTTTTTTAATATTATAATAAGTCAAGAAAAAGTCAAGAATAAAACAAACAAATAATATTTTGTAATTTTATATTATGTCAAAGTTATATAAATAATAAAAAAATTATATAAATATTAAAAATAAAAATAAAAATAAAAATAAAAATTTAAAATTATAAAAACATCAGAAATGTGTGTTAAATTTATATTATGTCAGAAATAAAAATTAAAATAACAAAATAAAAAAATAATTATTTAGACAAATTTCCCTTTTTAAGTCATTTTTAATTCAAGAATATATTTTTTAACACGTCTTCCAAACGATTTAATACACCTATTTTTTGTAAGTTGAATGGGAAGTAAGTTCCACTGTCTAGAGGACACATTTCTCACTCTAAACAGATCTCTGCTAGTTCTTGACTCGAATCTTACAAATTTATCCGTGTTTTTATTAATCAAAAAAAGTGTTTGAATGTTACTCGGTAATATATGATAATATGCTCTGTGAGCAACTTTAATCGAACTTAATTTTACAATATGATCAAAATTCAAAATTTTATTTTCTCTCAAAAATACATTATACGATGAACTTGTGATTAGTTTTAGTATTCGATTTTGTAATCTATTTATATAATCAGTTAATGAGGAAAAAGTATTTCCCCATATATGGGCACAGTAGTATAAGTGAGGAACAAATAAAGCATTATATATAGATAGTAAAGTATATTTGTTTGCAATTGGTCTAACTTTCCTTATAATTCCGGTTATCCTAGATAACTTTTTGGAAATGTAATTATACTGTTCTTTCCAGTCTAGTTTGTCATCAATGAATACTCCAAGAAACTTATAGTGTTTAACCTTTTCGATCTTGGTATTATTTATTCTGATATCAAATATAGAGTTAGTATGTATATTTCTAACATTGAAAAGGATAAAATTAGATTTTTTCAGGTTTAAAGTTAACTTGTTTGCGCAAAGCCATTTATTCAATTTTTCAAGTTCCTTATTCATTTTAACATTTAATTTACCTAGTGAATCACTATTAAAAATAATATTAGTGTCATCTGCAAATAAAATTGTTTTGAAGTCATTGGAAATATTCTGTAAATCATTAATATATATTAAAAATAAAAGTGGCCCAAGAACCGAGCCCTGCGGAACACCATATTTCATAATCTCAGTAGTTGAGTATTCATCTTTATAGTGAACAAATTGTAGTCTATTATTTGATATATATATATATATATATATATATATATATATATATATACATTTATATAGTAGAGATAATATATTTTGAAAAACTATTCATATGATATGCGTTAACACATATCCGTTTAGTATCATTGATTTATATTTGGTAAAATGTTATTATAACGGATCAAGGATCAATGATACCTCTTTGATACGTGTTTGATCCCTATCAAATAGTATGTTTCATTGATTCGTGTTAGATGTGTGTTAGGTATGTATCCATGATACTGCTACTTACTGGGTGAACTTATCTTGATAATAACGTCCCATGTTATCTAATACTACTCTACTTATCTAGTGCTTTTGATACTTTCAACACAATATTATTTCCATTAGACTTAATGAAAATAGTTTATATGGTCAATTCCATAGTTGGTTTATGTATTTTTATTACATCTAGAACATATTCGGTGAAGATTAACTCCTCGTCATCTCCTCCTTATGTTAACATACATGGTGTTCCACAAGGCTCTGTTATTGACCCTATATTGTTCATTATATTATTTATATTCTTTCTATAAAATCAATTTTTCACAAATATACTAATATTAACTATCATCTTTATGTCGATGATCTTCAGATTTATAGCCATTTCCTAGTTCTAGTGATTCTGGTCTGATTCAAATGTCTATGTTTAATTGTACTGACCTCATTCATTTGTTCTCTCATAACTCCATTTCCTTAAATATGAATAACACTGATACTATCGTATTATCAAGATCCAGTTGTCCTCTATCAATCACTCATCCTTTTCTACTGTATATTCCAACTTCTCAATCTATAACTACCCTCGGTTTCACTCTAACCTCTCACCTAGACTATAATATACTCTACACATATTAATAACATGATACGTACTAGCGCATTAGTAGCTACTAACTATTTTCTATATATTATTAGAAAATCTCGTTATAAGCTTACCTTTGCCATGACTAAATGTTTAATTCACTCGCTAGTATGCAGTAGGCATATCTATTGCTGTTCACTATTATGCAATTTAGCTGTTAACCTGATGTATAAAGAACTTGAGAGTATTCAACGTCGTGCTACGTGTATGATATCAATTTTATAAACTAAACTTTACCTCAATAGTTTCTATATCTACATTAATGATATCAATAGGCTGGATTAAGTTTAGATATGTGTGTAAACATAGGCTACTGTGCAGTACGCATAAGGATATACACTTCGGATTTCCTGAATATCTAGCTCAATCTATTACTATTCAGAGTTAAAACAGATCTAGTCGAAAGTGCTACATCATGACATTTGTGTAACGCTCAACATAGTTGGCCTACTCTAAATCAGCTGTCTCGATTATTGCTTCGAAAAGCTGGAATTCACTGTCATATGATATTCTCTGTACTACATCGCTTTCATTGTTTAAGGGCGCACGCCATATCACGCATTTACATGTTAAGAGATAGGAAATACAAAGGTCCATTAAAATATATGTTTAGGTACAACTATTCAATGAATTTAACTATCGATTTTTGTATTGTATACAATATATATACTGCTACAATTGTGTGTTTATATTTTTTTTAAATATTATTTATTTTATGTATACATATATTATTTATTATGTATAATTTATTTAAACCAATATTTTTTTTAATTTATACCAATAATGTACTCTTTTCAATAATAATTACAAAAATTGAAAAAAATAATGTTATTTAAACGTAAACTACATGTACATTTTAAATCATTTTAATTCGTCTATTTTGTTATACATATTTTTATTTAATTTAGTTTTTGTTTTATATTATCTAATGAAGCCTATAATCACCTTGTTTTTGAAATCATAATAAACTATATTTTATTTTTTTTATTTTATTATAAGCATATACATTTATGTTTATATAGTGTATAATATACACTCACATAGTATTGTTATGTATTATTTATTTATACCCTGTGTAGTTCACATTGTGCGTCAATATAAGTAATAGAGTATACAAGTAAATTACTAATAGTGATATTGTAACTAGTTTATATACATTACATTTTTGTCTTAACATTTTGTGGGGTATTGCCCCCCCCCCTAGTATAAATGTCTGGCTACGGGCCTGGTTCACAATATATTACAATAGATATCCATATTAAGACATCTAGTGTGTCCGTATTAGGAACTTATATGACCTTTAGATATATGCTTATAATTTAATTAATTTTGATAACAAATATAAAAATTATAAATTTAATTTTATAAAGCTTTATTTTTTAATAATATAGTGTTATATTTTATAATGTCGACACATTTTTATATTCTTGAGAAGGAAGAATGGTAAGTAGAATTTTTTTTTCATACATTTAAAAACGTAATAAAAAATTCAGTTTATTGAATATATCAGCAATATTTTGAATAATAAAAAAATAAAAAATACCATTTAGACTAATTATATAATTATAAATATTTTATTCATTAAACATTTTTTTTGTAGGATTTATAGTTTCTGAGATACCGAGAGTTTCGGTATTCGGGTACTGTCCGTATTCAGTTACTTTTCCCTACATATATTTCCGAGTTCAGGTGAACTGACTGATAATCGAAGATGAGGTTATGACCATATATGGCTATAAATATAATTAGCGGTAATGACGCATTACTAATGAGTCATTATAAGAAGCCATGGGATACCGACTTATCAATTTCATATTGGTGAATGTAATCGTTTATTAAAATATGTATACATATTAGTATAATATTACACATAACGACATGATCAGGTAGGTAATGTTAATAATTAACGATATATGTATAATGCTAATCACATGCCGGTCAGACAGCTTAGCTATGATATCCTAAGAAGCAGATGTGTCGAATAGGAGCAGTTGAACACGAGTAGGTTATTTGTTGTATGTGTTGTATACGTTGGTAGTGAAGAGTTGTGAAGAGTTGTGAAATACATTATTTTAAATATAACTTTAATTAGTAGATATACTTAGTTATTAAAATAGATACATGCATTTAGATAGATTAGTAGTGTCGACTAACTATATTGAATACATATCAATGTTTCTAATAAATCTATAAAGATGACATATATTTAGAATAGAGAACGTATTTTTATTTTCAGACGAGGTCTTGACAATTTATCATAATGTATCTCATTTAATGGTAGGTATTATATTTATGTAATTAGAATAAATAAATTCAATTCAAATATCGATATACATATATTAGATTACATAATATTTATTAGTTTAATTATAAGTAGGTTGATTTCTCGTAGACCGTAGGTATAATATTATGAATAAATTAATTGAATATATGTTCATCGTAGATCATAGATGGGATGATATGCTTATCAACGGTATAAGAATCTTCTATGTCCTGAATAATTAAATAATAATTAAGTACATAAACATGTATATTCATGTTATAATTTAAATTAAATAGTTTATCGTTTTATACGAATATAAAAAAATAAGGTCAACGATTTTGAAAAGTAATGAAACAATACTTATGAAGGAATATTCTAAAATAGTCCAATTGTATGTAGGGTACTTTGCAACGTATCGATTTTAATAGACATTGTATTATTATATTATATTGAATTAGGTATTTGGAAAATATTCACGTAATTGGAAAATAGCAATGTTAATATTAATTGAAAGTACATTCATTTCATATTTATAGTTAAAAATGAAAATAATGGTAATGATTTATATATAATGTAAAATCAATAATAAATTAGGTAATCATTTTGTATAGTATAGTAGATCCAACTAAAAATATTTAATTATATTTTTTAAATAAGTTAAGTAAAATACCAAAATTAAAATCTTCTAATCTTGTATATATTTAATTTATAACTTCAGTAATATAATTAATGTATTATTATAATAACTTAATTATATAAAATATAACAATTTCAATGGAATATAATATTATATATAATTATCTAAGTATTATTAATTTCCTATTAAACGTCTATAAACAAATATATATATATAAGCTATTTTATAGCAATTAATAAAATCAATTGGATCTTTTACAATTGATGCAATTTACAAATTGATTGAAATTAATTTAAATATTAAACCTTTCAATGAAAATAATCGAATTTTCAACTATTTTTGCATTTACCATCTGCCACTCATTTGTGCCCAACCATTGGTCCAACTCGAATACGAATGTCTTATCTGGACGGTCGATATGCGCCCTTATGTCAACCTACATTTGTATTATATCTTTTATAATATAGTATTATTAATAACTATAATATTAATATATATATATATATATATATATATATATATATATATATACGTGTGTGTATGTTCGTATGTATGTGCAAGTGAATGTGTGCGCGTATGTGCGCGCGTATTTATTTATATATGTGTGTGTTTGTGATAATAATAAGTGATATCATCGTAAATAATCTATATTAGTAGGCACATATCAAATAACCGAATGCTATTTGAGATTAATTCAATAAAATATATATTTCATAAATTATATACAAATATATTTGTACATATATTTTGTGTATTAATAACAAATATATACATACGTATAGAAAATAATGTGCTATTTCTAATATAGCCTTCTTATTATAGATGTAATAGGTAATAAAAAAGTGAATGTCTATCAATATTGTTACACAAAAGAAAACATATTACGTTAAAATGGTATTAGTACAATAATAAACGGCAGACAGAATATTTATAAAAACATGAAACCTTATGCAAGTGCCATTCATTCCCCTTATTAGTGATACTGATTTTGTACAGATCTCCGATATAGTCGATGGAGAGCACGAATGTATCTATTCCTCCGGCCGTGGCTGTCATGGAAAGTGTAAACTCGGGGCTTTCTGAATAAGCGATGCCTTTACCGTCGCAACTCCTGAAGTAGTATACGTAGGTGTATCGATAGAGGATGCTATTATACTTACACAAACACACGCACGCATATAAACACATACACACATACGTATATGTGTGTGTGCAATACCGTTTTTGAAGGATTTCAGAATGGAGAGGCAAATTAAAAAAAATATTATTTGTTTTCAATTGTACACGAATAATAATCTAATACAATCCAGCTACTGAATTATATTAGATAAATAAGATTATGAGATATAATTGATTATGAAAAATATGATTTTTGTGGGCTACTATAGTGGGGAATTTTCTATAAATTAGAAATTGTCCGTAAAAAAGGGACCGGTATCTATGAGTGTATGTGTGTATGTGTGCGTATGTGTATGTATGCACTTACTTTGACATGCCGTATAGCACTATTTGCACATCAGCATTTGATCCGGCGTATTTATAGGAGTTCGTGTGAAACTTCAATTCATATGCAACTTCTGTACAATGTATGGGATATATTAACATAGAATTATTTAATAAATAATAGTTACATATATCATAAATTATATATTTATATATAAAATACTATTAAATTGAATAATAATCTATTTTCGTAAAGCAATAGTACTCAAAATTAATATGTATATATATATATTTTAATTTATCCTGTTTTGACTTTTATACTTTTGAAAACTGACATACAAAATAACAAAACAAATCCTATTTCCTACGCGATTATAATATTACGTGTGACTAATGTTATATATATATATTATTTATTTTAGGGTAAATAAATAGCAAATACATCAATATACTATATTTGTATATATTTCTCAAAGGGTTATTGTAATATGTTAATAATTTAAATAATAATTTAAAGATAATATCCCCACAATACGAGTAGGTAATGTGTAATATCTAACTTTTAGGTTTAGGATTTCGAACCCTATCAGATGGGATATCCACTTCCGTTCTATATCCAACTGCATTGTCTATCCAGAAATCATAATTGAATGTGAATTGCACATCGGTATTATCTTTCTGCTTTATTTTTATCTGATAATGTATTTATAAAAATGTTAAATACATTAATATATATATATATATAATTATTAAAAAAACATGACGTTTTATTATTATATTATATATTATTTCAGAATAAATTCGTTAATAATTTTATAATAAATTATATATATATATATACATATAATAATACAAATACATATTATTATTATTTTAATAATAATATTAATTAGTAGAATTGATGTTTGTTATCAGTTATAACCTATAAGTTCTATAAACAATAGGTTATTATAGTCGTATGACGTCATACGATTGTTCTCCTTAAGGGCTTCGAAATAATATATCATATTTTCTATTGATGTCGACCGTAAAATAATATATATATATATATATATATATATATATATATATTTAGTTTATACACTGAACATAGATTAATATTATTTAGTACTGTACAATCTTACATATTTGAAAGCAACGCCATCCTCATTATGGTTTATAATTCGAATTTTGTAGATATCGTGAAGTTCGCAAGATTCGAATTCGAAATAATCGACTCGGTTCGGCCCAGAGAACATTTGCGAGGAGTTGTTTTCAAGTAAGTATTTATCGGACTTATCGAAGTACTTGTAGCCAACACCATCACTAGGGCAGGAGAATGGTCACGTGATTAGGTGTATGCTGTGACAGTCGCTACTTCGTATAGGCGTACAGTGTACACGCATTATAGTCGCCGTCATTAGTGTTCATAATAATTAGCATAGTACATCAATAGTATGTCAGTTATATATTAATAATTGATATATATATATATATATATATAGATAGATATATTATAAATATATATTAGTATATCTATTTTGTATTCAAATGAAACTCCATTTTATATGTTAACAACATATATGGATATATCTCATACTTTTCTTTTCGAGAAATTTGTAATTTACGATTAAACGAATATTTTTGTATACAGATTTATTGAACATAGCTACTACGTAGATTATGTAGACTATCAGAAGTGTGGTGATCGGAGTAATTACGAACAACACGTTAACATATTTACTAATGTCTCCATTATTCCTTGACTATTGGCGACGGTCATCTTATAATTCTAATGACGATGATCGTTAATGAATCATCAATAATGATATATATTATGTATGTATGTATATATATACAAATTATAAATATACCACTTGAATACTATTGATGCATTATGAATCATAATGCATCAATAGTATTCAAGTGGTATATTTATAATATTTATAATTTTTATTTATAATCATAATTTATTATGCATTATGATAATAAATATGTGTACACTAGTATTTCATACGACATACACGCTATACGTAATCGTGGTGTACAATGTCTACTATATAATGTATACTATATAATGTCTACTATATAATGTCTACTATATAATGTCTACTGTACAATGTCTACTGTATAATGTATACTGTATAATATCAACACGGTGGCATGGTTACCTTTTGCGTCCGAATAGCATAATGTAAATTTTGGCCACAGATCCGCTGTAGGTTCCATCCGATGTTCTGGTTTCCACGAGCCATTTGACTTGTCCGTCTGTGACGTCATTGTTATGTTGTTATGTTGTTATGTTATTATGTTGGTGGATCCGAGATCCAACTCGAGTCTTTTCATCCCATCCAGGAATTTAGCTGAAGATTTGACTTAACCGATATGATCTATATCCCTTCATAGCCACTCTCATGTTAAGGCGTCCGTGGTTTTAACGAGATCATTTATTTATACGAAATAATATTAGATCATTTATAAATATTATTTAAGACCAATTTTAATGGTCAGGGCGAGGCTCGAACCAACCGCGTCCTACTGCTTATGTGTCTGACATAATTGATTCGCTTTATAAACTACACCTACAATGTAGGTCCTACATATATATATATATATATATATATAGAATAAGTTAGTATGTAATGCGATACATATTATAATATATCAAATGCACAATTAGCTAAATATAATATTTAAGTATTATATTACACCTATATATATATTATATACATATTTGAAACATATATATTCATACTTCTAAATGAAGTCTTACTATTATTGAGTGTTAAAGTGTTAAATACTATCCTTTATAAACAAATACCACTATTTGAAAATCTCTAATTTTAAAGAATTTTATATTTGTTCATACCTTTTTCACAGTTATACGTTTTTTTATATACAATTTAAATATTATTTGTTTAAATAAGAGTAATTTAAAAGTATGTATTTTTTTAGAAATTAATAAATTGATGGAAATATGATATAATATTTAATTAATAAATTATATTATTAAAAAACGTACACCTATGCATATATGTGATATCTAAGTATACTGACAATTTTAAATATGTATAGTAAAGAATACAAAAAGTTCCGGATTTATTAGTAGAGTATTATTCATCAAATTAATATACTGATAAAATAAAATAAAATCTATAAAAGATTAGTTACATATTTGTATTATATTACAATTAATGTTTATTTTTAATAGGTATTTTTATAAAACATTAGTTATACTCATTAATACGGACAATTTATATACGATATTTACATGCAATAATAGATAAATGATTATTTAATATATTTATTAGCTACAAAAAGATGATATTTGTTGTTATAAATATAAATCTCGTAAGAGTCGTTACTTTACTAGAAACTAACATTAATATTCGTTATAACAAATAAAGTAATACAGCAAATAATTACTATCACCCATATATATATATATTATTACACCCACCAATATATATATATATATATATTCTACTTAGTTATATCTATAATTCATTATAATACAATCGCAGGTATATGGTAAGCCTATATATAAAGATAAAGATACATATTAAGAGATACAAATAACAAGTTAAATATACAGGTGTTACCTTGACACGATGAACTCGCTGCGACCATGAAGCATAGCCCTATTATCAGTTGTAGAATCATCTGTGAACGGGGGGGTTATAGGTGGGTTATAGGTGGGTTATAGGTGGGTTATAGGTTGGTTATAGGTGGGTTATAGGTGGGTTATAGGTGGGTTATAAGTGGGTTATAGGTGGGCTATGGGTGGGTTATAGGTGGGCTATAGGTGGGTTATAGGTGGGTTATAGGTGGGTTATAGATGGGCTATGGGTGGGTTATAGGTGGGTTATAGGTGGGTTATAGGTGTTAGTGTTAACAAGTGGAGTAAACGATTATTAATACTACCGCGGTCATTATGTAGTCTACATAGATTACTATATACTATATACCATAGAATACCATATACTATAGTATACTATATATTATAGTATTTGATCAATATTACAAATAAATATACATTTTCATTGCACGAATACTTATTTTTATTAACCTCATTTTATATACGATTATTAATTATACATTTTAGAAAATGGACAACTATCATAAACATCTAGGTTACGATAACAAATATTTTAAGAATGACTAAAATAAAAATTAATAATAATATTATTTTTATAATGGTAATAATAATCTGTTAAAATAGAGAATCGATATGTTACAAAATTATTTCGGCGATACGTTCGCCTTCGATAATGTACATTATCGTTAATATATTTACAAATCGACTATTAAGTATATTTCACTAATATTTTCGAAATATCGTTAACATACAACTTTAATAGGATACAATAAGACCGCTAATTAAGCCTACCTATTACAGTAGACAAGTAACCAACCTTAATCTCAGATGAATATGCATACACGTGTCGAATGGCCGATCTTTATATAATGTCGGAGTTTTTATGACAATTAATTATCTTCTTTATCAGATGATCGCTAGTATCATATTACGCATGATTACATATTTACTAATGATGTAATATAGTCTTCACGATATATACTTCAAAAATATATATATATATATATATATATATATATAGGGGCGTGGGAGGGGGTATCCCCCCCAATTAAAAATACGTGTTTTTATATCGTTATACTAACTGGGTGGGTTGGGTTTTGGGTTGTGTTTGGGTTTAGCTATACAGTTCGTGTCTAGTATCAGTGATAGGACTAATCGGTAACTCTATAGCGCTATTCATCCTCACCACCAGCATCAAGATAAAGCTATCAAAGTCGTACGTTCTACTGATGAACCAGAGCCTACTGGACTTCGTTACTCCTCTCTCATGATAGTCAGCGTCTCGTTCAATCCACCCCCCCCATTTAATTATTGAATCTAAAGATACTTGATCACAATCATCAAAATACAAAGTAATATCATCAGCAACCATAGTAAAATTACATATTGAAGATGAACATATTAAATCATTAATATAAATAAGAAAAAAATAGGACCTACCATATAAATACAGGGGGAAGTCTCCGCGGATTACCGACCCCTAAATGATTATTTGTAATAACTTATTCAATATTAAATATATTTATTTGATATTTTGTAATTAGGGTAATATTATGGCAATGAATAATGTGGCTATTTTAAATTGTTGATATAATTATATTTACAAGAATAAACAATGGGGTCGGTAATCTGATACCTGTTCCTAATACCGACCCCCTAAAATCATCGTGATATAAATAGTATTATAATATCCAATAAAAATAGTAGATATACATAAATATAATTAATTATAACATTCACGCAATTTATTTTGTATTGAATTTATGTTTTAATAGTAATATTAAATTTAAATTTAAACTTTATAGTAATTATATTAAAATAATATATATTATTATTTAATATTTAGTTATTAATCAGTATGTATATAATCGAATGGAATCATGAATCCTTAATCTATATCAATGATACACAAACAACTTATGAAATATTTAAAAGTAAAATACGGATCTATTTTGATTGGATATTATAAATCACATGGGGTCGGTATTAGGGTAATTTAAGGGGTTAGGTATTAGGAAAATCATATGGGTTGTTATAATTAAGATATTTTGGTTAATAGTTATTCAAATTAAATTATTTTTATAATAGTTATAAAGATTTTATTGATCTAAAATATTATGTGCAGTATTAAGTTTTCTTTTAATTAATGAAGTATTTACAATGATTTATAAAAAGTTATTATTCAAATATTAAAAAAGTAAAAACAGAATATTACATTTTATCAAATAACAATTGTAGGATTAAATATTTTTTTTAATAATATATTTATTCATATTTATCATTAAATTGCTAACAGTTCATGTATATATAATGTTTTGATATATCTTATAGTTACTGAGATACGAGAGGGGGGTCGGTATCAGGAGGGGGTCGGTAATCGGAGACTTTCCCCTATATATATGTATATATATATATATATATATATATATATATATCTCATATTGATATTTGTAATGGACAATTCCGCACAGCTTAGCATAATGGAACGTTCCATATCTAGCTAACGAACTAGATATCGGACGTCCCATTATGTAACATAAATACTGCTTCAGGAATCAGCACTGCGTGTGTGCTTAGGGAACACAGCCCTACCTGATTAGCTAAGGGATAACTGTACCACGCGATACCGTGCACCTGTTTTTCACTTGTATGGTCCAGCTAGTCGATTATTCATTATACACAACTAGTTAACAGTATACACTTATACATATGATTGTGTCATCATAATTGATTTATATTAATATAAAATTTATAATTCAAGGTAAACAAGATGATCTTCCTGCTTGGCTATGGTGAATATCTCCATGAATATGTTAAAGATCATCTCTAGGATCCCGTATCATCTTCATGAATTTCGTATATATATATATATATATATATATATGGCATTATACACGGTGATATTTAACGAACAGAAACCTCTGTATTCGCATACTATATATGTATATTATAATCATATATGATCATATATGTATACATACTTATATTATTATCATTACAAATATACCCTTGCATTCCCAGTTTATTATTATATATATTATTCACGTGTTATATCATATCCGTATTTTGTGTATTGTTCCTGTAATAAATGAATGAATTGTTTTACGTATCTTTTTTACTGTGTATAGGTACAAATATACGTTCCACTTGGTGTTTATTTATGGGTAAAAATATACGTTCCACTAGGTATTATTTATGGGTAAAAATATACGTTCCACTAGGTATTATTTATGCGTAAAAATATACGTTCTACTAGGTGTTTATTTATAGGTAAAATTCTACGTTCCATTATTGATTTTTTATATGTAAAAGGAAACCGTTTATTTTCTCACAAACTACCTATAATTTTACCATCTACTGGAACATATTTTTTGACCTATAATGTTACGTTTCGGAAACTAGTTTCTGGTTGCTTGGGTAAGCATCTAAATAAATTATTAATAGTCATTAGAGCACCTCTACAACACACTATTATATGCTTATCAAAATATAAACAAGTATCAAATATTATACATTGATCTTTATTTTAAATACAGTTATTAATAAGTTTGTTTTCTATATAATATGTTGGTACTTGAATACTATTTAATGACATTATTTTTGTTTTGTTTGGTGCTATATAAAGTTACCAATTTTTGCTCCAAGATAGAAATGAGTTAATTGCTAATTGCATCAGTTTTCTATCCGATAGATTATTAGATTATAGATGTATTTAGTGTCATCTGCAAATAAATCTATTTTAATGTTATCAGTGAATAGATTAGTTATATCATTAATGAAAATTTTGAAAAGTATAGGTCCAATAACTGAACCTTAGGGCACAACTGATAGTACATTTTTGAATTTGGAATAATAGTGATTTATTTTTACAGATTGTTTCCTATTGGTTAGGCAACACTCGATCCATTTTAATATATTACCAGCTATATCTTTTAATTTTATTAAAAGTTTTATATGCGAGATTTTATCAAACGCTTTTTTGAAATCAAAATATACAATATCAATATATTTGTTATCATTTATGACAGAGGTTTATTTATTTAGGCACGCCAATAATTGTAACTCTACTGATTTACCACTTATAAAACCAAATTGATGTTTTGATAAAAGTAAGTTTTTCAGTAGAAATAATGTAATGTGTTTTGTAATTAATCGTTCAAATACTCTAGATATAATACTAGTTATAGAAATTGGTCTATAATTGTATTTTCTAGAGGGATCACCTTTCTTAAAAATCGGTATTATAAAACTATATTTCCAATGTATGAAGGACATGAACCAATTTCAATAGATTTAATAAATATTATAGATAATTGTAATGATAAGTCATATGAACATTTTTGTAGAATATAAGATGGTATTTCATCTGACGGAATTGTACATGAATTAGAAAGTTTACATAAGCATTTTCTAACCATTTCTCTAGTAAATATAATATCATTTATAGTATTTTCTGTTTTTAGTGTATGATCTGGAATTATACCATTATCATTTGTACTTAAATTGATCATTCAATAGTATTTATCATAATCAAGTGAAGCATATGAATTACCATATTTAATTAATGGAGATATTCCATTGTGAGATAAACATCTAGAATTAACATACTTGTAGAAAAAAGATTTATTATTAGAATTAACAATCTTGTACTCTCTCTGCAAGGCATAATTTGAATATTAGAATGTATGCATTATATATAAGTGATAGTGAGTCTATCCATTTGTTATTATAAATAGTTGACTTAATCCTATTTTTTAAATTTCTTAAACGTTTTGATTGAACAGAGTGTATATATTTGGGGTATTTATGTGCATTTTTAAATAATTTTGACATTGGAACGGTTTTACTAAATATATCTAACATAGTTGAATAACAAATATTTATAGTTTCATGGATATATTTACCATATGATAATATATTTTCCCATTATGTATTTTTTAATAATAAATACATTAAAATAAAATTTGCTTTTTTAAAATTTGGTAGTATTGGGTTTACGGAATTTTTGGACATGGATAACATATATATATATATATATATATATACAGTAAAAGCCGCTTATATCGACTATATCTTATACTTAGGTATCTTACAACAATACCTACATATCTTAAAAATTACATATATTTGGAATAGAACGTATTTTTATTTTCAGACGAGGTCTTGACAATTTATCATAATGTATCTCATTTAATGGTAGGTATTATATTTATGTAATTATAATAAATAAATTCAATTCAAATATCGATATAGATATATTAGAGTATCTAATATTTATTAGTTTAATTATAAGTAGGTTGATTTCTCGTAGACCGTAGGTATAATATTATGAATACATTAATTGAATATATGTTCATCGTAGATCATAGATTGGATGATATGCTTGTCAACGGTGTAAGAATCTTCTATGTCCTGAATAATTAAATAATAATTAAGTACATAAACATGCATATTCATTTTATATATAATTTAAATTAAATAGTTTATCGTTTTATACGAATATAAAAAATAAGGTCAACGATTTTGAAAAGTAATGAAACAATATATTTTTCCTTCATACTTATGAAGGAATATTCTGAAATAGTCCAATTCTATGTAGGGTACTTTGCAACGTATCGATTTTAATATACATTGTATTATTATATTATATTGAATTAGGTATTTGGAAAATATTCACGTAATTGGGAAATAGCAATGTAAATATTAATTGAAAGTACAATCATTTCATGTTTATTGTTAAAAACGAAAATAATGGTAATGATTTAGATATTATGTAAAATCAATAATCAATTAGGTAATCATTTTGTATAGTATAGTAGGATATATAATTAGATCTATACCTAGATCCAACTAAAATTATTTAATTATATTTTTTAAATCAGTTAAGTAAAATACCAAAATTAAAATCTTCTAATCTTGTATATATTTAATTTATAACTTCAGTAATATAATTAATGTATTATTATACTAACTTAATTATATAAAATATAACAATTTCAATAGAATATAATATGATATCTAAGTATTATTAATTTCCTACTAAACGTCTATAAACAAATATATATAAGCTATTTTATAGCAATTAATGAAATCAATTGGATCTTTTACAATTGATGTAATTTACAAATTGATGGAAATTAATTTAAATATTAAACCTTTCAATGAAAATAATCGAATTTTCAACTATTTTTGCATTTATCATCTTGTACTTAGTTGTGCCCAACCATTGGTCCAACTCGAATACGAATGTCTTATCTGGATGGTCTATATGCGCCCTTATTTCAACCTACATTTGTATTATGTCTTTTATAATATAGTATTATTAATAACTATAATATTAATATATATATATATATATATATAAATATATATATATATATATATATATATATACGTGTGTGTTTGTGTATGTGTGTATGTTCGTATGTATGTGCGCGTGAGTGTGCGCGCGTGTGTGTGTTTGTATTTGTTTATATATGTGTGTGTTTGTGATAATAATAAGTTATATCATCGTAAATAATCTATATTAGTAGGCAAATATCAAATAACCGAATGCTATTTGAGATTAATTCAATAATATATATATTTCATAAATTATATACAAATATATTTGTACATATATTTTTTTAAATTAATAATAAATATATACATACGTATGGAAAATAATGTGCTATTTCTAAAATAGCCTTCTTATTAAAGATGTAATAGGTAATAAAAAAGTGAATGTCTATCAATATTGTTACACAAAAGAAAACATATTACGTTAAAAGTGTATCAGACTAATACTATTAGTACAATAATAAACAGCAGACAGAATATTTATAACGTGAAACCTTATGCAAGTGCCATCCATCCTTCTCCAAATTAGTGATACTGATTTTGTATAGATCTCCGATATAGTCGATGGACAGTATGAAGGTGTCTATTCCCCCGGCCGTGGCTTTTAGAGCTAGTGTGAACTCGGGACTTTCCAAATAAGCGATACCTTTACCGTCGCAACTCCTGAAGGAGTAACAGTCAGTATATCGATAGAGTATGATATTATACTTATCGGGTGTCGCACATACACACACACGCACACGCATATAAACACACACACACGTACATATGTGTGTGTATGTGCGATACCTTTTTCGAAGGATTTCAGAACGGTGAGGCAAATTAAAAAAATATTATTTATTTTCAATTGTACACGAATAATAATCTAATAAAATCCAGCTACTGATTTATATTAGATAAATAATATTATGAGATATAATTGATTATGAGAAATATGATTTTTTGTGTACAAATATAGTGGGGAAAATTTTCTATAAATTAGTAATTGTCCGTCAAAAAAGGGACCGGTGTATGTACGTGTATGTGTGTGTATGTGTGTGTGTGAATGTGCTTACTTTGACATGCCGTATAGTACTATTTGCACCTCAGCATCTGATCCGGCGTAGGTATAGGAGTTCGTGTGAAACTTCAATTCATATGAAACTCCTGTACAATGTATGGGATATATTAACATAGAATTATTTACATAAATAATAGTTAAATATATCATAAATTATATATTTATATATAAAATACTATTAAATTAGGTAATAATCTATTTTCGTAAAGAAATAGTACTTAAAATTAATATGTATATATAGATTTTTTTTTAATTTATCCTTTTTGAATTTTATCCTTTTGAAAATTGACACACAAAATAACAAACAAATTCTATTTCCTACTCGATTATAATATTACGTTTGGCTAATTTTATATATATATATATATATATATTATTTATTTTAGTGTAACTAAATAGCAAATACATCAATATACTATATTTGTATATGTTTCTCAGAGGGTTAATATGTTAATAATTTAAATTATAATTTAAAGATAATATCCCTACAATACGAGTAGGTAATATCTAACTTTTAGGTGTAGGATTTCGAACCCTTTCAGAGGGGTTATCCACTTCCGTTCTATATCCAACTGCATTGTCTATCCAGAAATCATAATTGAATGTGAATTGCACATCAGTATTATCTTTCTGCTGTAGTTTTATCTGATAATGTATTTATAAAAATGTTAAATACATTAATATATATATATATAATTATTAAAAAAACATGACGTTTTATTATTATATTATATATTATTTCAGAATAAATTCGTTAATAATTTTATATTAAATTATATATATATATATATACATATTATTATTTTAATAATAATATTTATAAGTTGAATTGATGTTTGTTATCAGTTAGGTTCTATAAACTATGGGTTATTATAGTCCTATGACGTCATACGATTGTTCTCCTAAAGGGCTTCGAAATAATATATCATATTTTCTATTGATATCGCCCGTAAAATAATATACATATATATATATATATATATATATATATATATATATATATATAGATATATATATTTAGTTTATACACTGAACATAGATTAATATTATTAAGTACTGTACAATCTTACATATTGTAAAGCAACGCCATCCATATCATGGTTTATAATTCGAATTTTGTAGATATCGTGAAGTTCGCAAGATTCGATTTCGAAATGGTCGACGTGATTGGGCCCATCGAATATTTGGGCGGAGTTGTTTTTAAATAATGTTTTATCGGACTTATCGAAGTACTTGTAGCCATCACCATCCCTAGGGCAGGAGAACGGTCACGTGAGTAGGTGTATGATGATGTGACAGTCGGATAGGCGTGCACGCATTATAGGCGCAGTCATTAGTGTTGATAATAATTAGCACAGTACATCAATAGTGTTTAAGTTATATATTAATAATTGATATATATATATATATAGATAGATATTGGATTGGATTGACTTGGATTGGATTGGATAGTGTATTTTAACACCAATATGGTAAAACAATTACCCTCATTGCAGTGTGGGGTGCAGTGTGCACCACGGTGAAGTATATATATATTATTATATCTATTTTGTATTCAAATGAATCTCCATTTTATATTTTAACAACAGATATGAATATATCTCATTCTTTTCTTTTCGATAAATTTGTAATTTACGATTAAACGAATATTTTTATTTACATATTTATTGAAGATAGATAATACTCGACTTAGATTATCGACTATCCGAAGTGTGGTTCTCGGAGTAATTACGAAAAACACATTAACATATTTACTAATGTCCCCATTATTCCTTGCCTATTGACGACGGTCATCTTATAATTCTAATGACGATGATCGTTAATGAATCATTAATAATGATACATATTATATATATATATATATATATATATATAAATATTCCACTTGAATACTAATGATGCATTATGAAGATTATAATGAATAATTATAAATATGTGTATAATAGTATTGAATACGACATACACGATATAGTGGTATACAATGTCTACTATACAATGTCTACTGTACAATGTCTACTGTACAATGTCTACTGTACAATATCTACTATACAATGTATACACGGTGGCATGGTTACCTTTCGCGTCCGAATAGCATAATGTAGACTTTGCCCACAGTTCCGCTGTAGATTCCAGCCGATGTTTTAGTTTCCACGAGCCACTTTACTTTTCCGTCTGTGACGTCATTGTTATTGTTATTGTCATTGTTATGTTGTTATGTTGTTATGTTGTTATGTTGTTATTTTGGTGGATCCGAGATTCAACTCGAGTCTTTTCATCCCGTCCAGGAATTTAGCTGAATATTTGACTTAACCGATATGCTCTATATCCCTTCGTAGCCACTCTCGTGTTAAGGTATCCGTGGTTTTAATGAGATCATTTATTTATACAAAATTATATAATATCACTTATAAATATTATAGTAAGACCTATTTTAATGGTCAGGACGAGGCTCGAAATCGCGTCCTACTGCTTATGTGTATGACATAATGGATTCAATTTAGAAAATACATATATGTATATATATACATATATACATGTATACATACGTATATATATATACATCGTATGTTTGTGATATATAACAGACCACGCATCTATATATATATATATATATATATATATATATATATATAGAATAAGTTAGGATGTAATGCGGTACATATTATAATATATCAAATGCACAATTAACTAAATATAATATTTAAGTATTTAGTACACCTATATATATATATATATATGATATACGTGTGTGAAACATATATATTCAAGAATACTTTTAAATGAAGTCTTACTATTATTGAGTGTTAAAGCGTTAAGTGTTAAAGAATATCATTTATCAACAAATACCACTATATGAAAATCTCCAACTTTAAATAATTTAATATTTGTTCACAGTTATACCTTCGAGGCGGCCGTTTTTTTATATACAATTTAAATATTATTTGTTTAAATAATAATAATTTAAACGTATGTATTTTTTTAGAAGTTAATAAATTGATGGAAATATGATATAATATTTAATTAATAAATTATATTATTAAAAAACGTACATCTACGCATATATGTGATATCTAAGTATACTGACAATTTTAAAAATGTATAGTAAAGAATACAAAAAGTTCCGGATTTGTTAGTAGAGTATTATTCATCAAATTATTATACTGATAAAATAAAATAAAATCTATAAATATAGTTACATATTTTTTAATATAATACAATTAATGTTTATTTTTAATATGTATTGTTATAAAACATCAGTTATACTCATTAATATAGACAATTTATATACGATCTATTACATGAAATAATAGATAAATGATTATTTAATTTATTTATTAGCTACAAAAAGATGATATTTGTTGTTATAAATATAAATCTCGTAAGAGTCGTTACTTTACTAGAAACTAACATTAATATTCGTTATAACAAATAAAGTAATACAGCAAATAATTACTATCACCCATATATATATATATATATATTATTACACCCACCAATATATATATATATATATATATATATATATATATATATATTCTACTTAGTTATATCTATAATTAATTATAAAATTGCAGGTAGGCCTATATATATAACGATAAACATTACGAGATATAAATAACACATTAAATATACATGTGTTACCTTGACACGATGAACTCGCTGCGACCATGAAGCATAGCCCTATTATCAGTTGTAGAATCATCTGTGAAGGGGGGGGTTATAGGTGGGTTATAGGTGGGTTATAGGTGGGTTATAGGTGGGTTATAGGTGGGTTATAGGTGGGTTATAGGTGGGTTATAGGTGGGTATATAGGTGGGTTATAGGTGTTAGTGTTGACAAGTGGAGTAAACGATTATTAATACTACCGCGGTCATTATGTAGTCTACATAGTATACTATATACTATATACCATAGAATACCATATACTATATATTATAGTATTTGATCAATATTACAAATAAATATACATTTTCATTGCACGAATACTTATTTTTATTAACCTCCTTTTATATACGATTATTAATTGTACATTTTAGGAAATGGATAACTTTTAACAACTAGCGTAAACATCTAGGTTAGTATAACAAATATTTTAAGAATGACTAAAATACAAATTAATAATAATACTATGTTTATAATGGTAATAATAATATGTTAAAATAGATGATCGATATGTAAACAAATTATTTCGTCGATATGTTCGCCTTCGATAATGTACAAATTATCGTTAATATATTTACAAATCGACTATTAAGTATATTTCACTACCCTTTTTTAAATATCGTTAACAATACAACTTTAATAGGATACAATAAGACCGCTAATTAAGCCTACATATTACAGTAAACAAATAACCAACCTTAATCGAAGATGAATATCTATACACTTGTCGAATGGCCGATCATTATATAATGTCGGAGTTTTTATGACAATGAATTATCTTCTTTATCAGCTTATCGCTAGTATCATATTACGTACGATTACATCTTTACTAATGATGTAATATAGTCTTCACGATATATACTTCACAAATATATATATATATATATATATATATATATATAGGGGCGTCGGATGGGGTATCGGACCACCCCCCCCCCCCCCCCATTCAAAAATATGGGGGAATAAGTATGTTTTTCCTCCCCCCCATGAGATGTGTAATAATACATTTTATGTATATATTAAATCTAGTATATTATCTTTGTTAATATACATTTTTACTATATAATTTTACCAACATATGGGGGGGGGGGCTAAGTATTGTTTCCCACCCCCTCCATGAAATATGATAATATTTATAAGAGAATCACTCAGAGAGATAATTGTTAGCTGGCGATCTTCAGATTGAAATTATTCAAATTGTATAAATCTGAATTATTAAATATTAAAAATTATTAAATTATTAAAAATATTAAATATTATTGAAAGATATTAATGGGACTTTCTCAATTCAATGTGATAGAATTCAAGATATATCCGGAAGTGGGCAGGATATTTTGGTGGTTCGTTATTTGACATAAAAACTAGAAATTAAAGAAATATGCATTGGAATATGCAATATGACTGAGGCTAAAACTTGGGAAAATATAGCAAATATATTTTATCTGAACTTTAACATCTTAACTTGCCTATTTCTAAATTAAGAGGACAGTCATATGACGGTGCAGATAATATATCTGGTAAATGTAATGATGTAAAGACTATAATGTAGAGACTATAATGTAGAGACTATAATAGTGACCATAGTGACTATAGTCTCTATAGTGTCTGTAGACAGCCATTAGCTTTTTATACACAATGTGGAGCTCATCGCATAAACTCAATAGCATAATCATTCGATAATAATATACATATAAGAAAAGCCTTGAGAGTGGTTCATGATTAAGGATTGTTATATGAAAAAGTATCAAATTCTGGAATGTATATAATACTAATAATAACAAAGCAAATACATTGAAATAATCGTTCCCAACAAGATGGACTACGAAAACCATATATTAAAACAACATTAGATCAATATAGTGGTATAATCGATGCACTGAAAGAATATAAATAATTAGATTATATTACCAATGACAACAAATATATTGCAAATTTATTATTAAAATATATGAATAAGTCAAATATGTGTTCTATGAATATTTCAAGTTTGATATTTGAAAGCTTGGATATGAAGGTGAAAGCTTTCACGATACCAACAAATACTATTGAAAGTAACATTTATAAAAATATACTTGAAAGCATATATGATTATAATTATATATAGGGGAAAGTACCTAATACGGACACTTTAACAATAATGGTCTTAACATTTTATGACTCATTATTTTTATTCAAAAATTACAATATATTAATACTTTATGATTATAGATATTATTGTGATTTTAAAATTTTATTTAATCTTTTAATTCCATAGATAACGGGGTGTCCGTATTCGGTACCCATGTCCGAATACGGACACCCTATATACCACTAGATTAACTATATATTATTGATGAATAAATCAGACAAACTACAATTAAATTTACTTACTTTTATTTAATTTTATGAACACTTTATTCTAATTTAATTAGTTAATAATTTATTTATTTTTTAATTAATAATACAATTTAAGTATCTAAATAATAAAAATTTTAAATTTATATTTATTGGTGGTATTAATATTGTAACGTATGCGATTTTTATGAATATCAGAATAGTTTATACGCTGCGCGCAGATTGGTTATATGGTGTCAGTATTAGGAACTTATATGACCTCTAGATATAGATAGATAGATTAATATTTTATTATATGTACGAATGATATGGGTATGTGGGATAGGGTTAGGGGTAACGAGTAAGTACATATAATGAGACATGAAACACGGATGAACAAAACAAAAAGGAAAAAATAGAATATATACAATAAAAAACATAATGAAGTAATCATGCCTCTAGATATGCTTATAACTTAATGAATATTTGATAACAAATATAGAAATTATATATATAATTTTAGAATGCTTTATTTTTTAATAATATAATGTTATACTTTATATCTATATATTTGTATATTCTTTAGAAGGTTTTAAGTTGACATTTTTTTTCATAAATTTAAAAACGTAATAAAAAAATCACGTATATATATCAGCAATATTTTGAATAATAAAAAAATAAAAAATAATTTTGTAGACTATTTATATAATTATGAAAATTTTATTAATTACAATTTTTTTTGTAGGATTTATGGTTTCTGAGATACCGAGAGTATCCGTATTCGGTTACTTTCCCCTAATCAAAATAAAATCAATAATAAACAAACATAAAGGATCAGATAATATTAAATATGATTCTAATTAGATTGAATAATTATAGAAATAATATGCATACATTCATTGAAGATATAGAAACTAAAGTATTTTATATTTTATATATTCAAGTTTTTATATTGATTATGGGTTAAATAAACTAATTTTATAAATATATTATATACAACATTTTATATAATACAAAATAGCTTATAATAAATGTTTATAATAAAATATTATAATAATTTATTTTTATTTTAAATATATCTAATTTAATTTTCTAAGTATATATAATTCAGAGAATAATAATAAGACATATAATATAAATTATTATAAATATGTATGAGATGAATAGTAATGAAAGTTCAAAAGACTTTGTAAGGTAGGGGAAAGTAACCCAATACGGACAGTGACCGAATACGGACACTATCGGTATCTCATAAACCATAAATCCTACAAAAAGAAAGTTTAATGAATAAAATATTCATAATCATATAAATAGTCTAAAAAAGTATTTTTTATTTTTTAATTATTCAAAATATTGCTGATATATTCAATAAACTGATTTTTGTATTACGTTTTTAAATTTATGAAAAAAAGGTCAACTCAAACCTTCTCTAGAATATACAAATGTATCGATATAAAATATAACACTATATTATTAAAAAATAAATCATTCTAAAATTAAATATATAATTTTTATATTTTCTATCAAATATTCATTGTTATAAGCATATATCTAGAGGTCATATAAGTTCCTAATACGGACACTCTATATGTCTTAATACGGACACCCTATAATCAATCAGAGCGCTGCGTATTAACTATTCTGATTTTCATAAAGATCGCGTTCCTTATAATATTAATACCACCAATAAAGCTAAGTATAACATTTGTATTATTTAGATATATCTTACATTTTATTATTAATTAAAAATTAATAAAAATAAATAAATTATTAACTAATTAAATTAGAATAAATTATTCATAAAATTAATTATAAATAATGTAATTGCGATTTTCTGATTGATTCATCAATAATTATTGATTATAATTATAAATTATTATAATAATTAGTTTATCTAGTGGTATATAGGGTGTCCCTATTATAACACAGGTTATTCGTATTCGGATATGGGCACCGAATACTGACACCCCCGTTATCTATGGAATTAAAAGAATAAATAAAATTTTAAAATCCAAATAATGTCTATAATCATATAATATTAATATATTGTAATTTTTGAATACAAATAATGAGTCATAAAATGTTTAGACCATTTATCGTTAGAGTGTCCGTATTAGGTTACTTTCCCCTGCACATTTAATGCATATATAATGTATATTATAAAATATATAATGTATAAATGAAAAATGTATCATATTTGAAAGCTTAGTTTAATAGTTATATAATGACCTACAACACAAATGTCACGAATAACCGATATGCTCTTCGAGCCTTACAGTAGTGTATGTCCTATATGTATGTCCTACGTACTGAGATATATCTGCATACGGTGCATCGTATGCCGAGTCTTAAACTATGAGAATAGTTCCCTTTAGCTTATGTATTTAATTGTTTCACTTAGGTATTTCATTGTGTCACTTATTATACTTTATGCATTATTATTGTTATTGTTGTTTTTATTTTAGTGGAGTTCTTTCATCCCACCCAGGAACTTAGATAAAGTTTTCACTTATAGCCACATGGCTCTAATGTCCATTCGAAGCCTCTCTAATGTTAAGGCATCCGTGGTTTTAACGAGAGCTGATTATTAATAATTAAATAAAGTTATTTATACATAATTTTATAAGATCACTTCTAAATAATATTTTAAGACCTATTTTAATGGTCCGGACGGGGCTTGAACCCGTGTCCTAATACGGGTGTGTCTGATGCCTTGCCAAATGAGCCACACGGGCAGTTACGTATATACATGTACAATAAATATAGTTACACATATGTTTATATTGTTGTATTATAATGCAATTATAAAACAATCAATAATCGATATATCGATTATAATCTATAATATATTTATATATATAGGCTCAAACTGCCTGTGTGGCTCAGTGGCTAAGGCGTCAGACACACAAGCAGTAGGGTACAGGTTCGACCCTCGTCCGGACCATTAATTAATTTTATAAAATGGGTTTTAAATATTATTTAGAAGTGATCTTATATAATTGTGTATACATAAATGATCGGCTCTCGTTAAAACCATGGATGCCTTAACATGAGAGCGGCTTCGAAGGGAAATTAGAGCTATATGGTTATAAGTAAAAAATTCATCTACGTTCCTGGATGGGATGAAAGGACTCCACCAAATAAAAATAACAAAATAACAAATAACAAATATATATATATATATATATATATATATATATATTCAGGCGTTCCATTGCTAGCAGTAGTATCGAAATCACGAAAATAGATGAAATAGATTAGGTTTGACGTGGTTTCTATGAAAATCGCGCCAAACCTATACCAAATATATAACAATGTGCCAATGCCCTACTAAATTACATGACATATAAATTAGCTTTTACTAGAGGCAATGGAGAGAGAGGAAGCTAATTCGGAGTAGGACTAGGAGATGGTGAGCGTTTCACTATTTCAATCACTTTGCACTTCCGACTATAATATTACAAACATTATTTATAATGTATTGCAAATTAATTGTAATGAAATACACGTACTGTTATGGGATTAACGTTGACCTATATAAATTATATCTCATATTAATCATAAGAAATCCTTTTTATATATATATATAAATATATAATATTGTTAATAACAACTATGTATTAGTAATTCTCTGTAATAACTATCTGGGTAAATATCGGTTAATTTATGTATAGAGGTTAATTTTAGATAGTTATTACTGAGAATTACTAAATGTAAATTAATTACTATATATATATATATATATATATATATATATATGTAAAGTATAATAAACATTTATAAAACGATATTGGATACAACGAAATTAATCATATAGGTTCCGATGGTTAAAATCCGTAACATATTTATGTAACATGTCCTATGTTGTGTACTTTCCATACTGACATGTAATATACAAAATGTTATGATAATTTAGCTTACAATTTTAGCTTAAAATATAACTATAAAATAATCACTTTCAAAATACATCATTTAAATAAATTATAATAATAATTTCAAACAAATTAATTTAATTTAATAATCGTAAAAATGTAATGAAAATAATATCGAATTTAAAAGCATAAATAAATAATATTATATATATATATACATGTGTCTCTTTATTTGTAATAATATAATGTGATAAGGTATCGTTTATATATTTCATAAATTGTTCATACTTGTATTGTAAATCTTAAAAATCTTAAGAACAATTTACTCAGAATAATTATTGTTACCAATTTCACTCATTCAAACACTATCAATGACTTATAACATGACATCATTTTAATTATTTAATTTAATTAATTAAACTAAATTTAGTTTAAATTGTAAGATACTTTATAATATTTATATATATATATATATATATAATTATACATTATTTGCAAATTTTAAATTGAATAACTATAGTATACTAAAATTTAAAATATTCATAATTTTATTATTTATTTTCAAAATAATAATAATTTATTAGTTAAATATAATTTATATTAATTATTATTTTTATATACTATAACAAATATAATTATTATAGATCTGTATGATACATATATATATATATATATATATATATATATAGTTCAGTTAAATATTATATTGAATAAATAAATTAAAAATAAGTTAATACACGTTTAGTAGACCACTATTTTTCCTATTAAATACATGTACAAATCTATTTATGAACAGAAGTCGCACCTATAGGTATACCCTTAATACAATAAAGGATAGAAATAGATATATTATTTTTTTATATTATGATTTATATATATACCGGCTTCGCCCGTGTTAGCTCGTATATTTGTATTGTTATGATTTATTATTATTTAGTATAAATGAATATATTTTCCTGTGGATTAAATAATTACGTTGTACTTTTTTATAAGCTATTGATTCACCATACTATTGTTATAATCTACATAATATTTTTATTTTAATTTTTATTATCTGATAGTATTAGTATATTTAGGCTACCTATCTTTGTATAGTTTATATAATTTATATACCATATTGCTATATATAGCCTATAGGTTATAAACATTTTGTTACTTTTTTTATAAACTATATTTGTATTGCATATATGATATTTTTTTAAATATATATATATATATATATATATATATATATATATATATATATTCATTGCCAATGTACCATACCACATACCATACCACATATCACATACCAAACATCATGTAAAGGTAGGTTATTATTATATATATTTACTCAGTTACTTAGATCCGTGACGATGTCATTGTATATATCTATAGATGAAGTATATATACTTCATGTATACATGATAATGACGAACACAACTCACCATGCATGCCAGGGTTCTCATTAAGGAATAATATTGACTGCACATAAATATATAATTATTAATAATTATTTATCAATTGATATTGTATAGTTTTGTATAATTATTATAATGCATAGGTATATCTATAGATATATTAATATATATATATATATATATATATATATATGTAGGCTGAAATACTGATAATTACAGCAAACACGTATGACTACAACATATATTTAAAGATGAAGCGTTTATGTTTATTATTTATTGTGCTATATTTGGAATATTATTGTTTTAAAATGAATTTCATTTTCTTCTTCTTATTTATGTTTTCCTGCACCAGAAAAAAATCCCTTAAAATACACTTATGTTTTACCATGTTCTCTATCGTGTTGTTTATGATTTCGTTTATTTATCCTAAATACTTTAGGTTAATTTGAAATTTCATTGAATAATGGCTAACATATTATTAATGACTTTTTAATTAAATAACTAACCAAGCTAATACCGTAGGTCTTGGATTCCAATTTTCAAGATCCGGAATATTATAATGAATAAATAATTGATTATTCTCAGTTTATATTTTCATTCTATTTCTATATACATACTTAAAAAAATTATTTGCAGATATAATTCTTTACACATCGGCACTGTGTGGTTTAGCGCACAAAATGATACTATATGTACAACACAATGTAGACATTTCTTCCATACTAGAAAATAATAAATTTATATTAGGTATATTTTATGTCTATTTCATACATCCCTTTATAGCTTTATAACAAGTTCAGGAAGAATTTATTTTCTGAATATATTAATTTCTGAATGAAATACTAAATAATTATATTGTAAGTATAAATCTCTTCAATGTAAATCAACACTTATCAAAGTATGTACTTGCTTTATTTGTACTTCTTCGTTTAATTTAATAAATGTTCAAGTTTTTAAAATATATTTTATCCATTGTAAATCGCTCCTTAATATTATTTACTAAAGTTTTATAAGTTCTACTTTTATTGCAGATATATCTCTCATTTCAAATACATATACATTATGTATTACTTCACGCTTATTTGTTCTCTTCAACTCAATACCTTTCAAGTAATGATTACCATTGGTTTTTTCAATTGATTCGATTAACTTCTTAACACATACTCAATTAAATCATTGTTAATAATGTATTCAGCATAATCTATTAAAGTTACAAAATATTATGAAATATTATGAAACATTATTTATTTTACTCTTAATAGCAAGGGCTATAGGCATTGTATTCTGCAATATTAAATATATAATTATGACAAATCTCAATATTATTAAGTTGTTAATGAATATCACGTATCGTAGACGAATCGGATTGCATATTTTTTTGATATCGAGAGAATATAATTATTACATCGGCCATAAAGCATAATAGATGAATATTATGTTCATTGCAAATTTGCACCTTAAGGTACATTGAAAATCCACGGGCTTCATTGCATGTCGTTGAATTAAAATATAGTAATGCATTCCATAATTTTAATATGCTTTCAACTAGTTGATGAGTGAATTCGAATTCACTCCATCGTATTTCAAATATATTTATGAATGAGCAAACAATAAGGTTATTGTACTCTGCAATATTGTTTAACTCTCTGCATCTGACTCCAGATTTAGCGAAATATGATGAAATACCACTTAATGTTATAGGATATTTTTAATTTCTGGTATTGCATTGCTTGCTGCCTTCCATGCCTGACTTGGCTTATTTTCACAACACCATATTGTAATTAGAAGAGCGGTCTCGATGAACTTCTCCAATCTATAATTTAATATATTCCATAAAAAAATATTATATATTTTATTTACTGATGTACCATCTGTCACCTACGACGAAACCTCTTTCATTATTAAATTTGTTACGTTACTTCCAAGATGATTTTCCATTGATTTAATCATTGTGTTAAATATCCCACGAGATCCACGTTACAAAGGTTTTCCTACACCTATACATATAAGCGATTCTTTCCAACTTAATCTATTAATCTATTAATTTAGCAAGTGTGTATATCTTATCAACATATCTCCTATCTACACTACCGTCTGACAGAAGAGATATTGCAGTAGCATTTTTAATTTTTTTTGTAATATTTCCATATATGTATCTATTATAAATTATAATTTATATTGGATAATAATTCTTTATGAGTCAGATATTATAAATCGGCATTCGTAATAATAGTATCATCATAATTATATTTAAATTTTGATGCCATCATATTCACAACTGCTCTAGCAGGGAAAGAATATTCAGGTAAAACCAACTTATTTGCTTCATAATACACCATGATCAATAATGATCCTATATTATAAACTAAATCACTATTTGCTTTTGATATATAGTTTGTTTGTGGTGTCTTATCTAATTGTGTTATCCTTTCAATCTTTTTTTGATAAGAAATAATAAATTTGTTATGATATTCAGAACGTATATGCTTCATAATGGTCACTTTTCTATATCTTACACCATAATCTATTATTATTTATGATCTTCTTGTGATTAGTAATGTAACAATATCGGTAAACTCCCGCATGGTATAACATGCGGTATATCATGCATATATGCATCTTACATATAGCCTTCAAAAATTAATTTGAATAGTACAAATATTATTGCTCAAAATAAAAAAATTAACCGCACAAAATTGAAAAATTGACTGCACAAATAAATTATTGACATCCCATTTTTGCGTTGACTGCACATTAGCGCCACCCCTGATGCATGCATGAGTTGAGAGAACTGGAGAATAAAATATCAATAATATTAATATTATGGTAATTACCATTTATATAGGTGGACAATTTACATGTTGTGATGGGGATAATTAATTTGTTATATTAGTGAACATAGTATGTGGATTTAAAGTAGAATTACAGTGATTGTTGAAGATCAGTAGAAAGATTATTAAACTCACTTAGAAAGGAAGCGAATTCTGGATTAGGCGGTCTGTAATTGACTGTGATGGATATAGATGTGTGTTGTTAGGTGAACGATATGGTTAGTCAGTCAGAGTAGGACAAGTTATGGGATATGGATATTCATGGTAAAGGTAGATACGTTTTTACGAGGAAGCCAACTCCACCACCACGACCTGATAATCGTGGCGATAAGATTAATGTATAACCAAAATCGTGAAATAGGGGAAATATGTCGGAATCATCTTGAGAGATCCATGTCTCCGTTAATGCAATAATACGAACACCGGACTTTTAGGGAATGGTAATAAGAGGGAGGCATTGGAACGATGAGAGTTAATATTTATTAGTGAAATGTGTTCAGATAGTTATTCAGAATGAGTTAGTGAATGTAAGTTATTATATGTAGGTGTAGGTGAATGAATATACTTTAGTGAGTGTATAAATGGGAAACTTATGGAGGTGCACCTCCATGGAAGCATTTAAATCAACAGATGGGGTTAACTTTATAGAATTGTTGTGTATAGTATAGCAATTATACAATTTAATGAAGTCACTTTCTGGGATATTTATTGGTGGAGTTTTAAATGGGTAATTGGATATGATAAAGTTCAGAAGTAATAATATGTTTATTGACGGATTGTTTAGTATCACTTGGGGTAAGGTTTATTTTAATTATATGATATAGCACAATACCAAGTAGTCTCGTATATTGATAAAGTAATACACGAATAGATAGGTGATCAAATTCTTTACTAAATTAAGTAGATTTGAATATTGAGTACAATCCATAGCCTTAAATGGTGTAAATGAAGTCTATGCGATCTTTAAATTTTACAATTGAAGAGTGTAGAGTCTTAAGGTAGATGTAATAGAATTAAAGTTTAATTCTTTGTTTTTTAGATATTAAAATACCAAGGTACGAGCTTAATTCGTGGAACGTAGTAAGAGGTTGTTATATAATATAGGGCTTTTTGTAGATGTTGGAATATCCATTAGTTACATATATATATATATATATATTTGTATGTTATACATATATCATTATTTTAGTTTTAATTTATCTTATTGTATTCCAGGGGGATAGGGAAGTGTTTTATTTCACATTCTCTTCCTACTGCTGTCATCCTTTGTAAGATGGGTTAGATAGAAAATGTACACGCTTCTCTCTCAATCGTCTTTGTCGGCTCCTCGTGCCACCCCTGGTAACCACTTCAGCAAGTGGGCTAAGACAAATGACGAGAAAAGTCTGGAGACGAGCAGGCGTCATCAGAATCATTAAGCCTACTGAAAGATGACATGACAAACAATAATATTTCAATGCCGGGTCGGACGTATCCCGGAATAACAATGTTCGCACATTCCATCGGTAATACCCAGAAAGGATGTGCTAAATTAGCTACTGGAACTAAATAAATATTAACAATACACACCCAGAAAATAACGATAACTAAAATAACATTAAAATTACCAACGAATATAACTACAATATGTACATGGAACGTACGGACACTTAGAGGAGCAGGTAAAATTCATTAATTAACAAGAGAGCTAGATAGATACCGATGGGACATTATTGGTCTGTCGGAGACAAGATGGAAAAACTGTGGACAAGAAAAATACCACCAACAGGGAGTAGATTTTATAGTATGCAAAGAACTTACCTCAGCTATCATAAACTACAAAACAATCTCCAGCCGAAGTATATCAATAAGACTAGCCGCACAGCCAGTAAATATGACTATCATCCAGATATACGCGCCTACAAGTGATTACGATGACGAATATATTGAAATTTTCTATGAAAAAACAATGGCGGAGACAAATATATTTTAAGTATACAAGGTGATTGGAATTCAATAGTATGTGATTCGAACAAAGAATGTAATAATTCGGTAGGAAATTTGCTCTTAGTAAGACTAATTCAAGAGTCATTAGACTTCTCGAATTTGCTACTAAGCATAATTTTACACTTGTTAATACTCTCCATCCACAAAAAAAGACTCACGAAAAGCCACTTGGCACTCTCCAAATGGTCACACACATAATTAAATAGATTTTATTCTAACTCATCATAGGTTAACATCAAGTATACACAAATCTTCAACAAGATTATGTCATGATGCTGTAATAAATAGTGACAATGATCTGGTTGTTTATAATATGAGACTGAAATTATGTTCACAAAATATGAAGAAAAGCAATAGAATACGTTTTGACCTTGAAAAACTGAATAACACACATACAGGCAATAAATTAGAAGCTAAACTGACAAATATTAATATAGATGAATTATCTACTGATAATGTGTATATACAAATCTCAAAGTTAATAACAGATACAGCACAACATATTCTAGGAAAATACAGATTGAGAAAACAACCATGTATAACGGATGAGATTCTGGAATTATGAGATAAAAGACGAAACTTGAAAGTAACAAAACATAAGAGTAGTAAGCATGCCGAGGAATACAGAATAGTGCACAATATTATAAGAAGAAACATGAAAGATAAAAAAGATGAATGGCTGAAATCACAATGTAATCAAATTGATTATGAATTAAAAAGAGATAATAGCAAGAGAGCTTATCTATTATATAAAAGAAAGTCTATTTAATTATATATATATATGTGTGTGTGTGTGTGTGTATCTGGTGAGGTAACTCGAGAACCGGGGTACGTCGCGAAAATATGTTATACCCGATCTTAATAAATTTGCAACAGTATGGTCTTGGTCCGGAAAATTTTTTGAATTTTTTACCGCGTACCCCAGAAAAACCTAAAAAAATGACTTTTTGCTATTAAAATGGTTTTTTGTCATCTAAAATCTTCGGCGTCGCTTTTTTGAAATATTTTTTTTACATTTTTTCGAAGTATTTTTTTGAAATTTTTTTGAATTTTTTTTTGAAATTTTTTTGAAATTTGTGAAATATTTTAGAAATTTTTTGAAATATTTTTGAAATTTTTTGAAATAATTTTAAACATTTTTTTGAAATATTTGTAAACATTTTTGTGGACATTTTTTTAAAATATATTTTGTAATATTATTTATATTTTTTGTATTTTAAAAAATATTATTTGAAATAATTTTTTATATTTTCAACTATTCGTTGAAATATTATTATTTTAAGATATAATTAAAATATTATAATTATATAATAAATATATAAATATTATAAGATATAATAATATACTTTTTAAAATATTTGTAGAACATTTATAAAAAATATATTTTGTAATATTTGGAAATATTTGTTGTATACTAGGAATACAGAATCAGGAATAGCTATAATTAATAAATAATAGATAGTCAAACAATCAAAAATCGATCAACGCAGGGTGCGGTTTGGGTTTTCGATATATATTAAGTACTATTTTGTAATATTGGAAATATGTGTTGTATTTTTTTAAATATTATTTGAAATATTTTTGAAATATTTTTCCACTAATTTTTGAGATATTAATATTTGTATAAATTTGTTTGAATTTTAGCAACAATTTATGTTATTGTATATGAAAAGCAGAATCATGAATAGCCATAAATAATAAATAATAGATAGGTAAGCTATCAAACAACGAGTAAAGCAAAGTTGGGTACGGCAAGAAATTCCAAATCAGGAATAGTTATAATTAATAAATGATAGATAGGCAAATAATAAAAAACCGAGCAACGCCGATTTGGAACTGTTTGGGTTTAGGTTTTCAACATATTTTGGAATATTTGAAATATCTGTTGTATTTTTTGAAATATTTTTTATCTAATTTTTTAAATATTAAAAAAAATATGTTTCTACATATGTTTAATTTTATTTAATTGTATATACTAGAAATCTAGGATCAGGAATAGCTCTAATTAATAAATAATAAATAGGCAAACAATCAAAAACCGATAAATGTCGAGTCGAGTACTGTTTGGATTTGGGTTTAGGTTTGAGTTTTCGACATTTTTTTAAAACATATTTTGTAATATTTTAAATATTTTTTGTATTTGTTAGCAATTATATATTTTAGAATAATCAGGAATAGCTATAATTAATAAAAATAAATAGTCAAACAATCAAAAACCTAGCAACGCCGGGTATGGCTACTAATATGTTGAAATATTATTGATATTTAAAAAAGTATTTTTAGACACTTTTTTAAAATATATTTTATAATATTTTAAATTATTTTTTGTATTTTTACAAAATATTTTACGAATAAATCTTAAAAAGACCAACGCTAGATCTACATCGGATACAGTTAGAATTATTACATATTAGTTATAAATAAAATTAAAGATTAGCTATGCATAATTAGGAATAACTATAATTAATAATTGATAGGCAAATAATAAAAAACCGAGCAACGTCGGGTAGGGTACTGCAAGCAATTCCAAATCAGTAATAGTTATAATTAATAAATTATAGATAGGCATATATTTAAAAACCGAGCAACGCCGGGTTGGTACGGTTTGTGATTGGGTTTTCAACATATTTTGTAATATTTGAAATATTTGTTGTATTTTTTAAAATATTTTTTGAAATATTTTTTCACTATATATTATAAACAATATTTGTCTACATTTGATTGTATTTTAAAGATAAACTTTATTTAATTGTATATACTAGAAATATAGAATAGAATATAAATCAGAAATGTCCCTAATTAATAAATAATAAATAATAGATAGGCAAACAAACAAAAACCGAGAAATTCCGGGTCGGGTACGGATTGGGTTTAGGTTTGAGTTTTCGAAATTTTTTTAAAACATATTTTGTAATATTTTAAATATTTTTTGCATTTTAGAATAATCAGAAATAGCTATAATTAATAAAAAATAAATAGGCAAACAATCAAAATCGGGTATGGCTGTATTGGCAATGTTGTAATATTTTTTATATTTTTTAAAATATTTTTAGACACTTTTTTAAAATATATTTTGTAATATTTGAAATTATTATTTGTAATCTTACCAAATATTTTACAAATAATCTTAAAAACGAACAACGCTGGGTCTACATCGGATACAGTTAGAATTAGTAAATATTAGTTAGAAGACAAAAATTAAATATTAGCTAAATATAATCAGGAATATCTACAATTAATAGGCAAATAATCAAAAACCTAGCAACGCAGGGTAGTGTACGGTTTGTGTTTGGGTTTAGGTTTGGGTTTTAGACATTTTTTTAAAACATATTTTGTAATATTTGAAATATTTGTTGTATTTTTTAATATATTTTTTGAAATATTTTTCTACTTTGTTTTGTATGTCAGCTAACATTTATTTTATTGTATATTATATACAGTATATATAGCAATTAAGAATCAGGAATAGCTATAATTAATATATTATATATAAGACAATAATCAAAACCGAGCAACGCCGGGTCGGGTACGGCTAGTAATACTATAAATCAATCACTAATCCAACAAATATAAAAATATCAAATATTGAATATTCTAACGGAATACCATTAGAAGACGATAATGCAAAATTGGATAGATGGACAGAATATTGCAAAGATTTATATAACTAGTTTTATATAACTTAATCAATAAAAACCGACCGAGCCAAAGTAGAAACTGACAATACCCGTGAATATGTTGAACAGCCACTGCCAATACTGAAGTCAGAAGTGATCCATTTAAATGCACAGTTAGGAAATTACCTATAAATTACAGCTGTAATAATAGCAACTATTGACAACACAATTGTTCATTTATATTATCATAAATGATATAATATACATAGCGATTATAATTTAATAAACACCACTATTATATTTAAAACATAATATTAATCTCAATTTTCTAGAGAAATTACGGAATTGAATTAGTTAGATCGATAGAAATCCACTGTATGTACAATATTTTAATAAAAACATAATAATTATTGTATTCTTTTATTAGTATTTATTATTTTGTAGTATTATTTGTTGAAGTATTTATAATATTTAAAATGATTTATTATTCAAATAATTAAAATAAACCCAAAATATATGTCATTATAATATATTACATTTTATCAAATAACAATTGTAAACAATATGAAATCCTTATTAATATATTAATAGGTATTTTGTTATTCCAAATATTCAATCCTATAGGATTTCATATTGTTTACAATTGTTATTGATAAAATGTAATATAATAATGACATATATGTTGGGTTTATTTTAAATATTTGAATAATAAATCATTTTAAATATTATAAATACTTCAAAAAATAATATATGTATATATAGGTAGGTATAATAGGTATAGAAGGTATACCCTTAAATTAATATTAGTGTATATACATATTATGTTTTGTTATCTCTTATAGTGAATCATTTCAATACCGTTTTTGATTTTCTTTCCGTCGAAATTTCGGTCCTTCGATTTTCATCCTTCAAACGGATAACATTGACGGGCGGTTAATATATACCCTCTCACATCAATACCGTCGATTTTTTATATTTTATCATATAAATATTACAAAATAAATAATGTAGTGACAAGTTATAGATGCGAGAACACAATTATAGTTCGTGTGATACACATGATGAGGTCGGTGTTCGCAGCATGTCGATATTGGAGAATTCACCCTAATTGATATCATAATATAATTTGAATAAGTATTATTATATAATAACCTAGTATTATTATAATATATTTTCTGAAAAAATAATATTGAAAATTTTACAAATAATACTGCCATTATAAATTCTTATACGTACATTATTTATTGCAATTCTCAAAACTATTACAAATATAATTACTAACCTTGATAACAACTTTAGTTACAAAAGTTAACATCCTGAGAATACAAATTAACGAAACATAAGGCATAATATTCAATATTAAATCACGAGCTCCTTATGTTATCAAACACATCTTTATTTCTAACTCAAATATTAATATATGATAATAATAAACGTAAGTTTTAAATGTGATTCTACTAGCATTATGAACTCTCAAATATCATTAATAACACTGGTCTGCATCAAAAATAGGATGACATTCTGTCAATTGATTCTAGACTTATTTTTGACACTGATCTCAAATGTGAAAACCGTTTTTCTCAATCACGTCTAGTTTTTTTTTTATTCGTCTTTCAAATATTTTCCAAAAAGTGAGATTTCTAGAAAAAAAATATTTTTATATTTTTTAAAACCTTAATTATTAGTAAAATATTTTATAAAACCATATAAATATGCCTGAATATATTTTATATATATATTCAAGTATACAATATATCTTTAAAACATTATAAAATATGTTTACAAGTTGTATACAAAAATGATTTTTAAACTATGTACCCCGAAAATATTGGATTATTTTCAAACAAAATTAATAGGTCAATATTTGACGACAACAATTATAGAATACATATGTAATATATGTTTCTAGATAGATTTTTAACGCTCCTTTCAGATATATTTTTAGTTTTTACAAATCGGGTTAAGTTTTTTTTTTATTTTCAATTTAAAATATTTTTTTTTGCTTTTTTCTCAATTTTTGTAAGTTATTAATTCATGCTATTTAATGTATTTAAAAGTACTCAATTTATAAATATATTATATTATTAACCATATATTATACTTATTTATATATTATATATTATTATTTTATAAATATAAATGAATAAATTTATTTATGAATAAAATACAAAATTAAGTTTCGGGTAAAAAATAATTAAGTTTATTTAATATATCATCAAGTAAAATCAAATAAAAATGGTTAATAATATAATATAGTTATACATTGAGTACTTTTAAATACATTAAATAGCATGAATTAATTACTTAACAAAATTGAGAAAAAAAGCAAAAAAAAATATTTTAAATTGACCAACAAAAAAAATAAACCCGATATGTAAAAACTAAAAACATATCTGAAAGGAGCGTTACAAATCTATCTAGAAAAATATATTACATATGTATTCTATAATTTTAGTCGTCAAATAATTACCTATTAATTTTGTTTGAAAATAATCCAATATTTTCTGGGTACATAGTTTAAAAATCATTTTTGTATACAACTTGTAAACATATTTTATAATTTTTTAAAGATATATTTATACTTGAATATATATATATATATATATAAAATATATTCAGGCATATTTATATGATTTTATAAAATATTTTACTAATAATTAAGGTTTTAAAAAATATAAAAATATTTTTTTTCTAGAAATCTAACTTTTTGGAAAATATTTTAAAGTCGAATAAAAAAAAAACTAGACGTGATTGAAAAAAACGGTTTTCAAATTTGAGATCAGTGTCAAAAATAAGTCTAGAATCAATTGACAGAATGTCATCCTATTGAAAAAAGTTAAAATATGCAGGCCAGTGTAATTAATACATATAATAATACAATCTACCAGATAAAACAAATAAACATCTATTAAATAAACATACATTACAAATATTATTATACTATTATCATATAATCATTATCCTATCATGATTATTATAATTATGTATTTTAACACCGTTTAAATATAATATATATAAATATAGGTATATATATATATATATATATATATATATATATTAACAATAGTGTATATAGAGAAATGATGACAATTAATAAAGTTAAGTCATCACTGAATACAAGTTTTTCGCTTAAAACTAAGCATAGTGGTGATTACGCGAATGTCAAATATAGGTCTTAATCTTGTTGAATTCATTTGGACCGGCGATAATAAAGCTATCGTAGTTCAAGATGAGTGAATATTAATGGGGATCCTTCTAGTATATATACATTGTATATCTATAGTTAGGTTATCTAGGTTACCTATAGGTCAAGTTAGGTGAGTATACTTACCTAACATGACTTTGACAACGGTTTACTTCATTCCATAATGAAACACCGTATTAGAATAGGCTCAATAAAATACTAAACGCATCTTGTAGAATAACATATAGATTTTGTAAAATAGCATCCCCTTTCATTACAAAAATTGGACGACATACCCTTATCTTCAAAGATTCAATTAAAATGTGTATAGGGGAAAGTCTCCGATTACCGACCACCTCCTAATACCGACCCCTCTCGTATCTCAGTAACTATAAGAGATATCAAAAAATTATATATACATAAACTGTTAGAAATTTAATGATAAATATGAATAAGTATATTGTTTTACAAAATATTCAATCCTACAATTGTTATTTGATAAAATGTAATATTCTGTTTTTACTTTTTAAATATTTGAATAATAATTTTTTTAAATCATTGTAAATACTTCATTAATTAAAAGAAAACTGAATACTTCGCATAATATTGTAGATCAATAAAATGTTTATAATTATTATAAAAATAATTTAATTTGAATAAAAATTAACCAAAATATCTTAATTATAGCAACCCATATTATTTTCCTAATACCGACCCCCTAAATTACCCTAATACCGACCCCATATTATTTATAATATACAATCAAAATATATCGGTATTTTACTTTAAAATATGTCATAAGTTGTTTGTGTATCATTGATATAGATTAAGGATTCATGATTCCATTCGATTATATACATACTGATTAATAACTAAATATTAAATAATAATATACACTATTTTAATATAAGTACTATAAAGTTTAAATTTAAATTTAATATTACTATTAAAACATAAATTCAATAAAAAATAATTGCATGCATGTTATAATTAATTATATTTATGAATATCTATTATGTTGATTGGATATTATAATACTAAAATTATTTATACCACGATTATTTTATGGGGTCGGTAATAAGAGAAGGGGGTCGCTATTAGGAACAGGTATTCTGAACAGGTATTACTCCCCTGTTTATTCTTGTAAATATAATTATATCAAAAATTTAAAATAGCCACATTATTCATTGCCATAATATTACCCTATTTACAAAATTTAAAATAAATATATTTAGTATTGAATAAGTTATTACAAATAATCATTTAGGGGTCGGTAATCGGAGACTTTCCCCTACTATATCATGCTGTGTTTTTAATAATACACCTTTATATTTATCATATAGCTCTATAGTAATTCTACATATAAACAACATAATAATAATATACTCCATACCCCAATTCTTGGAATCATTGTACACACCCCTGTATCGTAATGTTAATACATTGAACCTTCTATATGAAATAAGATTATCAACTTTATTCGTAAAGAAGAAATACTCAAAATACCACAGTAAAACCTATCTTTAATATACCTCATATAAGAAACGCGTCTATATAAAAACGTGTTCACACAGTTGGTTAGAATTCAACCTTTTCTACATTAAAAAACCTCTATAAGAAAAACGTAAGTAAGGAATTTCTCTTTATAAGAAAATTATTTTTAGTATTATTTGGAAATTGAACTTCTCTATAAGAAAATGTTATGTAATTATTGATATCTAGATTTATATTGGTATTGTAACGTAGATGTAACAATACTTAATTATAATTAGTGAATTTATTTTGTACTTCTCACTATAGTGAGTGTATACAGTGAGTGTATACAGTGAGTTCATTCATAGCAACAGCTGTTGCCTATAGGCAAGCATGAAGAACTAATTAATAGTATTTTATTAATAATAAAACCAATTCTATGTAGGCTATTAAGCATACTTCAGTCTCACTCATGTGCGATGAGGTAATGGATTTAACATGTATACCCTATAAATTATAGTCTATAATAGATAGTCATGTAATACACGTATACAATGTACTGACTATAGTCAGTACACAAATTAAATAAACTATTATTTAAAACTATTTTAAATAAATCACATTTCTAAACTATTTTTTTGATTACTACTTTTAAATAAATAAATATAATACATATATATATATATATATATATATATATATATATATATATATATATATATATATAATACTATAGGTTATATAATGTATCTTAAATTATAAATTAATTCTTAAAATCATTGGAAAAGTAAACATATCTTTATAAGCAAACCTCTCTATAAGAAAAAAATTATATATATATATATATATATATATATATAATAATAATAATAATATAATACTATTTATTTATTGAATCACATATATAATAATAGCGGATACAAATGGACCCATCAAGAAGTTATAGACTTGTACATGTTATAAATAACTGTGAGGAGCCCCGGACAATACAAAACAAATAGTGACATTTTTTTTCTTATATATATATATATGTGTCACACATAATGTGTGTACATATATACTATACATTGCTTAAGGCTTAGGTCATAAGAGATTTAAGGGTAGACCTCGATCTAATAACATGTTGATTTAATTATTTATAAATTAACCTCATAAAACGAAGTGAGTGTTTGAATACAAATATAAAAATTTATTGTTATACATTTACCTACGATATTATTTTATGTTTAATAAAAAACGTTATTTTATATACCACGCAACTATAGTTGAATATAGCATGAATTATTTATATATTCTACCCAGAATGCAATTCTTTAATTCTATTTATTAATATTAATTCTATTTCACCTTTAGGTCACCTACTCTTGAAACTAGAAGTAGGCTATATGCTTCTAAATAAATAGATCTATATTTATTCATCATATTTCAATACAAAATAAGGTATTTATAGTTATATTATATAAAAATAACATTTTTAGTATATGGTACTTATACTAACTATAGTAATATAATTCTTTACAAATATATATATATTTTATTTTATTTAACCCATTAATTAAGATTAAATTGAATACAAATTATGTTTAACATATTTACCAATATTTTGATACGTACTACATATTATCTAGACCTCTAGTTATAGGAGGTATTTATATTATGTCGTATGCCTATTTATAATATTCGTTGATCCAATGTTAGTAATATTTTCAGTTAATACTTTCCAGAAAGTATTATAACAAAGTTTCAGTAATATAGGTTTATAATAATTATTAATTATATGTAATCGAGTAGTATATATATATATATATATATATGGGATCCACAAGACCTCACATAACCTTGGTTATAAAACGTAGTAGTAGGTATACCTATAGGTATACCTACCTATAATGTTAAACTGACTACGTGGCTCAGTTGGCTAATGCGTCAGACATATAAGAAATAGGATGCGGGTTTAAGCCCCGTCCGTACCATACAAATAGGTCTTAACATATTATTTAAAAGAGATCTTAAATAATGGTGTATACATAAATTATCAGCTCTCGTTAAAACATGACTGCCTTAAACTGCCTTAACATGACTTTTATACGTGACGATTGGAAGGAAGCAGTTAACATGAGAGTGGCTTCGGAGGGACATTAGGGCCATATGGGACCAGAGAGACTTCCCTGGTTATACTAATAAACTTTCTGTTTAATAGGTATACTATATCTATTATATAAAAGAAAGTCTATTTAATTATATCTATTATATAAAAGAAAGTCTATTTAATTATATATATATATGTGTGTGTGTGTGTGTGTATCTGGTGAGGTAACTCGAGAACCGGGGTACGTCGCGAAAATATGTTATACCCGATCTTAATAAATTTGCAACAGTATGGTCTTGGTCCGGAAAATTTTTTGAATTTTATACCGCGTACCCCAGAAAAACCTGAAAAATTGACTTTTTGCCATTAAAATGATTTTTTGTCGTCCAAAATCTTCGGCGTCGCATTTTTGAAATATTTTTTTTACATTTTTTCGAACTATTTTTTTGAATTTTTTTTGATTTTTTTTTGAAATTTTTGGAAATTTTGGAAATTTTTTGAAATATTTTTGAAATATTTTTGACATTTTTTGAAATATTTTTGAAGTTTTTTTTAAATATTTTTAAACATTTTTTTGAAATTTTTTTAAAATATATTTTGTAATATTATTTATATTTTTTGTATTTTAAAAAATATTATTTGAAATTTTTGAAATATTTTTGAAATTTTTAGAAATATTTTTAAAGATTTTTTTGAAAATTTTTTAAAATATATTAAAATATATTAATAAGTAATATTATTTATATTTTTTGTATTTTAAAAAATATTATTTGAAATATTTTTTTATATTTTTCAACTATTTGTTGAAATATTATTATTTTAAGATATAATTAAAATATTATAATTATATAATAAATATATAAATATTATAAGATATAATAATATACTTTTTAAAATATTTGTAGAACATTTATAAAAAATATATTTTGTAATATTTGGAAATATTTGTTGTATACTAGGAATACAGAATCAGTAATAGCTATAATTAATAAATAATAGATAGGCAAACAATCAAAAATCGATCAACGCAGGGTGCGGTTTGGGTTTTCGATATTTATTAAGTACTATTTTATAATATTGGAAATATGTGTTGTATTTTTTTAAATATTATTTGAAATATTTTTGAAATATTTTTCCACTAATTTTTGAGATATTAATATTTGTATAAATTTGTTTGAATTTTAGCAACAATTTATGTTATTGTAAATGAAAAGCAGAATCATGAATAGCCATAAATAATAAATAATAGATAGGTAAGCTATCAAACAACGAGTAAAGCAAAGTTGGGTACGGCAAGAAATTCCTAATCAGGAATAGTTATAATTAATAAATGATAGATAGGCAAATAATAAAAAACCGAGCAACGCCGATTTGGAACTGTTTGGGTTTAGGTTTTCAACATATTTTGGAATATTTGAAATATCTGTTGTTTTTTGAAATATTTTTTATCTAATTTTTTAAATATTAAAAAAAATATGTTTCTACATATGTTTAATTTTATTTAATTGTATATACTAGAAATGTAGGATCAGGAACAGCTCTAATTGATAAATAATAAATAGGCAAACAATCAAAAACCGATAAATGTCGAGTCGAGTACTGTTTGGATTTGGGTTTATGTTTGAGTTTTCGACATTTTTTTAAAACATATTTTGTAATATTTTAAATATTTTTTGTATTTGTTAGCAATTATATATTTTAGAATAATCAGGAATAGCTATAATTAATAAAAATAAATATTCAAACAATCAAAAACATAGCAACGCCGGGTAGGGTATGACTACTAATATGTTGAAATATTTTTAGACACTTTTTAAAAATATATTTTATAATATTTTAAATTATTTTTGTATTTTTGTATTTTTACAAAATATTTTACGAATAAATCTTAAAAAGAACAACGCTAGATCTACATCGGATACAGTTAGATTTATTAAATATTAGTTAGAAGACAACAATTAAAGATTAGCTATGCATAATTAGGAAAAACTATAATTAATAATTGATAGGCAAATAATAAAAAAACGAGCAACGTCGTGTTGGGTTCGGCAAACAATTCTAAATCAGGAATAGTTATAATTAATAAAGTATAGATAGGCATATAATTAAAAACCGATCAACGCCGTTTTGGGACGGTTTGGGTTTGGGTTTTCAACATATTTTGTAATATTTGAAATATTTGTTGTATTTTTTAAAATATTTTTTGAAATATTTGTTCACTAATTTTTTAAATATTATAAACAATATTTTTCTATATTTGTTTGTATTTTAAATAAACTTTATTTAATTGTATATACTAGAAATATAGAATCAGAAATTGCCCTAATTAATAAATAATAAATAATAGATAGGCAAACAAACAAAAACCAAGAAATGCCGGGTCGGGTATGGTTTGTTTTTAAAACATATTTTGTAATATTTTATATATTTTTTTGCAATTTTTAGCAATTATATATTTTAGAATAATCAGGAATAGCTATAATTAATAAAAAAATAAATAGGCATTCAAAAGCAGGTATGGCTACTAATATGTTGACATATTTTTTATATTTCTTAAAATATTTTTAGACACTTTTAAAAAATATATTTTGTAATATTTTAAATTATTATTTGTAATCTTACCAAATATTTTACAAATAATCTTAAAAACAAACAACGCTGGGTCTACATCGGATACAGTTAGAATTAGTAAATATTAGTTAGAAGAAAAAAATTAAATATTAGCTAAGTATAATCAGGAATAGCTACAATTAATAGGCAAATAATCAAAACCTAGCAACGCAGGGTAGTGTACGGTTTATGTTTGGGTTTAGGTTTGGGTTTTAGACATTTTTTTAAAACATATTTTGTAATATTTGAATTATTTGTTGTATTTTTTAACATATTATTTGAAAATGTTTTCTACTTTGTTTTGTATGTCAGCTAACATTTATTTTATTATATATATCAATTAAGAATCAGGAATAGCTATAATTAATATATAATATATAGGAAAATAATCAAAACCGAGCAACGCCGGGTCGGGTACGGCTAGTATATATATATATGTGTGTGTGTGTGTATCTGGTGAGGTAACTCGAGAACCGGGGTACGTCGCGAAAATATTTTATACCCGATCTTAATAAATTTGCAACAGTATGGTCTTGGTCCGGAAAATTTTTTGAATTTTATACCGCGTACCCCAGAAAAACCTGAAAAATTGACTTTTTGCCATTAAAATGATTTTTTGTCGTCCAAAATCTTCGGCGTCGCATTTTTGAAATATTTTTTTTACATTTTTTCGAACTATTTTTTTGAATTTTTTTTGATTTTTTTTTGAAATTTTTGGAAATTTTGGAAATTTTTTGAAATATTTTTGAAATATTTTTGACATTTTTTGAAATATTTTTGAAGTTTTTTTAAAATATTTTTAAACATTTTTTTGAAATTTTTTTAAAATATATTTTGTAATATTATTTATATTTTTTGTATTTTAAAAAATATTATTTGAAATAATTTTTTATATTTTTCAACTATTCGTTGAAATATTATTATTTTAAGATATAATTAAAATATTATAATTATATAATAAATATATAAATATTATAAGATATAATAATATACTTTTTAAAATATTTGTAGAACATTTATAAAAAATATATTTTGTAATATTTGGAAATATTTGTTGTATACTAGGAATACAGAATCAGGAATAGCTATAATTAATAAATAATAGATAGTCAAACAATCAAAAATCGATCAACGCAGGGTGCGGTTTGGGTTTTCGATATTTATTAAGTACTATTTTGTAATATTGGAAATATGTGTTGTATTTTTTTAAATATTATTTGAAATATTTTTGAAATATTTTTCCACTAATTTTTGAGATATTAATATTTGTATAAATTTGTTTGAATTTTAGCAACAATTTATGTTATTGTATATGAAAAGCAGAATCATGAATAGCCATAAATAATAAATAATAGATAGGTAAGCTATCAAACAACGAGTAAAGCAAAGTTGGGTACGGCAAGAAATTCCAAATCAGGAATAGTTATAATTAATAAATGATAGATAGGCAAATAATAAAAAACCGAGCAACGCCGATTTGGAACTGTTTGGGTTTAGGTTTTCAACATATTTTGGAATATTTGAAATATCTGTTGTATTTTTTGAAATATTTTTTATCTAATTTTTTAAATATTAAAAAAAATATGTTTCTACATATGTTTAATTTTATTTAATTGTATATACTAGAAATGTAGGATCAGGAATAGCTCTAATTAATAAATAATAAATAGGCAAACAATCAAAAACCGATAAATGTCGAGTCGAGTACTGTTTGGATTTGGGTTTAGGTTTGAGTTTTCGACATTTTTTTAAAACATATTTTGTAATATTTTAAATATTTTTTGTATTTGTTAGCAATTATATATTTTAGAATAATCAGGAATAGCTATAATTAATAAAAATAAATAGTCAAACAATCAAAAACCTAGCAACGCCGGGTAGGGTATGACTGCTAATATGTTGAAATATTTTTTATATTTAAAAAATATTTTTAGACACTTTTTAAAAATATATTTTATAATATTTTAAAGTATTTTTGTATTTTTGTATTTTTACAAAATATTTTACGAATAAGTCTTAAAAAGAACAACGCTAGATCTACATCGGATACAGTTAGATTTATTAAATATTAGTTAGAAGACAACAATTAAAGAATAGCTATGAATAATTAGGAATAACTATAATTAATAATTGATAGGCAAATAATAAAAAAACGAGCAACGTCGGGTTGGGTTCGGCAAACAATTCTAAATCAGGAATAGTTATAATTAATAAAGTATAGATAGGCATATAATTAAAAACCGATCAACGCCGTTTTGGGACGGTTTGGGTTTGGGTTTTCAACATATTTTGTAATATTTGAAATATTTGTTGTATTTTTTAAAATATTTTTTGAAATATTTGTTCACTAATTTTTTAAATATTATAAACAATATTTTTCTATATTTGTTTGTATTTTAAATAAACTTTATTTAATTGTATATACTAGAAATATAGAATCAGAAATTGCCCTAATTAATAAATAATAAATAATAGATAGGCAAACAAACAAAAACCAAGAAATGCCGGGTCGGGTATGGTTTGTTTTTAAAACATATTTTGTAATATTTTATATATTTTTTTGCAATTTTTAGCAATTATATATTTTAGAATAATCAGGAATAGCTATAATTAATAAAAAAAATTAATAGGCATTAAAAATCAGGTATGGCTACTAATATGTTGAAATATTTTTTATATTTCTTAAAATATTTTTAAACACTTTTTAAAAATATATTTTGTAATATTTTAAATTATTATTTGTAATCTTACCAAATATTTTACAAATAATCTTAAAAACGAACAACGCTGAGTCTACATCGGATACAGTTAGAATTAGTAAATATTAGTTAGAAGAAAACAATTAAATATTAGCTAAGTATAATCAGGAATAGCTACAATTAATAGGCAAATAATCAAAAACCTAGCAACGCAGGGTAGTGTACGGTTTGTGTTTGGGTTTAGGTTTGGGTTTTAGACATTTTTTTAAAACATATTTTTTAATATTTGAAATATTTGTTGTATTTTTTAACATATTATTTGAAAATGTTTTCTACTTTGTTTTGTATGTCAGCTAACATTTATTTTATTATATATATCAATTAAGAATCAGGAATAGCTATAATTAATATATAATATATAGGAAAATAATCAAAACCGAGCAACGCCGGGTCGGGTACGGCTAGTATAATATATAATGATTATGTATATTATATAGTTCATTTATACTAGGCTAACCATAATATACATAATCATTATATATTATATATAGTATACATACCTATTACCTACTTTATACGGACCTATTAAACAGAAAAGTGTATTAGTATAACTAGGGAAGTCTCTCTGGTAGGAATCTCTTATTATTTATAAAATATACATATTTTTTATATATATTTAATATATATTATTCGAGTCTATTTATATTTGTATAGATACTAATACTAATATAAAATAGTCTAGAATTATAATTAATTTATATTAATATTATAAATAAAGGCATTAACAATGTCCTATATAAGTCATCGATGTAGGTAAATAAAGTAAACTTCATTAGGTAACCTTCCTACCATAATAGCATGTAGTCCTATGAGCTAGACTTCATATACTATTGAGGTTAAGGGAGGTATATGATGAATATGTAACCTATAATAGTAGATTAGTGGTGTTATAATGAGTTGTTGTATCCCTACACTGTATGCCCTACCAAAACCTCCTATAACCTCGGTTAACCTAATTAGGTTATAGGAGGTTATAGAAGGTTATAGGAGGTATTGGCCCTATACTGTTTGTAACTATAAAATAATTTTTTTATTAGAATATTTATTCTGATACATATTATTAGTTGAAATATTCATTATTTTTATTTATTTGTTTTCATTAAAATTTAAAATGATAATTAACCCATTTAACATTGTTGGGTTGGATGCCGTTGTGCCATAATTATGCCGTTATACCTACTTGTGATAAGTGATTTAGCTTTTTCGATCTGTGATATTTCTCGGGTAGTATGGGTGTCAGTCACAGAGCTGATAGTCTCTCTAGCTCTATGGTGTCAGTATACATTATTCTGGCTCTAGAATATTACCAAAGATTTTGCGAAGCCTTAAGCGCTTTGCCGCCAAAGCTGTTTTTCTGCCGTTTTTTAGACAACTTTGATATTACCATGACATAGGAATTGATCGCCCCTTACCACTCATTTGAGCCATCGCAGTTGCGACTAGGTCAACAACTATATATATATATATATATGTAGTATAACTATATAACTATATAGGGGAAAGTCCCCGATTACAGATCCCTAAATGATTATTTGTAATAACTTATTCAATATTACATATATTTATATGACATTTTGTAATTATAATTAACCATATAGGGTAATATTATGGCAATGAATAATATGGATATTTTAAATGTTCGATATAATTATATTTAAAAGAATAAACAGGGGGGTCTGTAATCGGATACCTGTGCCTAATACCGACCCCCTTCTACTATCACCGACCACCTAAACTAATAATGATATAAATAATTGTAGTATTATAATATCCAATAAAATAATAGATATACATAAATATAATTAATTATAACATCCACGCAATTTATTTTTTATTTAATTTATTTTTTAATAGTAATATTAAATTTTAATTTAAACTTTATAGTAATTATATTAAAATAGTGTATATCATTTTTAATATTTATTTATTAATCAGTATGTATATAATCAACTGGAAACATAAATCCTAAATTTATATCAATGATACATAAACAATTTACGACACATTTTAAAGTAAAATACGGATCTATTTTGATTGGATATCATAAATCACATGGGGTCGGTATTAAGGTAATTTAGGTTGTCGGTAATAGGAAAATCATATGGGTTGCTATAATTAAGATATATTGGTTAATATTTATTCAAATTAAATTAATTTTCTAATAGTTATAAGTTATAACCATTTTATTGATCTACAAAATTATTTAAATAATTAATATTCTTTAATAATGTATTTATAATTATTTAAAAAAAGTTATTATTCAAATATTTAAAAAGTAAAAACAGAATATTACATTTTATCAAATAACAATTGTAGTTAATTAAATATTTTTTTAAACAAAATACTTATTTATCTTTATCATTAAATTACTAACAGTTCATGTATATATAATTTTTTGATATCTCTTATAGTTACTGAGATATGAGAGGGGGTCGGTATTAGGAGGGGGTCGTTAATCGGAGACTTCCCAGCAAATAGTAAGAGCAGCATAATAGCAGCATAACAGCAAATGCTAGAGCCTCACATGTTTACATTGTGCTATTATTCTGCTATTAAATGTCTATTATGCTGCTATTAATTTGTAATGATATTATGCTGCTGTTATGCTGCTATTATGCTGATATTATGCTAATATTAATTTTAAATGTCTATTATGCTGCTATTATTATAATAGCAGCATAATAGCAGCATAATAGACATTTAAAATGAATAGCAGCATAATATCAGCATAATAGCAGCATAACAGCAGCATAACAGCAGCATAATATCATTACAAATTAATAGCAGCATAATAGACATTTAATAGCAGAATAATAGCACAATGTAAACATGTGAGGCTCTAGCATTTGCTGTTATGCTGCTATTATGCTGCTCTTACTGTTTGCTGGGTTACCCCTATAGTATCGTCATATATTATGAATACTAATTCGTAGATAAACTTGTAATTTCTATGTTAATATTCTGTATATTGTTATATTAATATATATAATATATATAACATAATTATTTTACCTATGGTGTGTTTAAACCATCCTTCTTTTTTTCATTTATTATTTTTCAATAATTATTATTGAAGTCATATTATATATATATAATATATATATATATATATATATATATATATATATATATATATATATACTTTGTATAGAATAATGATTTTTATAATATTATTAATATTAAAAATGAACATATCTTATTTTCCAAGAAATATATGTTAATATCAATGATTTTAACCAAGGATTTTTAATATAAATATTTTCTTCAGAAATTCTATACAATTTGTATAAATTAAATAAATACCGAAATTTATATTTCTGTTAAAATAGTTTGTGTTATTCTGTGAGGATTCTGTGTTTGTTATTGTTTTTGCTTTTTTCAAATATATCATCTACGCTAATATTTAAATAATTGATTTCTCTTTAATCGTACAAGTAAACATTAAATAATAAAAAATGGATTCAATTTCTGATAATGATCAAACTCTTAATATTAATCTGAATGATACTACGTTAGTTTATAATGTTTAAATATAATATTGAAATTTACAAATTTGATTAACAACGGCCGCATATAATATTGAATATAATGGATTATACGCGATAAGACCGTAAGAAAATAAACAAACAAAAGTAAATAATACAAGGGTCAGGCAGCGCCAATCAGATGCAATGTTGTGGAATTCAAAATAAGACCGTATTTACTAGTTATATTCATACGCACATATTTAATATTATATTATAATATGATATTATACACGAAAGTAGTTCCAAAATACAAAACTAGACCGTATCATATACTTGGACATATATATATATATATATATATATATATATATATATATATATATATATACACACAAATACACACACTCACACGCATATATATATATATATATATATATATATATACACACAAACACACACACATATATATATATATATATATATATATATATATATATATATATAGTGTATTAGATAACCATGCATACTATATTCAATAGTTTATTGTATGGAATTATGTCAAATATATTCTGATCTATATATAATTATGTGTATTTAGAAGAATATAGGCTCATACACCTTATACGATACATTGTATTATTTTAATTATATAGTGTATAATTTGTATCAAATAGAAGTGTATATATATATATATAAATATTATATATATATTGTTATTGTTATTTTTATTTGGTGGAGTCCTTTCATCCCATCCAGGAACTTAGATGAAGTTTTCACTTATAACCATATATGGCTCTAATGTCCCTTCGAAGCCGCTCTCATGTTAAGGCATCCATGGTTTTAACGAGAGCCGATCATTTATTTATACACAATTATATAAGATCACTTCTAAATAATATTTTAAGACCCATTTTATAAAATTAATTAATGGTCCGGACGAGGCTCGAACCCGTGTCCTACTGCTTGTGTGTCCGACGCCTTAGCCACTGAGCCACACAGGCAGTTTAAAATATATATATATATATATATGTTTATGTGATAACAAAAATAAGAGTGTTCTAATATTTATATAAAATTTTTATTAATGAATAACATAAAATATATAAAAACAAATATATACATTTAGTTAATCACTAGCACTAGCAGTACTGCTATTATCGTTAGCAATATTAAATTCGTGCGAGGGATTTATTAAATAGCTAATACGTAATAGAAATATATCAGTTGTAACAATATCGTTTCTGTATTGACTAAATAAATGTTTGATATCCTCATTATTTTTTATATAAATATTATTTTAGAGAGTAGAGGCCGAGTGTCGTACCAAAATACTGGCTACTATTGACCAGCATAAGCCCGTGAGTAGGGTACAGCCTGGCCTAACAAATGTACATTCAACTGTTGAAGTTAACGACATATACTCACTACAACTGTGATAATAAAGTATATAATATACTAGTATATGTGTGGGTTAGGAATAGTGTGAATATTTGTAACACATCTAAATAGTATACATGATTCATTTATATATATATATATAATATTGCATGTATATATTTTAGGTTATTATAATTTCACTATGAATAATACCCATGTATTTATCTAATGCAACACAGTCAATTACGTAATTAGTACGTATAGCATAGTCGTGTGCAGTAGACCGTTACAACACCAGCTTCCTTATGCAAACATAGGTGTGTTATTTTATATATGTGTGAATATCAATACATTGTGTTATACAGTATACAATATATACAAAAGTTATTCAATGACCAACTGCATACCTGTCATTTTATTGTATTTACTATAAGATAGATTATGTTATATATCTAGATTTTTACATACTACATGTTATAGCATAATAGTAGTTGTATACTATATATCTATATAGTATGTTATATAGCCAAAAACACACATACACACACTCACACACACATATATATACATATATATATATATATATATATATATATATATATATATATATATATATATGTGTGTGTGTGTGTGTGTGTGTGTGTGTGTGTGTGTGTGTGTGGCTATATAACATAATATATATATATATGAGAGCGGCTTCGAAGGGACATTAGAGCCATATATGGTTATAAGTGAAAACTTCATCTAAGTTCCTGGATGGGATGAAAGGACTCCACCAAATAAAAATAACAATAACAATATATATATATGTGTGTGTATGTATGTATGGCTATATAACATACTAGATATATATATATATATATATATATATATGATGATGATATTAAGTTTATTAGCACTAAAATATGGTCATGTATACATAGGTATATAGACCCCTTCGCTCGTGCGGGAAGAAAATAATAATAAAATAATAGTAATACGATAATAATTTAATAATAATATACATTCAATATACCATGGAAAACAATACTAAATAATATAAAGGACTATTATATACTACAGTCTGCATTGATATGGTGTAGTGTTATATACTACAGACTGCATTGATATAGTATAGTGTTATATAATAATAATATAATAATAATACAATAACAATTTAATAATGGTATACATTTAATATAACACGGACACAAATAATAAGTTGGATGATTTAATGATTATGGGTAGAGAGAAAAGAAGAAGTAAGATTTATAATTTTTGTGTGGGATCTAATAGAACGAATGGTAGGAGGGAGGGAATTACATAGGGTTGGACCTGCATTTTTAAAAGCTCTAGAATGTATGGAAGTTTTACTAGAGTTATGGGAGATAAGTAGAGGAGCATTTTGATAACGAAGAGAAGATAATATAGTACGTTTTTTTAATTAGATCAGAGATATAACTAGGGGTGAAAGAATATATTGATTTATGGATTATAGATAGTATACGTAATTTACACCTGAGGTAGAAGGGTAGCCACATACGAGATGATTGATGAGATGTTGTAGTAGAGTGATCCAGTCGAGTTAAACAGTAAGTAGTACGTATTGAGGAACGGATAATCCGATTAAGTGGAACAGTAGATTTAGCAGGAAGTAAATTCAGTAGGGAAGAACAGTAGTCAATTCGGTAAAGTACAAGAGCATTAATTAGAGTTTTAGTAAGGTTTCTGGAAAGTGATGTCCGTATTTTTTTAATTCTGAAGAGATGAAAGTTGGAGGGTTTTGTAATGGATGATATGCGATTCTTAAATGATAATTTGTCATCAAATACTAATCCTAGGTTTTTGGAGGAATGAGAAGGAGAATCATGTTATTTAGATAGTAATATATATATATGTGTGTGTGTATGTATGTATGGCTATATGACATACTATATATAAAGTATAATACAAAACTAGACCGTATATATATATATACTTATACATATATATATATATATATATATATATATATATATATATATATATACACACACATATACACACACAAATACACACACACACACACACACACACACACACACACATATTATATATATATACGGTCTAGTTTTGAATTTTACTACCATGTACTTGATTGACACTTTATTTACGGTCTTATATTGTTTGGGTAATTTACTGCCTTGCATTTGATTGGCTAAGCGTGAACTCTGTTTTATTTAATTACGCACTATTTTATTTACGGTCTTATCGCGTATATACGGAATATAATTACTATTATAAAAAATTGTTTACTTTATAATTATTATTATAGTACATATTTAACGATTAAAATAAACATATAATAATTATTATGTGGATTATGTGACGTGTATTAATTTAATATATCAAATAACAGTTAAAATACTGTATCTCGACTAAATGTAAAATTTGTAAACAATTATTTTGTTTACAAAACTATGATTATAATAAGAATTGATTATCATATAAACTATGTCGTAATTCAACTATACATTATATAAGAAACTATTATATCGAAATAAATCTGAATATATAGTAAACGATTATAATTTAATTTATATTAAATTATTATAATTTTATAATTATAATTATTTAATAATAATTTATTATTATAATAATTATATTAAAATTATATTAAATATAGAGTTTCTCTAAATACTCTAGGAGTATATATCTATAAATGTATATCATGTATAAAACATATTTGTTTATAATATATATAATAAATTAGATATCAATATAATTATTATATATTATTATATTATATAATTAAATATAATATTAATATATTAGGGAAAATATTGCAGATCCTAAAATTTGAAATTTATATGGAACATGTGTATCTAACCTCGTGTATTACATCTCAATTGATTAAACTACTATACTTATATATATATATATATATATATATATATATCTAGTAATTCATATTTTGTGTTTGAGTTGGTTTCCCTAGTTTGGTTTAGTTTAGTTTGGTTTGGTTTATTTTTATTATTACCAGGTTTTTTTATCTGTATTTCATCTTGAGTGAACCTATAAAAACATATATATATAGTTGAAGCATTGAATTGTAATGCTCACGCTTAAACTCACATGTTCCTTATAATATTTAAATTTAGGATCCACCTATGATTGTAATCCATATATTATATATAATTAAATAAGTATAATTAAGTAAATATTAAGCTTTTAGTAATATAATATTATTTATACAGTATTTACTGTAATAATTAGATATCGACTATCGCAACCTATATTCGGGCTATACGAATTATTGCCTTTAGTTGGCTATAATCGTTATAATAACTATACAAGATATACTTATTACGGCTTAAAGAAAATTACTAAAGACAATAATTCATATACTATATGATAGAGTTCAACTATATGGACACTATTTTACATCGATATCATTTTATCAAACTATGTATAAATTATGTATCTATGTGATACTTTAATAGTAATATAAGTACTTATATAATGACGTTTTAAAAACACCAAAAATTACAAATAATTAATTCTAAAGGCTGTGAATGCCGCATGGAGTGATCATATTAAAATTGTAATAAATTTTATATCTATAATTTATCTTTTTCTACTTTGATTTTATAATTATATATATTTATACCATATATAACAATTATTTATGCATAGTATCATACAAGTATTTTTTCAACTCTCTATTATATCGCATATATAAAAATTAAATATAAATTACTAACTATATATTTATATAAAAATAATAAAATAATACAAAAAATCTTTAAACTTAATTTACTCAAAATAATTATTTTAATTCATTGAATTAAATATTGTATTATTTAGATTAAATATTAATAACAAATATTCAGACATATTAAAGTTATATATTTTTAATAAGATTGTTATATTATAAAACTTAATTATAAAAATAGATACATTTTTAAAACATACTATTATCCCTTTACATGCAACATGATACATAGTCACACCATTAATGCTAAAATATATGCGGTTGATTCTAAAATGTAAGAAAATATGTAACCAATAAAAATAATGAAAATAGCTTAATAAATAATAAATAATACTTACAACATAGGTATTCCTTTTTAATCAATAAATATAAATGAAATAACATCATAATAAAATGACATACAAATTATTACTCTAGCATATGATATTATTAAGGATATTGCTAGGATTTATCTTAGCTTGGATATTTTTAAATATGCTAGAGCAATTTAATTATCATATCATTAATGATCATCTTAGGACAATCCTTAGCAAATTCCAAGGCAACCATCCTGGGATGATTTACCAAGTGGTTCGACTATGAGTAATAGTTGAAAATATTATTATAGTAATAACAAAGATTTTGTGAAGCAAAGATATAACACTCCCTATGCATGCAACGTAATTTAGTAATACCCGATGCCACTGCTAGCAGTAGTATCGAATCACTAAAATATATTTAGATTCGGCTATGTTTTCATACAACAATGTTTTCATTGCTCTATTATATTACATTCAATATAAATTAGCTTTTACTCACCAAATATATACTTATAGAACATACATATCATATTTGTTTGTTATATATTAGTAATGAAAAGATACTTAGTTTTCATCATATAAATACTAATTTAAAGCATATTATTTAACATTTTAAAAGGTATAGTTTGATACGAATTTAGATTATAAACAATGCATAGTTCCTAAAAGTAACCCGATATAGGTAGTACTGGGGTATTTTGTATACAAATTCTAATTATACGATTTTGCATAAGTGTTATATCTTTACTTAGAAAATATAAAATATATTTAGTAATAATATTAATATTAATATAATATTAATATTAATATTTATATAATATTAATATAATATAAATAAACATACATAGGTAGAAACATGTTAACATAGTTCCTTGTCGTACATTAACCTACTAATAATATTTCTATAAATAATGTTATTCATCGATAAAGTAAAGTCTTCCTAAATTACTTTGCAAATCATTCCCGGTTACTTGTTTAGATGTATCGTATTATTCATAGCCCAACATGTAGCAGACACTATTTAATCAAGTAACGCACTGTAGCCCTATACGATCTATTCTGTAATGGTAATATACTTCATTTCATGAATACAGTATTGTTATTTTTTATTTGGTGGAGTCCTTTCATCCCATCCAGGAACTTAGATGAAGTTATCACTTATAACCATATATGCCTCTAATATCCCTTCGAAGCCGCTCTCATGTTAAGGCATCCATGGTTTTAACGAGAGCCGATCATTTATTTATACACAATTATATAAGATATGTATATAATATGTATGTATATATATACCATCTATAGTATTACTATCAGAGGTCAGAGGTCACCATATTATGCTTTATTCTCATGTCGATGCTTTGGTACGTGGTTTCGGCTTATAAACTTGAAAATATTAAAATATAAATATCATTATCATTATAAAATCGATCGTTAATAGCATTACATAGTAAACATGCCCTATTTGACATATTTGCATTATATTATATAAGCCGAGATTTTATAGTAATCTAAAACCTATACTCGTATACAACGTAATATATTCAATTTGTATAAGAGTTATATACATATATAAGTTATACGTCTATACACCACTATACATCATCTAACCCGTGTACTCTAGTATATAGTCTATACACCACTATACATCATCCAACCCGTGCACTCTGGTATATAGTCTTTGCACTAGAATCATGTATAATACGTTGTTATAATAATGTAGGATATTTTACGTAATAATAAATATAATTAAAATCATGTAAATAATGAAATAATAAACAAGAAAAGTTAAACTATATAGAGTATGATTAGTCCCAACATATTTGAATATTAGACGAATATATTTTTCAAATATAAAAGTTTAGGTACAGTTCAGGAATGTTATAAAATACGTATATATATAATTAATAACATTTATATTTGTATTATTAAAATTGTATATTCATGATCATTCTATTTTTGGAAAAAAAGTATATATCTTATTAATTTATATATATATATATATTTATAAAACTAGATTCTTTATATTAATTAAGAATATTTAATTGAAATAATTTATCATAAAATTACATATAGATTACATCAGATAACCGATTCATCAATAATAATTTACATATTAATTTATCAAATAAAATTAATTAATTTTATTTTCTATAGATTAAAGTAGTTCTATATAGATATATATTCTAGAATCTTATTAATCTCCATTACTGATTGTTTTATAAGTTCACTCATTAATCATGGCCTTGCAATGTTTCAGACTCTAGCTAGTGACATCACGACTCATCTCCTTAACTAAGTGACTCATCAAAACGGTAAACCCAAACTGTTCACTATATGGTCTGTCATTAATCACATTTTCCCCTCACTAGTCTTCCCAATTATTATTATTTAATCTTAATTTATTGGATTTTATTTTTGATATTTTTTATTATTAGAATTTTCTATATAAATTATTATTATTTTATACGTGAACCTATTCTGTTGTCTTTGCACCATGTCGTTAATTCTTGTTCAATATACTTATACCACAAGGACTGGAAGTCTTCTGTTCTCTGAATCCTGCAACGTAAACCATTAATTGTGACACATATTAACTCACCATTACTGTCTGTGTTGTGTTCTACAAGATGCAGTTAACTTCTGCTAACTCGGACTCGAACTGGGGACAGACAAAAGTGTACGAAAGAGCGTAGTGTTTCTGAGATATCGAATTATTCATACACGTATTTGCATAGGTACGAACCAGAACTAGCGAACATAAAATATATGAGGTTGTAGTGTTTCTGAATTAGCAGTATTTCTGAGTTAAAATTATTTCTGAGTAGCAGTGTTTCTGAGTTAGCCGGAGTTAACTGTATACGCGCGTCAGTGCTCATTTATCTTTACACATAGACCCACGTATAATTGCTAGGTAACACATGTGAACTAATCAAATATAAGTATATTAGGGTGTGTTTATACTGTAAATATCTACTACGATAATGTGGTTGTATATTTCGTCTTACTTCTACAACTTAATGAACATTTTGTCGTAGATACTATAGCATATAGACGCTATAGACTATAGTCTACGACGATTTTATTCGCTGTGTTGATACGCCCTTACATTCACACACCCAAACATATTAATTCATCAATATTCAACATATTTCTATAATAATAATTGTTATTATTTCTTCCGAATACATGGTATGTAGCTCGAAAAAACGGAAATATTATGTTACACGTAACTGGATTATATATCTATAAAAATGATTATAAACAGATATTACATAATAAATAATATCCACTTGAAAGTGTATCAACAAATACCATATTGTTAAGAGAAATTATGTATAGTTAGTTACTTAAAACTTAGTATATATACTATGTATATATATATATATATATATATATATATACGTATACGTATACATTAAAGGTACCATATACAAAATATATACCACTGAATACTGTCAGAATTATGTATATTTTCGATATAGAATTTCATATATAATTTATATACACTAACGATGTTAGGATAAACTATACATAAAACATGCTGCTTATTTATACACATTACCTAAATAGTGATAAATAATTATTCTTCGAAACAGATTATAAAATGACTACGATTCATCTTAATATATCTCGTGTATCTACTTTATACGTTATATAATATACCCGCAAATAATGAACTTTTGTATACTCGATATGAATTATAATTGAATATGGCGACTTATCTTTAAAGTATTATACATTATCCGCGAGTAATAATGGTATTGTATCCATAGTAGCAAATGTAGTAACATATGTACGAATACACTGATGTAAGCATGCCGAATAGCCGTGTCGTATCAGTATAGCTAACACCTATGACCTCGCTGAAGACAATGCACTCTATTGTTCTTATGCATGTCATGCTTCCTTAATCACTGTTTCGCTATATGGTATTAACTATTTACTATAGTACGTACTTAAACCCACTTGAATAGAACTTTACTTGCTTTAAATTACTAGTTTGGGCATTATCTAATTAAAATATTAGTGGTGTACTTATTGCAGTATTTGTTGTACTGTATCAATTTAACTAATAATATTTAATAAATATCTACATAAAATATGAATGTTTAATGTAGACATATTGTTAATTACACATATAATCGCAGTAGAATCATGATTAGGTTGACATTCGTGTACAGCTAGGTAATACGTGGTGAGGTAGGTGTATATTGTATGTTGGACATGCATCGTGGGCTATGGCTCTCGTTCCTGATCTGCAATCTACTGTGAATAGTATATATCTACTATGTATATTGTATATCTACTGTATATAGTATATATCTACTGTATATAGTATATATCTACTGTGAATAGTATATATCTACTGTATATAGTATATATCTACTGTGTATAGTATATATCTACTGTATATAGTATATATCTACTGTATATAGTATATATCTACTGTATATAGTATATATCTACTGTGAATAGTATATATCTACTGTATATAGTATATATCTACTGTATATAGTATATATCTACTGTATATAGTGTATATCTACTGTATATAGTGTATATCTACTGTATATAGTATATATCTACTGTATATAGTATATATCTACTGTGAATAGTATATATCTACTGTGTATAGTATATATCTACTGTGTATAGTGTATATCTACTGTATATAGTGTATAATACGTATTTATTATATAATATTACATCACCAGCCATTACACTTCTCTATAGTATACACAATGGTTTCTTATGATTGTTGTTCATTAATACTAATCCTTAATACTAATCCCTATCTATATCATATCACAATTAGAACTACTTATACAGCTTTATACAAGTTGTATTTTTAAAATCTTAAAACTATTCATTCGATTATTAAATCCGCGGCCTACATTTATTAATAAACCCACTCCAGATTTATTCTATAAATAGATTGACCATGAATTATTTTATTATTATTCGTATGCCTGTTGAAACAGGATTTAAACTGCCATTGTTTCCTTAATACGCCACCACCACCACCACCACTACCACCACAGTAAGTGACCACAAGTGTGTGTGACTATTAGTGTAGTGACCATTGACAATATAACAGGCATAACCGTACGATGTATATAGTTCACCATATAAGCAGTCATTCGTTTTAGTTGATAGGTAAATAACCTTTGACCTACTGAATAGATTCGACCAACCTTCCATCTTGGATTTAACTGATGGTTCGGGTTCCATTTGTATTAATTCGGATGAGGATCCTTTAAAGAGAAAAACAAGTTAGTTTGTTATATAATATTATATATATATATACATATGTATATATATATATAATATTACTTTTATATATACATATACAAGTTTATATATATATATATTTATTTTTATTAGTTATCAATTATATATTTATACAAGTTTATATATATATATTTATTTTTATTAGATATCAATTATATATTTATATATTATTAATATATCATATAGCAGGTCATTAAATGGCTACTAGGCATTGCCTAGTATGATACAATGGCCTAGTACTAATAGTACTGTACTCGTATTGAACTTGTTGACCTCTACTCTTAATAATAGTACATCCATATACTACATTCATTGTGTAGCTGTTACAATTATAGGATAGCATCTGTTATAATACTCTACTCTAATTCTGTGGGCTTTACTATTACATTGATGTGTTATTATGTACTGGTGATTTACCACATGCTATTCTCTCACGTTTCTGATTGGCTAATGTTAGTATAAAGTTTCTTGCAATTAGTGTATGGATACTAATGTATATCAACTGTGAACAATCAGCAGTATTCTCAATACCACTTATGATAATGATAATTGTGTGTAGTGTACTCATATAACAAGTGTATTTCACTGTATACTCACATTTCATAATAGTGGAAACCTGTTATTAACTTATAGCTTAGTACATAGAACTAGTGTGGCTTATACTAATAAAGGGTTATTATTTAATTTTCTCTTTCCTTACCTCTCCTATAAACAATTGCATCACATGATCAACTATTAACCTGTGTAGATGAGGCATTATAATATAGCATGGTAATGTTTAAAAGTAAAAATGTGTATTTGTTATATAAATTATCTGTTTTTAATATATGTTATAAATATATATATATATATGTATCATGGATGGGGTTAATTAAAAATACTTTTTCCCAAAGAATTAAATATAAATATAAATATTTATGTAATGATTTATTCAAATATAAAATACTACATTATATTTGTATTAGCTTATCATATTTTATATTTACTCACATTTATATAATAATTAACTTATATAATTATATATTTTAATGAGTTTATAATATAAACTTTATATACTAATTTTTATAAAAAAAAAGAATTTTTATAAAAATTAATTTTTTTGGTATAGCTGTTTCTAATTTTACTCTCTAAAGTAAGAAGTTTTTCCGAATATATTTCTATTCTCCATTATTCAAACATTAGTCTGTATACTCCATTAGTCCAGACAACCAGACTTATAAGTTATAACCATACATAGGATACCTACCGATATGATCAGATCACTAGCAATACCAAAGAGTTTATTAAATAAGCATTATTACTATTACTATCACCTGTGTTGTATTGTGTCACAAATGTAAATAGATTCACAACTTTCAAACTACCAATTCCTTCCACCACCCTTCTACCACTCTTATTTCACCTATTCTACCACTTTTCTACCACCTTTCTCCCACCCCTTATTTCATCGATTCTACCCCATTCTACCACCAATTTGTACCACCTCTCCTTGCACCAATCCTACACCACCACCACCAACGCCCCCATCACCGCCAGTTTTAAAGATGTCTACCGGTACGGAGATGTCGTTCAGCATCCACTCGATCAAAGACTACACGAAGGTTCTGTCCTCGGTGCAGAAGGAGAACTTTAACCTCAAGGTCCGGATCTACGAGATGGAGCAGTTCATGGGACCTCCACCTCCGCCCCCTCCTCCTTCCGCTGCTGGTGGTGGCGGTCAACACTCCACGATGGTCAGTGTATAACTTGTTTAACTGTGCATGTGTGCGTGTGTGTGTGTGTGGGCGTGTTGTGTATGTGGGCGTGAATGTATGTGTGTGTGTGTATGTGTGTGTGTGGGCGTGAGTGTATTTGTATGTGTGTGTGTGTATGTGTGTGTGTGGGCGTGAATGTATGTGTGTGTTGTGTATGTGGGCGTGAGTGTATGTGTATGTGTGTGTGTGTGTATGTGTGTGTGTGGGCGTGAGTGTATTTGTATGTGTGTGTGTATGTGTGTGTGTGGGCGTGAGTGTATGTGTGTGTGTGTGTATGTATACATTGTTTAACTATTTGTGTATATAATAATAATAATAATAATAATAAATATTTATTAGAAGTTTTAAATTGTACATTTTTTTTCGTATGAAATATATAATTATTTATGTTATTATTTCCTCTAAAGGGCTTCAGATTAAGATCAATATCTTTTCTATGCTGTCGCCCAATTGTGTGTACATTTATTGTATCTATTATACTATAAAACATATTACTGTGTAGTGTTTATTATAGTTAAGTTTTGCAACAATTCTATTTTAAGTTTACTACGGTTTCGTGGATTTTGATGTTATGGTTGTGTTCATCATAAAATGATAACATGTTATTCATAACCCATTTAAAATGAGCGAATATTTTAGATGTATGTGATTATTTATTGACATTAGATAAATGTAATCGATCATAAATAGATATATTTTAGCAGAACAATAATTGTATTTATTGACAAATTATAGTTGTAATATTTACAAAAAGGTTTATACCTTAAATACCTGTATACCCTAACCTGGTCAAACTGTACTGCATGTACTACATGTCAAATAATAATGTAGTATAATAATTTTTTTAATTATTTATAAATTAATTATTGTATCATATATATTTTATTTAAATTTGTAGTTAAAGATATGTTTATATTTACCTAATTTAAATAATAATATTATTAATAATTCTTTATAATCCCTTATAAAAGATTTTTTATAATTACTCTATTATATAATGTTTGAAAATAATCTAATTATTCAATTTTTCTTATACTTATATATATATTTAATATATTATTATTTCAACTACCTAATAATTTACTTATATAGTTATATAAAGAATGTTCGCATGAGCAATCCATTTGTGCAATAATTGCGCAATCGTAAAAGTTTGTATTTTTTCTGAGACGATAGCAAATGTTCTAATTAGAATATTTACGCATTTGATGAGGATAACACATGCACGAGTATAAATGTAAAAAATTAAAAAGTGTTTAATTTGAATTTATATTCAGTTTTATCGATTAAACATCATTTTATTTAACACAACTCAATTTTGAAAAACATTTTATATAAATATAGACATATTATTAACTAGGTATTATTATTAACTGCTCTTAATAAAATCTTAAAAAAGGGTAACAAATTACGTAAATCTTTACAAATAAATTTAACGATAAACTTTATCATAATAAGCCTATGTTATATATCATAACTTCATATATTGTATATGAAATTATTATATTTAAGATATAAGTTTATATAACTATATAAATTTATATGAGTTATATTAGTTATATATGTTGAATATAAGTTTATAATTATAAAATATATTGTATATTTTTCCAAAACTTTATATATTATAAATCATATATAATGTAATATAATTAGTTCATATAATTAGGTATATTATCGTATTTATTTATAATGTTATATTATAAGTTCATATAAATAATGTATGTACGTCGTATATTATACATGTTATAATGAATGTATGCGTTTATGAATGTGCAAATGTATGTATATGAAAAAATGTATGTGTGTTTTCTGCGATGATTGCATAAATGGATTGCAAATGTGAACACCATAACATTTATAATGTTAGGGGATTGTGCAATAGTAAAAGTGTGTATTTTGTCTGCGATGATTGCACACAAATATATTGCTCATGTGAAACCCTTAATTTATTATGGCTGATTTTGTATACTTTTTTTATTTTTTAATATAAATGATCCAAATTCTATCAATTACTCTACATAAATATAATTATATTTGTAATTATTATATTTTCCTTTTTAATTTTTTAATAATTAAAATTAATTATAAATAATCCTAATGTATAAATAAAATTAAAATATATAATATTACATAGATGTAAAATTTGGCGTTGAAATTTGTGAATTATTATATTTAGTAAATTTAAAATTTTGTAAATTTTATATATAATTAGAAATTAACAATATAAATTTATTAAACATGTTACATGTTACATGTATATATCTATATATATATAATATATGAGATAAACGATACATTATAATCACTAACCTCGAATGTCTCTTTCTCTCTACAGAATATTATGCCACAGATCGATAATTTAAATCGAAAGATTGAAGAGAAAAACAAACTTTTAGAGAAAGCAGCGTTAGTATAGCACACCTATACATGTGTATTTATATGTATTTGTATATGTTTGTAAACTTATAGAAGTGTATCGATGGTTCACGTGTATATTTGTATAAATGTGTATGCGCTGACAAGTTTTCTATATATATATATTTAGGTATATGTATATTTGTTAATACTGAACCAGAGGTAGTTTTAGCATTGAATAACTGTCACAATAACTTATGTATAAATAGTAAAGCTTCCCCTTCTCTAATTGATTATGATTGGATAATTCTACTTTCCTGTTCATCTCATTTGTTGGCAATATTAATAATGCGAATATGTTTATTTCGTCTTTGTAATTTACTTATTTAGTTTAATCATTAATAAAGTATAATTCACTTTAATCAAATAATTCTAACTATGCTTGAATGCATACATTACTATATATATATATAATAGGTATGCATGCAAGCAGTGAATTATACTTTATTAGTGATTAAACTAGGCCACCCATGTCTAATTGATGCATAGCGTCTGTAAGGAGAATATCTACAGTCTGGTCACAGTATTTCATTGAAATTATTCCATTTCTTCAATTTTAATATTCCATAGATATGTAACCAAAGTTGCTTCTATATATGTAGAATAAAATAGAAATATTTAATGAGTTTTTAATAATTCACCATCAAATGACATTAATACTCGATTGTCTTTTTTGGTTGATGCTCAGGTTAAATATATAGAATACATATATATATATAATTTTACAAGTGAATATTAATTACATCGCAACACATTGTTTACAGAGTTGCCATGGAAACTATAAACAAGAACCACGAACTGGAGATACAGAAAATAAAGGACATCAATACCGATGTCCATCACAACTATGGTAGTCGACCAATCACAGCCATCGTATAGTAGTAATAGTAATAGTAGTGATAGTAGTAGTAACATTGTCTCACATATATTCATATTATTCATAGTATATATATATTCATATTATAGAATACAAATGGACCTCTCGAGAAATCCTATACTTATATATGTACTAAATAACTGTGAGGGCTTAGGATAATATAAATAAGTAAACTTTGTATTCTTTAATATTTATTATATTTATCGTTAAATTCTTAGTGATATTAACATTTAGCAATGGGTTTAGCGCGATATAAGTTTAGAATTTATTCGAAATTATATATTTATATTAGTTTTACTTTTTTAGTTTAATTCTTATTTTCATTTACCTATTGCCTTATATCAAATATCTACAGTATATATAAAAGTGATCATAGCAGTCATCATTATATTATCATTACATCATAATCATCATAGCTAACTCTAAGTATTATTATTATTAGATACAGATAATAATGTGAAAATTCAAATGCAACTTAAACAAGCTCTTAACGATAAAATAACGGTTTTTATGAATTAAATATCTAATATACAATATATATATATATATATATATATATATAATTAAAATATAGAATAAATACCGTAAAAAGAAATATTATTAGAGTATGACATAAATTAATAAAAAGATCATATTTTAAACTTAGTAAGATCGTATAATACTAATGCGTTGAATGATCTTGTACAAGTTGACGAAAAATGTATGAAAGAACATTCGTATATAGATTGTATTATTCCTATTAGATGTGTAATATTTTAATGTTTTTGATAACATTATCCATCTTTTTATTAACATTTTCCATTTATATATATATATATATAAATATTAAATAAATAATAAATCAGATTTATTATTTCATGTTGTAAAGCATGACATAATGGAGAGGTTAATAAACAAATGTATTTGTTTTTTTGCGAGAACTTCCCAAATCATCATATTCTAGATAAGTTAGATTCTTACGAGTTAAAAATGTAAAATAAATAATTAAAATGTTTAATATAAAAAATATGTATCAATAAGTCAAGTTAAAAATAAATTATGTAAAGTTATATAAAAAATCACAGAAACGAGTTGAATTCTGAATACTAAACAGTAAATGAAATAGAATAGCTAAACAAACAAAAATAAAATCTAAAACAAACAAACTGAAGGTTTAATAAATAATTTTAATAAATAATTTAATAAATAATACCCGTAAAAAAGAATAAAATTAGCGAACCAATTGTTTAATCAATTTTCATATTTTGATAAAAGATGTTTTTTTAATATTTCATTAAAGTTTTTTATATACATTTTTATAAATAAGAATTTATTTAGATGTAAACTATTCCGTTATTTAGGACTTTAAGGGGATGTCACACGACGCACGCCTCACCATGTATAGATATAGCAAATAATGGGTCTATAGAAAACAGTGGGCGCAGAATTCTACTCATTGAATTGAGATAATTTTTGTTGTATTCTATTCATATCTAATGTATACACATGCAGCTATAGAAAGGAATTTTTATAATATATATTATATACTATATATGTGCATAAACATTTTACTTTGTTAATTTACGGAATTTCTATAGAAATTGTTATTTTTTGCAATTATATACATACAAATTTAGAAAATTTCTACTATAGGAGTATTCATATATATATATTATTTATATAATGCAATAACAATTAGTAGAATACATATACTAGTTTTTGATAACCAGTATTTTATACACCAATACCTAGCGCGAAATAATTATTCTGAGAAAACAGCATTTGAAAGTTGAAAGTATACATCTATTGATAATATAAAAATTTAAAAATCAATTTTATGGCATTCCTAGATTGAATTCGCGGCAGATATTTATACAGATACTAAAACACACTACATTTATTAATATTATGGAATAAAAAATAAATACAAAATAATTTTTTTTTATCATTTTGAACACTGGGACACATCCCCTTTAATGATAATAATTTATGATAACGGCTTGATTTTATATAAGATAATTTGAAATTAGGAAAATTATTTTTGTATAAATTATTATATCTAGGAAATAATAATTATATTCTGCTTGGACATTTCTTTAAAGTACATAGAGCATGAATAAAATATTTTTATAAATTATTAAATTCTTAAATTTTAATATATTAGAACATCAAAATAAATTGTTATTATTAGTCAAAATAAAAAAATTATTTACAATTTTAAAGATATTTATATTTACAATTCGAATGGCCTTTTTTTTGTTGAGTTTATATAAATTTAAGGTTACTATTAAAATTATTACCAACATTTCTAAACAATACATAATATGAAACAAAAAATAAATTGTATAGTAGCTTTAACATTTTTATTGGTTAAGCTTAGATTTCTCAATATATATATATAACATGTGATAACTTCAATTGTATTTTTATTATATGTTCTTTAAAATTGTAATTATTATCTAAAATAACTCCTATAAAAGTATAAATAGTTACTAAGCATATTTCTGTTGAATTAATTGATAAACTATTAATAATATTTGCATTTTTATAAGGTAGCACTTTTGTTTTATTCATGTAAATTTAAAATAATAAATTTAAACTATTGCAGAGTCTTATTACTTGGTTCACTAATGCTATCCGATGTATCGTCAGCAAAAAGTATAAGATTACAATTTATATTTAAATTATGTAAGGCCATATGAATATAATTTATATATAAAATAAAAAATAAAGGTCTCAAAATGGATTACTGAGGTACCCCAACATTAATGGAACTTCTAATCTTCCAGAATGTTCATTTTCTATTTTAGTTAATAACATTCGATCTTACAGAATGCTCTCAATTAAACGATTAGTACTGCCTAAAACCATAACATTTTAATTTGTTTAATAGAATATTATGATCTACAAGATTGAATGCTTTTTTTTAGATCTAGAAATAATTATGCTAATTTATTATTTATTTCTAATAAAATTATAGTGATCGTAGAGTTCATGCAAAGATGAAGAATTTCTAATAAAACCATATTGTTTATCATATAATAAATTATGTTTGTCAATGAAATGTAGAAATCATTGTCAATTATTTTCACTAAAATATTTGAAAATTGAGATAAGTAGGCAATCAGTCTATAGTTAATATATCATCTAGTTTTCCATTCTTAAAAAGGGGGGTTATTACTGATATTTTCATGTTATCTGGAATAGTAGAGTCACAAATTATTAAGTTAAAAATGTAAGTAAGTGGATCATAAAATTAAAAACAATTTTGATTATATTCATGTCAATGGTACTCAAATTTATTGAAGATTTATATTTATGTAATAGTGAGGGTCTAAATAATGTAACAATAAGACACCACTCAAAATTGATAGGGGAACGTTGTATTAACTCTTTACATTCTATTTATAAATCAGGACAAAAAAACCATACACTAAAACTGTTATAAAACATATATCCAGAATTACAATATGGTAATATATAATAATATGTTAAATATTTTACAAACCTCCACGTGCCAAGGTCTAATCAAAAATGAAATAATATTGTTAAATCTAATATAATTCAGATTATATTATTTCCACTCGACGGTTATGTAACACTAAATAAAAACACTAAATAAAAACACAAAAATCAATATATATAAAATCAACATTTCTACTTTTAATTATTACATAACAGAAAACAAAAATATAACCAATTAAAAATATATAATAAACTAAATAACATTAACTAAAAACACAAAAATCACTAGATGAAATTAACATTTACAATTATTACATAATACACAACTAAATAAAATAACTAATTAAAAATATATAATATAAACTGAAAAACAACTATATAACCATATATAAGACGCTAGTCTGCTACATTTATAATCCCCAATAGCAGTCAAAATATCATTAGCAGATATAGGGAAAAAATAAAATATATTTTTTTGAAGATTTTTTAAATATATCTCGGGATGATCTATTTTCACTATTAACTATTAGTAAATACTTCTCTCGTTGATCAGTAGCTATTGAACCAAACAACTTATTGAATGTATTTTTTCTTTCACACTTACTAAATATATTATTACCATAAAAGATATTATCGAGAATGGTATTATATTTTTTATGATCAGTTAATTTCTTAATTTTAACCCACATATCTGATCAATTATTGTTACTAAAATATATATATATATATATATAAAATATATATTATTATATATAAATATATTTATTTGCACCTATATATCAGTAGTAGTAGAGTTTGAGATGATACACTGTATCGATGACTTCACGTGTCCATCGCCCCCCCCCCTACCCCCGTCACCCCATAAATACCCCGCCCCCCCACTACCCCCGTCATCCCATAACTACCCCCCCCACCCCCCACACTAGGAGGCACAGGCCAATAGGGAGCTGTGCGAAGACGTAAACGGTCGTCTTCTTTACGTAACCGAGGAGAATCACCGCATCAAGGAGGACAATCAGACCCTACTCGACAGACTTAAGGCTCTCAAACATGAACTGGTTAGACGTAGTAGTAGTAGTAGTAGTAGTAGTAGTAGTAGTAGTAGTAGTAGTAGTAGTAGTAGTAGTAGTAGTAGTAGTAGTAGTAGTAGTAGTAGTAGTAGTAGTAGTAGTAGTAGTAGTAGTAGTAGTAGTAGTAGTAGTAGTAGTAGTAGTAGTAGTAGTAGTAGTAGTAGTAGTAGTAGTAGTAGTAGTAGTAGTAGTAGTAGTAGTACATTTCGATATAGATATTTATTGATTGTAGCTGTTATCCTGTACGACGTCTCGCGTAATCTCTCGACCAATGAAATCATCCCTCGGACGCCGATGAATCATCTATTAGATCGGTGTAATGAAAGTGTGGCGGCGGAGTTTTGACTCCTCCTCTAATTACTAGCACCATTACAGACGCCATTGTTTAGTCAGTATAGCATACATAGTAAACCGTATAATAGTACAGTAAACAAAGGCCGCATTGTTTGCGCCGATAATCCCGGTCCATTGTTCCACCGCTAGTGTGTACGCGGGTATGCCCGCCCGCCCGCCAATCATTCTATAGCCGCCGCCCCTTTTTCGCGCTGATTTCACCTCGCGTCAGTTTACGGTGCGTAGTATTCACCCGACGGAATTAACTCACCAGTGTTCCAACAGTGTTCTTCGCGTATCTAATCACATTCATTACATCGCCCACACTACCATCCCCGCCTATCACAGATTGCATAGTAAGTATTGACTACCATGCCGTACACGTGTTATAGATAGATAGATAGTTAGATAATAATGACGGAAAAATCATAAAGAATGAACACAAATATAAATACGTTGTGATTTACACACACACACCGATCATGTACGATAATGCAAATGATAATGCTGATGATATTGCTAATGATAATGCTGATGATAATGCTGATGATAATGCTAATGATAATTCTGATTATAAAACTGATGATATTGCTAATGATAATGCTGATGATAATGCTGATGATAATGCTAATGATAATGCTGATGATAATGCTGATAATGCTGATGAATACTGATCTTACCTTACCAACGGATAGTATTTGATATTGTGTTCTAAACATATGTCCCGAGTGTATTAGCATACGAATGGTGTCAATGAATTAATATAGGTGTAATATAGGTGTAATATATGTGAACACACGTATGTGAGGTATATTTAATGTATTAGTAGTTATCAATTGTATAAGTTAGACACACCCAAGTGACACACCCAAATTATGTTTACATTAATAATTGATTTTTGTTGATTATTCCAATTAAATTAATAATGATATTATATAGTATTATATGCAAATAATATTTGTGATATAGTTAAATGTATTGATTGAGTTTAATTATCCCTAATACTTATACATTCAAATACATGAATTAACATATATTTATGTTAATAGTTAACTATTTGATATATACTAGATGAATTCATTTAAATAGTAGCACATCATTTTATAACTAATATATTGGTCCTATTTCTCTTATACAGGTCATATTAAATTTCACTTCACCTAAAGTCAAATGTTAATATTTTATAAAATAAATTCTAAATACTACCTTTTACGATTATATACATATTCTTCATATTCTATCATTTATGTAATATTTTATTATCTAATAAATAATGAATCATAATTAGGCTCAATAGTTCAGTTATTTCCATTTATTGTATCAATGATATCATTAATCGTACTTATAATAATAATAATAATAATCAGATTGGTTCTTCGTAATAAACGAGAATGAACCCAGGTAGATATAGAAGTTCACTGAACTTAATCCAATTGTTTACTACATGGAAGGCATTCCTTTAAATTTTAAAACTTAAATTTTATTATTTTAATCATAAGAACAAAAAACAATAAACGGACAAATAAAATAGTCAGAAGACTTTCGAGGTATTTGACCTTAAATATAACGAATTTTGTAGATAAAATAATTTATTTAATGTATGTGTTACTCTACAATTGTACCTGTGAGGAATCCGATACGTAATGTAAGGTAATGCTACTCAATGTACCAATGCTAACAATGTACCATTATAATGGTATACTATTCACATAAAGTCATTTTGCAGAAGCATAAATTCTAAATGTAGAAGTAATTATTCGCTCGTGTAATATACATTTATATCGAAGATTGCTATTACGGATGTATATATTCAGTTTTTTTATGCGATTACATAATTGGAATATCTATTTATCGGTGATAATTATTAAACATAAAATATTTATAAACCACTTAATGAATAGTGTACATTTAACATTGAATATCTATTTATTTTCCTTTTGGCGGTAGTTTTGTTCAGTAATTTAGGTTGTTTTTCTAATTAAATTGAACGTGATCAAGTGAAAACTAATCTCACTCGTAATGCACATACGCTCTTTAATTTACTGATATCCATAGCCGTGTATGCTAAAGAGGTTGTCCCACTACAAATATTTCCAGAAATGTTTGCTAGAAAGTGATTTTCTAGCAAGTTGAAGTGGGATACCCCCTATAAAGTTATTATATTTTCGGCAAGTTGCCGGAAAGTAAGGGGATATACCACTACAATTGTAGTTAACTTGCTAGAAAATTATTTTCTAGCAAACATTTACGGAAATACTGGTAGTGGGTTACCAGTATCTACCACCTTAATCAAGATTTTCCTTCACAACTCACCTACCTCGAAACAACTAATACACTATATTCGATATAGAGATATCAAAGATTTCTCAAAAGCCACCTAATAGCCACATCCCTATTAATAAGCTAACATGACAGATATACACCCAGCAAGGCACCTCTAAATATAGCCACGCCCCTAATCATACGCTAAAGTGACAGATATACACCTAGCAAGGCACATCTAAGTATAGCCACACCCCTAATCATACGCTAACGTGACAGATATACACCCAGCAGGTCGCCTCTAAGTATAGCCACGCCCTTAATCATACGCTAACGTGACAGATATACACCCAGCAAGGCACCTCTAATTATAGCCACTCCCCTAATCATACGCTAACGTGACAGATATACACCCAGCAAAGCGTCTCCAAGTATAGCCATGCCCCTAATCATACGCTAACATGACAGATATACACCCAGCAAGGCACCTCTAAGTATAGCCACACCTCTAAGTATAGCCACGCCCCTAAGTATAGCCACGCCCCTAATCATACGCTAACGTGACAGATATACACCCAGCAAGTGAACACGTCGATGCACTTAGACCCGGGTAATGCGCTGAATCAGCAACTATCGGAGAAAGACGTTGAAATCGAGGTTAGCGCCCCCCTATCCAGTCGTGGATTAGTAACGAAGGTATCGATATGTCATTGCAATTGTCATACAGCATTTATATGATGTAATACATATCATGTACGTATACCACTAAATAAACATATCATGTAATACGATAACGCCACGAGATCTAAGTAGTTATAACGAGTCGCATAGCTATCGTCTAGGTTGTGATATTTGTACATTGTAGTGTGTGTGCAATATGTACACAGGCTACAGTTGTATCTACGCGATGTACAACTGACTGTCCATCTAACCCACTGTCCTGCTACTAAAGCACATTCTTAGTCGCGCTTATCCTTGAGTGCGTGATGTTCTCTCACCCCTTCCCGTTAACGAGGACGGGACGTGAGATTGTCAGCTTACGATCGCGTCATCCGTAACCCGTACATTATATTCTGACTGTTTCAATTCGAATATGATTACGTACTGTTCAACGATAAACGATAATATTTACTCATATTTATATTTAGATAGATAGATAGACGTTTATTTGTATAATACATTGAATGATACTTTATCGGCGTTGATTTAAAAATAGGCTTCAGAAAATAGTTACAAATAACTTTCAAACAGAAGCCTTAAAACTAGTCGCCAATTAAATATTCGAAATTAACTAGTATCGTATAATCTACATACACCCCTGCCTTGAGATATATCGCGGCTATATAACTAAGAGTACAATGTATTCTCTCGTAACGATCACCTCTCGTGCTATAGAAACTGCGGGAAGAGTGTCAGAATGTTCACAGCGAACTGCTAGCCAAAGATAGGTCTCTCTCCGTTAGTCTAGCTTACTATAATAGTATGACTCATCATTACCTAAGTCAGCTGGTCTGAGTCACAGGACGGGTCACATCGCATCATGCTTATATAAATGAGATGAGCGTTGAGTAGAATGTAAACTATTAATATTAAACATTAAGAGCAGGTCTGTGTTGATGATTCATATCACGATGGTTCATATTGCATATATAAATGAGATGCGCTGAGTAGAATGTAAATTATTAATATTAAACATTGACACCGAAAATTTAATTAAAAATAAATTTAATTTAATTAATTAAATATTTTATCAAATAATAAATATAATATATTATCGTACATATATATTCATTAAGCGATTACTATCCGTATACATATAGTTAGTGATACGTTAAACATATCGTTCTTACGCGATATATTCAACTGTACCCTATATCCTAATAATCATTGGTAGCATCGTATATATTACATAATACCTACTATGCGTTTCGTAATTATTATTGCATGACTCCCGCATGTTCTACCCCTACCCACGAGATATTATACAGGTAATATACGTCTCTATCCCTCTCAATCGACTAATCATTGCTATCACCCTATCATTGCATGCAACTCGCTTCACATCGATACCGTACATACACTATCGCGGGATAGCGAGCCACCAATCGCATGTTATCTTCGAACGACTATTTCTCATCGTATACGTTATTCATATAGATGTTACGCGTGCATCGATGCTCTCCTACCTTTACATGTACACACACACACGCACATACACATACACATACACGCACATACACGGGCACGTCACCATTACCTCGCAAATATACACTCGTATAAGTGTAATATAAACTTGAGTTGCCGCAAACGTATCTATACGCACACAAACACACAAACGCAAACCAGGGTTGTTCAGTTTTTTTGACGGTTTTTTTTTTATTTGATCAAAAAAACCATGGTTTTTTTGATTTTTGTATATAAAATTATCGATAAATATATGTAGTATGGTAACTAAGTATTATGAATGTGAGGTGGAATATTTGATATAATTGTAAATAGTTGGCGTGATTTATAACTGAATTAACTAAAATATATATATTCGTATTATTATATATGATAGCACGAAGTATTGTATACTCGTCGGTATTATAAACTTTAATATATATTATATGTATATATATTCACATATATACATATATTATTAAATTTCCAAAACTCTGATTTATTCCATGAACTTGCTATTGTCAACTATCTCTATAGAAATGTATTTATATGCCATTAATTTAACCATGTAAAGAAATACTTTCTTTATATCAATGCCATTGTTAGAAGGCTGTTATTTTAAACAGTAAACTTAAATCAATCTAATTTAAATACAAACTCCAAAAATGGTATTATTCTTGTTTTGGTGTTTATTTCTAGCTAAAAAAGCAATCGGGTCACTACACTCATTATAAAGAGAGTGATTACACTAGAACCCTTGACATACTTGATCATACTATTTTACTTTCCGTTATTTTAATAAACTAAATAAACCTTATATAGGTATCCCAAACATATATGTGTTCTTCAAAAAATTAAATACACACTGACGAGAACTATCATTCTCCGTGGATAACATATTTATCACGCGAGATAACATATATTAATTTCAAAATTATACCATTTAAAATTAGTATCAAATAATAATTATAAGTATTTAATAATAATAGTATATATTATGTATATTATATAAATTATACCTTATAATTTTAAATTATATAAGGCAGTGTTGTTGTTTTTATCATTTTTAAAAAAACAAAAAAATCAAAAAAAAACAAAAACAAAAATCAACAACCCTATCAATATTATTAATAATTGTATAGATTATGTGTATTATATAAATTTGTTCATTTAATAAACAATCCTGGTCGAAAGAAAAATATAATTTGGATAGAATTTACTGAATCCTTGTATAAATTATACTACAATACTTTTTAATATAATATACACGAAATATCTAATAATAATCATATATCTTTAGAAGTATTTATTACAAATAACATTCAATATAACAATTTATTAATAATAACTATTTAATAAATAAAAAAACACATACACAAACACATACTCACAAAAACACACACACACATACACACTCACATCTAAACACTCACACAAACACACAAAAATACACACATAAATACACACACATACACACACACACACTCACTCACACACACACACACCCAAACACACACGTTTACAATGTACAAACTCGTAGCTAACCACGCGGACCCTACACTCCACCGAAGCCGTAGTGATCAGCAAAGCTCGCCGGCTGAAAGAGAACACCGCCGCCGCGAAGAAAGCTCGCAGCGCTTCGTGCCCGGCCGGTGCGAGACCGCGACCTCTACGACGACGCCAGCGACCTCTATCCGTACCCGTCAACACCCTATTGGCTAATAACGGCGCCGCCTACAACATAGGCGACTGTTTAATGTCGGTGGCGGCCCCCAGGCGGCGCTACGAGGACGCCGGCGACGTTAACCCACCTCGTCAGCTGCCTAAAGCCTCGGATGACCTTGACTTTGAGTTATCGTCGTCCTACGTTGCCGCGGTAGAGGTCACGGACTCTGACGACACCGATAACGACTTCGACTCCGACGTACTCGTTATCGAGGACTGTTCACCCCCAGGCCTGCACCCTCGCCGTATAGAGGGGCGTTTAGGGCGGCTCGAGGAGCTAAAGCGGGGGTCGGGGGCGGATTCTGTGAAGGAAGAACGCGACTGCCTGCGTCGTAAGGTGGTAGAGCTACGCAACGAACTGAACCGAGAGAAAAGTAAGTTCTCGGCGAGGAGTCGGTTCCTGTACGCGGATCGCTACCCATTGGTAGACGTCGATTCCGCGCCCGGCACGCCCACTTTCGGTGACCAATCGGACCAATTGAGTAACAGCTGCTGTTATGGCGTCGACGAGGTAAACCGCGTAAGCATTGTTCTATACGTTTTCGTAATGATTTTTCTACGTAGTCACTAGGGTCACTTTTTCATATTTCCTTCTCACGCGTGTTAACATTATATTTCTATTCGCTAATTACTAATATTTAGTTTAATTAATATTTATTTATTATTTATATATAAATATATATATATATATATATATATGTGTGTGTTCGTATTTAATTATATATATAAATATTATCATTAGAATCAAGATATGTTAGAACTCAACGATAAGTACGATTCGCTTAAGACTAAGTTCAACAATCTGTTGCGCATCAAAACCACTAACGACGAGATCATAGCCGAATACGAGACTAACTGGGCGACGCTGAGCTGCGAGATCCCGGCTTCGATGCTGGGCCGAGGCGACGGGGACGAAACACGCGCCCACGAAGACACGTTCCACGACGGTATAGAGAGTGAGACACACCACTCCGATGGGGAGGATGATGTGACATTGAACGGTGATGACGGTCGTACATCGAATGGGGACGATAGCGTTCGAACGCTGATAGTGTCGTCCGAGATAAGAGTAGACGCAAGCCGCTACAGGAGATTAAATCAATGCGAAGCGCTGTTAAAGTATCTGAAGATGATTAGAAGCGACTTATCGATAACGGCGGAACCTTCGAAGGCGGCGCCTTGTAGTCGCATTAGCCGCGCGGAACCGTCGAGGTTAAAGGTTACCGCAGGAGGAGAAGGACCCGACGAAACGCTAGATACTTCGACGAGCGACGACGCCAAATTAGAACTACTTATCATCGAAATGGAAGCGAAAACAAAGCAACGCGAGGGAGCCACTTCTAAAGCGGACGGCGATGAGAACGACCTCGGCTTCAAGGTCAACGACGTCGCTAAAGAAACAGCTCGCAGTAGATACGAAGCTTATAGAAGACGATACGATGAAGATTACGTCGACGAAGTCGTCGGCGAACCCGAACCCATTGATACGTCTTCGCTGGCGAACGACGACTTCGAGTTGAGTCGTCTATCGGGCTTGATCCGCGACCGTCGCCGTGAACTCTCCGAGGCGGGGCTAGAGGTCGACGCCCTCTTAGGGAGACGAGACGCCGCCCGCATCGAAATGGCCGAACTGCGGCGAGAAAGCGAGTTGTTGAACCGGCTGTGTCGAGAACTTAAGTCTCAGCATCGCGCGTACGAGACGAAGTTCTCAGGCGGTGACGACGGCGGGGGTTCCGCGGTGAACGCTAGCCTCGCGGCAATATTCGATAAGAACAAAGACATCATATCGTTGCTGAAGAACGGGAAATTGTCGGAGGGAAAATTCATAAAAATTATATCGGTTTCTAGCGTTTTCGATTTTCTCACGTTTTTTATCGTTCTCGCGTTTCGTTGATTTTCGTTGCGTTTTCGTGTACGCGCATTTTTCACGTTTAACGAATATCTTTTATGTTCGCGTCGCTAACTGGTTCATTGACTACTCGCATTAATATCGCATCAGTTCACACGCTAATATAAAACTGTAGTTATTGATAAACGAAGAGAGGTCGCCGGTTCAAGGTCAAGGTCACCCATTACACGGAAGCACCGACGTCGATGTCATCGATTCGTACAAGGATCAGTTACGCTTCGGTCTTCAACTCAACGAACAGCTAGTGGATCGACTCAACAAGACTTGTCATATTCTGGATGTGGTTAGTAAAACTATTGATTTAGCATAATAATCTATATCAAAATTATATATATATATATAAAAATTATTTTGATAGAATAAATTATTTATTATAAATTCATTTACAATGAAACTTGTCAAGTTTTATATTTTGTTATTTAATATATTATACAGATATTTTTATAGAAAATTACTTAAAGTAAAAAATATACAAGTTAAATTTAATAAATAAATGTTATTGATAAATGTATCAATTTTATATTCATTATTTATTTATGTATTCAATTCAATTCATTCATATCTAAAGGTGATAAAGGATGATAAAAGATCTGAGGCCAAAAATATGAGTTTGAATCAATCAACTTTACAAGATGATACTATGAATGGCACTGGAGATAAGGTATAATGATATTTTGTATTATAATTCGGTAATTATAATACCTTTTTGTCCTTAAATATGATAACTTCATTTGATAATTATAATAATTATTATAATATTCATATTTTAAGTAAAATTTAAGACTCGAATTACAAATTAGAGAAATATTAGACCTATAAAACAAATACATATAAGTGATATAATTAAATATCCTGTGCATATATAGATACATTCGATACAAAAGTTAATCAATGATCCAGGAAATAATAGTTTACTCTCTGACACATTCATGGGTTAGATTTATTATTTTTATTATGCATTATATATATATAAATATGATGAATAATCTTAATAATATTAATTTTATGCAATAAAGTATAAAAAGTATATTATAATAAAAAGTAAATGATAATTAAAAAATATAGCATAAATAATTAATAATTTTATTATTTAGATAGTTAACAATTTTAAGATTTTTTTTTAAATATATTTATATTATATAATTTTAAACAATTTTCCATATAAAATAATTTTGAAATACTTTATATCTAATTCAATTTCATTGTACCACTTATAGATTATATTAATATGAAATATTGTTAAATATTGAAAATTCTTATAATCACCTTAAAATAATATTCAATTTCAGAACAAAACGACATCGAAAAATACATGAACGGATTATTAGACGTAACAACGAGCGAGAAAAAAGATATATTCGAAAATAAACTTGGACAAGGTTACTCCCAAGTAGCTCCTCCATTACTACTCAATATATTAAACTATTCTCTCTATTTCAAGTTATGGACCAGATGAAGAATCTACAGAATCTAGGAAAAAGGAAATTAAATATGACAAATAATCTTACACTTTCTCCGATAATTAATGAGTTTGTATTTACAGCTCATACTAAATAAATCATTAATTTATATTATTTATATACTGCCAGTTTTATACAAGTTAATTTTTAAATTAGAATCAAAGAATTATATTTATATCTTAAAATTAGAATATATCAAAGTATATTCATTAAAATAAACTTCAAATATTATGTTTTTAGTAAGTGAGATATATTATTAATCAATTTAGAAATACCTTTCTTTAAATCTCAATTTTATTTAGACCTGAATTTAAAGATACAATTTTTACAATATTTTGTATACTTCAATAAAATATTAAACATCATTTTAAATTAAAAAGTGTGTAAATATTCATTAGCAAATCAATTATTCAAAATCTAATTAAAGGTGGGAGGATTTAGTTAAAATATGTTTAATATTTTAATTTTAACAATAATTTTTATTACATATTTTCCATTTTAGTATTTCATTTATAAATTTGTAAAATTTCTCAAAATATTTGTGTGTATATATTAATATAAAGATTTTATGAACAGAATCTATATAATAATTATTTGAAATTGATATGAAATTGGATGTATTACATTTACTTAAATTTTATATATTAAACTTTTAATATCATTTTCTCAAGTTTTTACTTTTTCACTTAGTAACCACATGTAAATTCTTACTACTATTTTGATTAATATTATTTTTATCTGAAATGTGTACTGTAAATGTATAATATACACCTATATGAATAATATTGGATTTATTATTATATTTTATTAAATAAATAATGATAAACTTGTATTTTAATGAAAAAATAAAAAATTAATATTTAATTAATTGTTACTATTTTTTTACACCATTTTAAATTAATTATATTTATATAAAGACAGAATATATATGATGGAGGAAATTATCTGTTGAATAAAAAAAAGTGAAGTAATTATCTCTATTAGTTATTTATCCTTAGCGTTTTTAGATAGAGCTAAAATAGCATTGTTTAGATGAACGGGTGCCTTCCCCTTACATTTCAAGATATGTTATATAGTTTCATGTAGCTCATATATTGAATTAGAATTGCATAATAACATTATGTCATAGTATAATAACATATGATATAACATAATGTAATATCAAAATAGTAATATATTAAATTAAAATATACATCAAATCTTGTATCAAATATATATATATATATATATATATATATATATATATATATATATATATATATATATATATATATATATATATAGAATATAATACTGATTAGCTAACATTCACAGAACAGTCAAATATTATTAGCTAATACTATTAGCTATGTTTAAATTGAATATTAAATATTGTAAATTGAATATTGAATAATATTTGTGAGCGTTTTTTTTAATTTTTTTTTAATTGCATTAATATAAATGTGAAATAAAAACAATGTAGTTGTTCTAATGTGATTTTATTAAATAATTTGAAAATATTATAAATTTGATTGTATTTTTGACTATTTATCGGGTATCTATATAATTATAAAAGATTTATAATATATGTTTATTTAATTTTATATTTAATATTTTATAATTTAAAATTGAATAATTATATTTGTTCTTAAAAATATATTGTAATAGATATGTAGATTTCTTAATATTAAAAATGTACAAGTTCAGACAGTTAAAAATATGATTAGAAAAATAATAATTATATGATTAGAAAACAGATCTTATAAAATATAGATTAACAGATATAATAATTAATTATATTTATTTTATATTTTAATATAACACATTTTTTTTTTTTTAGAACTCTTGTTTTTGGAATATATATTATTTTGAAAATTTTATTTATATATAGTATTGGTACTATATTTATAAATAAATGTTACATATATTATTTCTTATGACATTTACAAAAAAAATGCATCAATATCATTTAAATAATATATTTATTAATTATAGTCATTTATTAACATTTATTGTAATATTTATTTGATATATATATAAACAATTTTTATTTATATTTATGAATTCAATAAAAAATTAATAGTTTAATTTGTAATTTATTTAAATTGTAAACCAGAATATAAATGATTACATTTTTTTTTATTGAATTTATTTTTACCATAAATGATTGAAATGCATAACATATTATGTAATCTATATTCTATATATATATATATTATATATAAATATCTCTATTATTTCAAATCATTTACATGAATATTGATATTTTAAATATATATGGTTTAAAAGTTAATAAACAAAATGAGTTATATATATTATAGATAATATTAAATGTATAGTTTTATTTACTAATAGATTATATTTTTATATTTATTTTTTCTATTAATAGATGTAATGATGTTATAATCTATCATATAAATGATATTTCAATCTCAATTTTAATTGGCTAAATTGAAATAATATTTACTACATATATATTGTTTTATACATATCACAAACTATATAGTTTTATCATTTTTAAGAATTATTTCATTCAGTATAGTTCATTCATAGATATATTCATATATATCATTGATGTCTAGCGGATCAAGGGATGTTCCTGAAATGGAAACTATGAGAGAAGCCCAGCATATACAAAGTAGGATTCAGGATTTTACAAATAGCTTCAACATGAATACTAATAGTAACAACTCCATTGTTAGTTTACATATACATATAATATGTTATATAATAATCTAACATTATACATTTTATGGTAAAATAAATGTACATATACATATAATGAATTATAAGGATATACTATTTCTGATAACTAAAATATATTATTAAGATAATTATTATTAATAGTTATTATTTATTAGGATATGCTCAAGGATAATCATTCTGATATTATTATACCTACTACCATTGTCACTTCTGCTGATTCATCCAAAGACAGTAAGTATTCAATATATGATATATTATTTAATACTATATTTAAGGGTTATTCATTCTTACTTTAAGAACATAAAAAAAATATAGGTTTAATTGTAAAATTATACTAATATAGTTGTAATAATAATATGTATATATATATTAATCATAGCATAACATATAATTTAATATATTAATGATCTGCTCTCGTTAAAACCAACGATGTCTTAACATAAGGCTTCGAAGGGACATTAGAGCCATTTAGTTATAAATAAAAATGTATCTAAATTCCAGGATGTGACTAAAGGACTCCACCAAAATAATATAATATACAATATACAATAATAATTGTGTTTAATTTATATATTTGATATTTTAATAAATTTGTTAATATATATATATATATATATATATATATATATATATATATATATATATATATATATATATATTACATTTCTATATCATAATATTGCATATATTATCTTTGAATATGGATATACATATTATTTATAATTTTATAATTATATATTAATATAACATAAATATAATATATATTTATATAATTATAACATAATGTTATTTGACTAATTAAATATTATATAACATATATATATATATATATATATATATATATATATATATATGTATATATATATATATATATATATATATATACAGTAAAAGCCGCTTATATCGACAGCCACATATATCGATATATCGGTTCTAACGACAATTTCAAATATATTTGTTGGAATTTCCATCTAATACATGTTACAGAATATCGCGTGTATCGACAATCGACTGTATCGACAAATCGGCTGTATCGACAAAATTTTACTATACAATTTAGAATTTGTCATCACGTGTATCGACATTATGAAAATATTACACATTTTTACCATATATACTATAGTATGTATGATATAGAGTTGAGTATATTAATAAACTATGGACTATAGTACATATATATATGTATATTATCAAATAAGTTATGATGATATGAAGAATTAATCTTTGTATTATTGTAGATTCACTACACTATGCACATATGTGTATGTGCATATGCTCACTCGAATGCTCACTCTTGATAAGTAATATCTTGACCACGTTTCTTTAAGTGCAATTAATAATATTTAATAATACAATATAAATACAATGGATATATGTGGAGAATATATCCATTGTTTTGATACAAACAAATATTACTAATTATTTTACTTAACCAATAATAAAATAAAATATATATTTCAAGAATACTTTTATTTAATTTAATATATTTATTATATAATTATATATAATTTATATTAGTGTAATAATTAATAGTATTAACTTAATATACACAATTAACGATATAATAGAAATTAAGGATAGCATATATTTGATATTTGATAATACAAGTACATATTCTATTAAGTGGGCGTAATTTAAAATTATCCACGCCTTCATCATATGTAACGACAATCGGATGTATCGACATATTTTTGGATCTCCTGGGATGTCGATACAAGCGGCTTTTACTGTATATATATATATATATATATATATATATATATATATATATATATATATATATATATATATATATTTATCTATAATACAATATTTCTTATCTCTAAATATATTATAATGTAATTGTACATAATCATTATGATAAGGAATGATAAGGTATTTCCTCCATTCCATTATAACTTTTATCATATCATTCTAATTGTAATTATTCTATACATTTTGTATTCATATACTATATTGGGTATGTATTGGTTTATTTTATATACAAATTTAGTTTACAATTAAATTATGCATATTGATTTTTAAACTAGAAATGATATATAATTTAAATTAAATAATAATGTTCTGATTGTTACCAAAATTGTTCCTTATCTATGTACTTGCTTATTTATGTATATTTAACTGTTAAGTATATAATGATGATTTTATTTAAGGGGATGCGATACCATTGATTTTTTCGAGAAAAAAAATTGAATTTCAAATTTGTTATTAATGTAAAATTTTAATACTTCACATATTATCTTTTATGTGGTGTTTAAATTATGTTCATTACATTATTCATTTTGTTCATATTATATTATTTGTACCTGTATATTCATATTGTTAATATTCATATATTATATTTGAAACTTGATTTACTCAGAATAATTATTTGTGACCAATCATGCTGACATAACTGGTATTAACTTTTGTACAATTGAATATTTTTTCTTCATTTTTTCAATATAACTAGATAAAACCTTTAAGATTAAAGTTATTTGTCAAAATTAAAAAATATTTATTTAAAAAATTTTAATTAGCAATTTAGTTGGAAAATTAACATATTTTATCAAATATTTCAATTATTTTTTAAAAAAACGTATAACATAAAGATGTGTAAACAAATATCTATAAATGTCAACATATAATATAAAACTATGGAATATTATTAATAGATTAAAAAAAAAAAAAAAAAATTAATATTTTTTGAGTTAATAGATTTCTAAAAATAGCATTTTTTCGTATCTTTTACATGTAAACCAAACGATGGTATCGCGTCCCCTTAATCACAGAAATCCTATTTAAAATTCGATCTAATGTGAAATAAGAATATAAATAAATAAAATTAATAATCAATAATTATTAATTATGGATATAATGAAAAAAAGAAAAATAAATAAATAGTACAATATTAATTAATTTAAATAAATAATAAATTTTTAAATAGTCTTTAATAACAAACATTTGTTAACGTGATTTTAAATAATTTATCATTAGGAACTTACAACAAAATTTGATCCATAATATAGGCGAAGTTACAAATACATCTCTATATGTTTGGAACCTATATGTTATACCTACTCGAGGGATAATATATATGGGTCCTGATATCAGTTATCTAGTAATTTTTCTGATTTACAATATATTATATAAGTATAAACATATTTTTTTATTGACCACCTTCTTTTCAATACATAATAATCTATTTGGACATATTTGATATAAATTTAGCCATTTTAATTTAATTAAATATGACGAGACAGGATTTCGTTGAGGAATTTTATATATCACTTTGATAGAGTTTCTGATGATCATATTTAATCTATTCGTTAGTGTTTTCATATCGTTAGGGTGGATACTTCATCCATATTACAATCTAGAAATGACCAGTACCTTAATTAGGACTTTAGCTGAAGGTATATAGATAATTGTAAAATATCTCTTACCATTCTCAGGTTGTAATTTGTATTTCTTATTGCTATTGTTGGTTATTTTTCTGTAGATAAGTTTTCATCAATAGGAAAATTGAGATTACAAATATAGTATTTATATTCAATTGGGGTAGAGCATTTGAGGGATTAGAAGTATTAATAAGGTTTATAAGTATTAGCTCAGTTTAAGTTTAATTCTTTGACAGGCAGTTAGTCAAAAAGTATTTTTGTAGTTAAATTAAATATAAGTTAATCTCATTAAATTTATTAGTTTGATCATGTTTGTCAAAATGTATATATGGATGGGTTTCATCAGTATAAAGATGGTAGTTAATATTTGTGTTTTTAAATACTGTTGAAATATCAGTAAAATAGATAGAGAAAATACTCCTGGCCCGTGATTCGAACTAAGAACCATGATATTGAGAATGCAACATTTTAATATATATATTCAACTTATGCTGATTAGTTATATTATAACTAAAATATAGCTTCTATTTTAAGATAATATAATATTTTTATATATTTAACTTACATTATGAATATACTTATTCCAATGAAGTGCATGTGCTTTTTTAGACTAAAATGATGATTATCAAAATAGTTTCTGATTAGTGTCTCTATTAGAGAAGCCACGTAATTTGACTTTGTTACATATATAAATAAATAATACAATAATTTAGCATACACCAAGGAATTATTTAATGCATCTTTTTATAATAACTTTCAAAAATCTTATCAATAATATATCTAAAAAAGTATGAAGTTTATATTTTATATTATTCAATACAGTTTTGAAATATTAAATATTATTTAGTTATAAAATAGACTTAAGTAAAACACACGTACATAATATTTAATTAGTAATTAATATAAATATAATTTAAATTAAATATATTTTCATTTAATTATTCGTAAAATAACGTTGTTCAGCGAATTAGATATGTTATTAAGTGGAGGTAAATGTATAACATTATCAGGACAAACTCTTGACAAGTTTATATAATAATGATGTATATTATTAACTAAAACTGAAGTATATATTGTAACTATTCCTATACTCTAGGCGTAGTAGATCATTGATATTTGTAATCAGAATTATAATCTTAAAATATAATCACTAGTGAATATGATATATAAATAAGTAATATATCAATATATATATATATAGTGAATTTTGCATATCTAATTTAATTATACGTATATCTTCAATGGATAGTAACCATTGGTTACCATTGCTCTCTTCCATGTGACATTTTATGAAAGTCTATAGATTGGAAAACGTATATATTTTATATAAAAATCAAAGATAAAATAAAATACATCATATAAACAATGGTATTAATAACCAATTGAAACATGCACGTCACAGCATATGTATGCAATAAGATGTAATAATCTCATTCTACACACCATTATCGCATTAAGCCTGGTCACAATATCAGTTATTCGGAATATTAATAAAGTATATTTCATTTGTAAGTTATCAAATTATTATTAATTGATTATATTAATTATATTTGTACATTATCATTCTACGATTAGCATAGCTGTTTAGTTCTTAACAATTAATTCCGTGGTATATGAACCTACTTGACATGGGCTAATACTATCTTGTCACTCGTAAATATTTCTATTTAAAACTATCTTTCGTAAGTATAACAATATTAATAATAACTTATTTAATACAAATTTATCCATTAAACAATTTTTAATTAGTATTGATTTTTTTAATTTATCAAATATTCTATATATATATATATCATATTTGTTGCTTCTACCAGTATTGATAATATCTATGCATATTCACTTACTGAGTAAATGACATGTATAAAGTATACATGACATTAGTTTACAATAGTGTATACATTTTGTTAACGAAATAATAAAAAATATATTAAAATAATCGATTTAAAAATTTTAAATATAAAACAAATTTCATTTATAAATTTACTAATTCAATGCGCATTCTAACGCATTAACAAGCGCACACGTATTCACTAGTAAAGTTGCCTACAACCCCTATCTACCATGTCGTATTACACAGGTACATTACACTATATTACATAGATATTAAACTATACTATAAATAGCCTATTTAGATATCATATCATACACGAGTCTAAATACGCCCATCTTTATTCACAGGCACGGGCGAGGAAGGAAGGATATCCATGCCAATCTTAAACTCCGGTTAGATATAGTATATTCACATATAACATTATATATCTATCCATACATTAATATATAAAGTATGTATCTAGTAAGTCACGCCCTTGTGTGAATTATGTGCGTATAGTTGCTCGGGCAGTGTGTGGACCAATAACAATGATTCATGAGCGCTAGTACAATTGATTACAATAGGCATTGTTGCTACGCTAGATTAGCGTGCCTCCGTTATCTTATCTCCCACTGGTAGATGGTAGTGCGATGTGTTAGCATGACATACACACGTCCTAATGGCTATGTCTCATCGGAGTCTGCGCGTATCAGCTCAATATTAGCACCGTATTAGCTTCTTTCTTAGCTCCAATGTTAGTTCTATGTTAGTTATATCTTATCTCTATCTTGGCTCTATCTTGGCTCTATCTTAGCTCTATCGTAGCTCTGTGTTAGCTCTATGTTAGATATATCTTGGCTCGTTCTTAGCTCTATCATAGCTATATGTTAGCTCTTTCGTAGCTCTGTGTTAGCTCTATGTAGGGACTAGTCCTACGCCAACATAAAAAGGTGCGGATACGTGATATCGTGCGTAATGATAATACATATTAATGTACATCATTATTTATAAATAGTAGAATTTACACCGCGCACGACATCACCAATCCTCACGAGGCCACTCCCCCTCGTGAGACCACGCCCCCTCACGAGACCACTCCCCCTCGCGAGACCACTCTCCCCTCGTGAGACCACTCCCCCTTGTGAGACCACTCTCCCCTCGTGAGACCACTCCCCCTCACGAAACCACTCCCCTTCACGAGACCACTCCCCCTCATAAGACCACTCCCCCTCATAAGACCACTCCCCTTCGCGAGACACTCCCCCTCATTTCGCACGAGATCACCATTATCTACTGCGCTTTGTATGTAGATTGAGTACCTACATTATAGAACACTACATCTAGAATAATGTACTTGCGTTTATAATTTTATAGTCGTTGTGGTTAGTAGTTACTGTTACCAGCCTTGAAGTATCTATAGTTCAATGTAAAGATGTAGGATATTATTAGGAGAATGGAGAATCTCTAGTATTCAAATTATGATATAACATTACCCACTATAGTCGCGCAATGTATATAATACAATATAACTGTAAACCTGTGAATTCAGCTTGCATGTATTAATACATACACATGCACACACACACATAAAGCAAACCTGCAGACTTATTTGTAAGCTTCCAAAACCAACACATACTACATACTACAGAAACTAAACTGGTTTACCGTTAAACATAGATCAATTGACAACACTGTACATATTTCATACTGTAATACATACTAAATTTCCTATATACACCAATCGAATATAAAATAGAAAACACTTGAGATCATCGAATAATATACTTTTAATCACACAATCAATCAACTACTCATCTATACTATTTCACCGGAATAAACTCCCCAGGACTATAACTAACGAAAAATACTTAAACAAACTACTTAGATACTACTAACTTGAACTGGACTAATTAAGTTTATGAACTTCACTTTAATACACTCCCATACAATTAATTCATTATTATTATTATTATTATTATTGTATTTTTTATTACGGATGTCTCCGTAACTTTCGTATCACTTCCGCACAATTTATTTAAAATTGGATTTTTGTGAATTAATAATTATACAACTACTACTACAACTACACACACGCGCACACACCCTCACACCCCTCTCACCCCCTCCCCTCCCCCGCAGAAACAGCACTAGAAACCGTAGACTTCAGCACGTCGCTGCAGTGTCTGAAACGCGAGTACGAACATCGAGAACTGCTACTGAACAACGAGGTCGCTTCCGTACGATTACGCTTGACCGAACGCGAGAATACCCTTACCGATGAGATAAACAACCTCCGCAATCAGGTACACACACACACATATATATACACACATCATCTCCCCGAGGTGATAATACAGGGATTCCAGGGCATTGTATATAGTTATGACTGGGAGATGGCAATTATTTTTTATTATTTTTAATATTAAAATTATAAATTAGTAAGAAAGTAAGTTACATAAATTATAAATAATATGTCAACAAACTTAACTTTGAAACAAACTTTAAATAACTATTAAAGCATTTTAATTAATAAGGTCAAATACCTCGAAAGTCTTCTGACTATTTTATTTGTTCAAATATTGTTTTTCTTTTATAATGATTACAATAATAAAATTTATCTTATCTTATCTTATCTTAATTACATGCATTTATTTAATCATATACAAAAAATTAATTGTAAACCATTGTAAAATTTACATATTCTGATTTTGATGCGATACCATGTTATATAAACAAGTATTTATTTATTATATTTTGTTAAAAGGCCATTTCTCAGTATGTTTTTAGATTTAATCACCTAAAATATTTCAAATCATTAATAAAGACTGTAATATTATTTTATATCAATAGAAAACTATTCATAAATGCTTATTTACCTACCCTTGCCTACCATTACATAACCTTACCACCATTGTCTGTCATTACCTTTCATTACCTACGATTATCATTCTTTGCTAGATTTACACTTATACTGAGAATGTGATGAAGACCGACGAAAAGGAAAAGAACTTCTCCAACGAGATCCTATCACTGCGCCATCAGGTTATCTCTATTGTTATCTCTATTGTTCCGATTGTCTATTGTTGTTCATCGTGTTATTATGACATGTGTGCAGCTATATCAGTATTCATTTAAATGTGTATGATTTTTGTAGCGTTGAAAGTTGGGCATACTGACTACTGTTGTAGATCTACACAAAGTATCAACTGACTTTCCATATGTCCAACTGACTTTCTATATGACCTCTGACTTTTCATATGACCTCTGATTTTTGATATGACCTCTGACTTTTCATATGACCTCTGACTTTTCATATGACCTCTGTCTTTCCATATGTCCACATTTCTGTCCATGTGGTCAACCTTCCTGCAACAAAAATCATACCCTTAATAAATTTCTAACTACATTCATTATACCTATAAATATGATCTATAACTGATTTCTTATAGTGTTGTTGTTAAATGACTGTTATTAATATATGTGCCCATTTCAGCTGGCATCCCGTACTGATAGTGAAGCTAAACATACTCATATGAAGTCTCAGATGATTGATGAAATTGAACTATTAAGAACTCAGGTTATTATTATTGTCATTATTGATTAATATAATTATTATTATTATTATTTTTATTGTTATTATTTTTATTATTATTAATTTGTATTATCATTAATTTATATTATTATTTTTATTATCATTATAATTATTATTATTATTATTATTATTATTATTATTATTATTATTATTATTATTATTATTATTATTATTATTATTATTATCATTATAATTATTATTATTATTATTATTATTATTATCATTATAATTATTATTATTATTATTATTATTATTATTATTATTATTATTATTATCATTATAATTATTATTATTATTATTATTATTATTATTATTATTATTATTATTATTATTATTATTATTATTATTATTATCATTATAATTATTATTATTATTATTATTATCATTATAATTATTATTATTATTATTATTATTATTATTATTATTATTATTATTATTATTATTATTATTATTATTATTAATATTATTATTATTATTATCAGTGTTATTATTATGATGAGTAAGCAATAGCACTAAACATATCACATGATTAACGGGTGACACCTTCACAATCAGGTGATCTCCTATTCGAAGTGCAAGTCTGACTCAGACCACAACGCCGAACACCTCTCATCAGAAATAGACAGACTACAGTATAAGGTACAATACCAGCAATGCGGCACCCATCACCTTCATGTAGTGTAACCACTGCAGTTAACACACTCACATTCTCATACATACACGCACACAGTTACTTAGTATTAATACACATACACACAGTTACTAAGATACTTACCAAGTTTAAGGAATCCGTGAAATTCGTTTATCGATCAATTTCCGTAAACTTAATTTTCTCTTATAATTAATCGTATATCATTATTAATTTAAATTATATTCACTGCAATGAAATGTACACCAACATGTATACATATAACCACAATGCATACAGTTAACGAATTTCTCCGAGGGATATAAAAGTCTCGAGAACAAGGAGATTAGTTACATGAACGAAATAGAGGCGCTCAGGAATCAGGTTTCAACGATACATTCAACCGGATCAATGTATATTTATCTCATACGTATCTCTTCCACCTAACAACTACCTTCCTTGCTATATCCTTTGTGTCATTATCTTACTATGTGTCACTTTATTCCGTCGTGTCGCACACTTTTCTCTATCTCATTGACTGTGTAATTGTAATGCTTTTATATTAAAGAATGTAATAATGGGCTTAATATATTTATACATATATATATACATATATATATATATATATGTATAGCGTTATACTCTAATGATATTAACTACTACTGCTGCTGTTATACAGGTATACGAATATTCCAAGTGTAAGACGGAGTCGGATGGCTTAGAAGCGCAGAACAGTCGTGACATCTCCGCCTACATTGATCAGGTTTGTTATCAGTGTGTGTAACTCCCCCCGCTCTACTTTAACGTGTAGTGGTGTGCGCAACTCTCATTTCAGTGTGGCATCGTTGTGGTGCTGTCAATAGTTTGTGTGAATAATTCTGATTAATTTAATTTGTGAATATTATATATATATTATATTTTATATAGATTGAAGAATTACAAAAAAGTTATGAATCCACAAAAAAGCAAAGTGAACATAATATCAATGATCTAAAACTTGCGAGGAAGAAATCTCTAAGGTTTGTAAGCAGTAGATCATCCTAATTATATACGTGTGTGTGTGTGTGTGTGTGGGTGTGTGTGTGTATTTGTTTTTATTTGTTATCAACAAAATTAATTTATTGAAATAAATATCCAAAAATATTATGCCTAATTATTAAAATTTATAAATAAAATATAATAAATATATATATATATATATAAAATCATATATAAAATATATATATATATATATATTAGTTAGTTAAATGAATTATTCCGTGTTTAATTATTCATAATTTACTTACTATAATGTATTAATTTTGTCCGGGAAACAACAATCCCGAAATAAGCAAGTAAGCAATGTATTAAAAATAACGGGTGATTATATTTGTATATGATTACAAATATTTAAATATTTTTTAAATATTATTGTGATAATAAATTTAAATTTATAATGATATAATAAGGAGCTATTAAATAATATTTAACCGAAATTATATCTTTGATTAGCAAATAATAGTCTGAATTTATATAACCATTAATGTTATATGTATAGTATACATTGTATACTATTAAAAATATTAATTTTAATTAATCTTCTACATAATTTTTATATGTATTATTTTTTTATGAAAATATATATATATATAATTTATATTTCTAGTGTAAGCTAAATTTAGCCGTTTTCTAATGGTATATTAACTAATTTTAAACTTTTAATACTATTAATGACCATTAATCATAGCATCTATACGACTATAATGTATACTGTAACACTCACTGTACATCGTAGATTATCTTTACATCTCTAATGTGTTTACATTATCAATCTTTACACAGTGCGGAAAGTGAGTTAAACGCTATGAGGAGTGAAATTGACTCCCTTCAACTGAAAGTGCAAACTCTGAAAGCGATCAACGAAGATCACTTGAACAAAGAAATTAGCAAACAACAAATTATAAACGATAAACTTCATTCTGATGTTAGTGTAAAGATATTCTGTGTATATATATTCAAATATGTATATATATACATATCAATTATTTTCGCAATATACTAATTTGTTGTATCACTGAAAAGAGATAAACTGTTTAACTGATAGTAAATCAGTTTAGTATTGTTATAAAAGTATACACTCTAGTTTCTAAGAATGTATTTTTCACTATTACTAGAGGTGTTTTATTAATCTATTATTAAACATGATATTATAATTCAAAAACAATATTTTCTATTATAAATAAATATTCTATATAATTTATATAAATGTTTATAAGAATTTATTTCATTATTAATATTATAAGAAATTCAATCAATAAATGTTAATTAAATTAACTTAATTTATATACTAAATTTAAAAGATTTAATTATAAATATTTATAACAAATTTATTGATAAAAAAAAATCTAATAAAAAGAGAAAAATCAATAATACCATGCATAAAATAGTATTAGAAATTTAGAAAATATAATGTCATATAAAATAATCAAATATTGATAGTGCTGTATTAAATAGCATAAATAGCTGGGATCTATATATATATATATATATAGATAACTTGTAACACCACCCTTATTCTCTTTATTCCTTTAATATAATAAACCTACAGATACAGATCTATTTATCTTATAGTACCGTAATATATTAATAACGTACTTAACGAATTCATCATCAGGTGAAAAAGAGCAAAGACAACGACGAGATTCGCAAACTGAACTGTAAAATAGCGCAGATAGAGACTGCCAACGTTGATTTAAGGTGCAAGTTGAATACGGCTACCAAACCTCCATCGTTAGTCTACCTATTAATGCTATTCTTTGTATACAAATTGTAATCATATTATTTTGTATTACATTTAGTTACAAGTCGAATAATATTTTATTATTTGTATTTATTTATATAGTTTATTTGGTGTTGTTTTAACAATAAGGGTTATTGTAACTATGATAAGATTTAGCTTCTACAATTACCAACGTGTTCCAAATTCTAAATCTAATAATACTTATAATTAAGATATATTAATATCCTCGTAGTAAATTGAAGCCGAAGAAATCGGCTACCATAGAACCCGCGAAAACGAAATCCACGCAAACCGTAGGCACGACCTCCGCGACGCCGGTGACCTCTACGAGCAGCGCTTCGGTGACCTCTACGCCGAGTAGCCCGTCTATGTCCAGCGATCAGACCGCGATGATGGGATGTAGTGCCGGAGATGACCACAAGGGGGCGCTGTACCACGGCGACGACGACGACACCGATGCCACTACGCTGACCGATAGCACTATAGCCGAGGCGGTGGCGCCGTCTGGTGTAGCTTCTCGACGTAAGAAATCTAGACTCTCCAAGACACGAAGTTAGTTTTCGCTTACTTACGAGGTGATTATTTAATTTTTTAGTTTCTTAATAACTACTTACTTGGTTACTTATTTAATTACTTAATAACTGAATTACTTTCTTAGTTACATATTTGCTTTCTAAGTTAATTACGTACTTACTCACTCCCTTAATTAGTTACTTTTAGTTTTATAAGCCTGTTCTTTGATTAACCACTAACATTAGCAACACTACCACCAGCACTAATATAATCAGTACTAATGCCAGCACCTCCACAACTACCAACACCACCACTATTACCCCCATCATTACCATAACTACCTGCACCACCACTATTACACCCATCATTACCACAACTACCAGCACCACCACTATTACACCCATCATTACCACTAATACCCCCATCATTACCACAACTATCGTCACCACCAGTATTGATCGTAATAATTATATTTACTCTTAAATATATTTCATTCAAAATAATGCTTGAAATCAACAAAAGTCATTTGATAAACGATGCTTATTTCCCATCCTCGTAATATCAGACTACCCCCTGCGTAGTATACTTTATTATCTACAAGCGCTCGAAATCAACGGCTCTAGACACATACAAAGCTACTATCATCAATTATATGTATTTACTGTTTATATAATTACTATTCACACATACATATACATACTTACTATCATAATAATATCCTACTTGTATACTATATATAATATTGATCATATATGTGTTGTAGTCTATATATATATACACATGGTATACCATATATAGCCTATCTCCATTGCAAACTTATTATTCATCTATTATTCACGCGATATACATGCGTAATTCTCATATGCTATATATACACGCGATGTACTCGGTTTAACGCATGCCGATTACCCATCAGCTAAAGAGGCTGCTACCACGATGGTGAAACATACGTGCGACGCCTACCCCGCCGCCCCTACTGACACCCCCACCGATAACTGTTAGTTACCACGGTTACGCCACCACCACCACCATCACCGGTGTATTACATCATGTCTGTCTATGTTGACAGTGTGTAGTATATGCAATATACAATATCCTTAATAGTATATACAACATCTATGTATATATATATATATATATATATATACGTTTAGATATGTTTAATATTATTTATAAGAAATTGTAATCAATTTATATAGCTGATCATCGAAATATGATATGTCCTTGCGTGGAATGCCAAAACTATTGTGAGTAATAGATTATAATTATTAATATTCATTACAATTAGATGTATTCGTATAACGTAATATCGTTATTCATCTATAATATATACATATATATATATTAGATTAATAAATAAATCTAGATGTTTTAATAACAAATATGAATTAACATCAACGCTTATAAAACTATTGACAATTATTGTAGTCGGTGTTGGTGGTGATTGTAAATGTGTTTGCCACGATACTAGTTAGTCCTTATATAAACTAGTTATATATATATATATACACATCTAATACCAAATAGAATCCCATATTTTATACGTATATTAATCCATTTCGGCATACATAAACCAAGGTGTTTTTTTATTAATTGTAAACCCAATGTTAGTTTTTGTACCATGTCGATTTAGGTATCAATTCATATTTATTTTTTTTCCATATTTTTGTTTACCTAATAAATTATATATTATTATTATTATTATTGATATATATTGTGTATATACTGTTAATATTTTTTGAATTTGTGACTATTTACGCCTGCATATATTTACATTATAACTAAATACATAGGCGTTCTTGGTTCAGACGATGACACACTGAATCTAATAAGAGTATCGCAGGACGTCACTGAACTTAAATCAGAGGTTCAATAAGAAGCTATATTATACTACATTATACATTATATAAGCAAGTTCCTATATATATATATATATATATTATTAGATTATTATTTAAAATATCAACTTTTCTTCATTTTCTTTATATTTTTCCTTTCTCGATAATCAATTAAATATTCATTAATAATGGATATCATAAAGGTGAAGCCTTACTATCTTTGATTATATATATAAACAAATTTGTTAATAACCGTGCAGTTTCATAGATTAGACATATTAAACATTTCAAATATACGTAAGTGATTCAAGCTAATATTTGATAATGTGGCTTCACCTGTATTTTGTTTGCCCAATAATATACATTATAGCCTGATAATTATTCATAATACATCTTATTCAAATACCCCCGCCCTTCAAATACCCCCACCCTTCATTTACACCCTATCCACACGTGTTTCAGAATGGAAAACTAAAGGACAAACTCGTAAAGAGCAATCATTTGAAAGCTTTGCTAAAGACAGAACTCAGCCGATTGTACGAACTCATCAAGGTAGTAGTAGTTCATTCTCATAGAGTTCAAAGTTCATCAATGTATTACACATAATTATCTAAGATTTGATTATTTATATTTGACGCGATTTATATTCATGTAATAATAATATCATAATTAATAATATTGTATTTAAATATTTGACCCCACATTGATAATTCTAATGACCTCTGATATCTGATATAAATATATATATATATATAATTATATAGTTAACTATTGTTATTAATTAATGTAGTCGAACAATGACAGAAAAGAGAAAGCAATAAACGAGTACGAGAGTTAGTAAGAAATAGTTAATACACGTAATGCATTAACTATTTAGATATATCTGAAAATTAATCATATGGATATATCTGAAAATAAATCACGCAGTTATATCTAATATAATATAACTATATCTAATATATCATATATCTATATTTATATATCACAATTTAAATATCTAATATATCACGCAGTTATATCTAATATATCTAATTATATATCTAATTATATTACGTAGCCAATTCCGTACATATATCACACTATTATATCTGTACATAAATCACCGTTATATCTGTACACATATATCACAGGTAAACAGAATATCTAGATCTGTTTCTAGCCGAGAGACTTCGTAGAATAATGCAATAGTCAATATATGTATATATATAACCTTTTATACCTTCGATATGGAATCTCATTAGGAAAGAAACTGTATTATTAAATTAAGATTTAATTAATAAATATGTATTATCCTATTACGACAACTTCTTTATTCTGATATAGATGTATTAGTTAATAGTATGACTCATTAACAGACAATACATTGTATATTATTTAATTTCATATATACTTTCATATAAACATATATATATTTCAAATATATAAATATATTAAATATATTAAATATATATTTCTTACAAACTGATTATAATTAATTAGAAACAATAATAAAAATAGATATTGATCGTTCTGTTTAGTAATACCATTCTAATAAGCTTAATGATCTACATGTAATCTTATCTACTATATAGATGATAATCTAATTCATAATATAACTATTTAAATATTACATTTTAATCTATACATTAATTAATATACGACACTAAAATCTACGCCAATAAAAATATACTTACATTTATTCATAGATCTATATGTATATGTATATATATATATAATAATAATAATCAGAGTTTGGCATTAGCCTGGATGAACGAAAAAGCAGAGCTTATCAAGTCGTTCACCAAATGTGATTGTGGGGGGAAAAATTATGTATAAAATTAAAATAATATTAAATAAAATATTAGATTATAATATAAATTTCTATCCAGGATATCATTAAAAAAATAGTCATACAAAAATCTACCTAGAATACTTTATATCGATTGCCAATGAAAGTCGATAAAGGTGTATCAACTTGGAGGATTTGGGGTTTCTATATCCAATGCCTTAAGGAACTCACTTTCGCCAAGAGTAAGAGCACTGGCAACAATTGCCCCCATACAACAATTGTATCCTCATCCCCGACACGAACCATTACCGGCCACATAAATAATCAATACAAAGTACTCGTGAATATCTTATATTTAATATTTAATATTTAAAATAAAAAATTGACTTCCTGAATAGAAAATAATACTGAGTGTTAAATAAAATGTAATATGTAAGTAATTAAAAGTAAGTAATAACAAATATGTACAATTAAAAACTTAATAAAAAAATAAAAATAAAATAAAAATGCAAAAAACCCCACAATCATTCTCATCATGTATTTAAAATAAATAATTGAATAATATATACCTACAAAAATATAAACCAATAAAACACTAATATTAAAATTGTATAACAAATTATAAAAATATATTAAAAAAAAAAACTAACTAAAAGCTATAAAAGCTATAAATATGAATATATATAATATATATATATATATATATATATAATAAGTATATGAATATATACATAATTTGTGTAATCTATACATGCTAACTTATTCTTTCAGATAGTTATATAGAGTTCACCTGTAATATCTATTAGCTCTATAAAGCTAAATAATTGCTAATCTGATCTGATCATTTCTTCTACTAGTAACTATGGTTTAAAATAATTATTATTTATCTCTAAAATTGACAACATATTTATATTATTGTATATTATTGATAATTCACTAATGTAATAGTTATTTCATGCTTTTTTTAGTATGCATATATTGATAAATAACATTATTTATTAAAAAAAAATATTTATTAATTATTTATTAAAAGTTATACATTGAAATTATTTCATTTTGATAATTTTTTATAAATTATACTATTATAAATTCATTTTTAATTTTATAAATTTCTTTTTTTACATTGTTATTTTTATACTAATAATACATTATATATATGTGTATCTAATAAATAGATATCTAAATATATCTGAATTAAGTGGGGAGGCTCACTTTCATCTAAACAATGCTATTTTAGCTCTATCTAAAAACGCTCATGATAAATGACTATTTGAGATAATTACTTAATTCTTTTTTATTCAACAGATACATTACTCCATCATATATATTCTGTCTTTATATAAATATAATTAATATAAAATGGTGTAAAAAATGTTCACAATTAGTTCAATATTTTTGTATATTAAAATGCAAGTTTATCATAATTTATTTAATTAATATAATATATAATAATAAATCCAACAGGATTCATATATATTTATATGTTATACATTTACAGTAAAATTTCAGTAAAAACATAATTGAATTTTTAAAAACATAATTGAATCTGACATCGCTAGATCACATCTCTAGCATTATTAGGGTAAATTTTTCCTTTTCCCTGATCCATTTCCTATATCCATCTAGATATTTTGAACCCTATTATACTTATACAATATTTAACTATCTATCTTTTCTTACTAACTCCCTTCATCTAACAAACATATCATCGGTACTCCCATTCAAGTGACGTTCTTTAAATCCCGAAACCCTCAAATGAACTCTCATAGCCTTATTTGTCATCTTTGTAATGATGTTAACGATCAACTCAGGTGAATGTCAACATGAACATCAACTCAGATCTTAATATGCTAACCACTTGAATAACTATAAATAATTTACTAAAGAAATTAAATAAACTTATATTTATAAATTAATAAAAAATAAAATTTAAATAAACAACCTATATTGTGATCAGGATGGGGTCAAATACGTATTTGTATTTAAATACGCTGATTTTGTGTATTTGTATTTGTATTTGAATAATTATTCTGTGATGTATTTGTATTTGAGTGTCGTATTTGGTGTATTTGATCAAATACACTTTTAAAAATATTTTAATAGAATTTAGAATTAAAACAATTACTTTATGAAAGTAAAAAAATTACCATTTATATTAAATAATACAAATAATATAATAGAACACTAATTTTTAAAGAATTTTATGAATACTATATATATAAATTTATGAGTTTATATTCTATATAGAATATGTATAAAAATTATAACTTATAATATCCCAAGTAATCAGTCTATTGTTTATAGTTTTTTATTTTATCGATTTTCTTTAGTAATTAAATATATTAAAATAGATTTCAATTAATTATTATACAATCTGGTATAGGGTAAGGATTATTATTTTATATAAAATATGATCATATGATTTAAAATATGATTAATAAAATGATTTAATATTTAATGTGTGTTATATTTGTATTTTGTATTTGTATTTGATAAAATGTATTTGTATTTGTATAAAAATGTAATAAATATTTGTATTTGTATTTGTATTTGATTCTTTGAGATAAATGTATTTGTATTTGATAAAGTGTATTTGACCCCAACCCTGGTTGTGATTGATATTAAATTTCATGGCATATGTAACAAATCACATATATAAAATAATATACGTTATCCCATTTAAATATCTTTCACTGAAACTAAATTAGCGAATATCAATATCACGTATAAGCTAAATATCCGAACTGGCTACATTAAAAGATCACTCTAATTTACTTTCTCAACTTCACACAGTAGATATTTGATAACTCCCTACTTTCCTGTTATCTTTCTATCTCTTTATGTTTATTTACAGCGTTAAATACTCATTCCCTAAATCTTTGCCATATATAATACGTGTTCAACGGGATCGGTACTCATAACTCTCTTTTCTTACTGTATTCTCTTTCTATCGTTATAGCAATATTTACTTTTTTTATTAAAGTTGATGATATTCAACTTTATGTTTTCTCCCAACCAACAACCTATCAGTCCTACTATTACCTGATAATGATATTAATGAATGGTTTATCATAATATCCTCTAAAATACATTATTGAATAATTCGCTAACTTATGCTAATTTCCCCATTTTTATTAATAATCATGTAATAATATTTAATTCTTCACCCGCTTTGTAGCGAATTACCATTTAGGAATTAGGAAAATAAACAAAATTTCCCAATTACAGAATATCGGAAGTCATCGAAAATTAATATATCAGTCAGCACTTATTAAAAAATCCTTATTTTCATATCTTATCAAATATCTATACGATTGTATGTCTATGTTTATTAACGATATATATATATATATTATATTTATAATGTAAAAGCAAAGTCTTTAAGTTTAATCGTTTATTAGTAAGAAAGATTGTATGTGTGATACATATGTACAATAGGTGTTGTGATTCGTTATCTACGTTTCAACGGTTATGTCAGCGTTTTCGTCGCCTAAACACTTCTCGAGGACTTCAAGTTTATGCTGCGTAGTGGCGTTACCCGTGTCCCGTTCCTCGCGATACTCTCTGATACGCAAACTTATCAAGTTCTTGTAGTCGATGAACACCTTATCCGGTAGACTGTTGGCTGCCTCACGAAACTTCTCGTTGTCTATATAGACGTATATGTTAACATTATAGTTTACGCGGTTATATTTCGTAAATTTAGAATTCCTATATATTAATCTATCTAGATCCTATATATATTTGTTGATGATTATAATTATATAAATCATTTTCTATAAATTATAATCGCTTATATATATAAGTGATAGTCGGGGTCTATGGCTCAGTGGGCCAACCAACAACTAGTAAGCCAGAGGACCCGGGTTCGACTCCAGGCAGTTCTTGCTTTTCTCTTGCGTTTATCAAGAACTTAATAAACGTTCAATCAAAACACAAGACAAAAGTTTTACTATTTGTATTGTATTGTCCGGGGCCCCTCGCTGTTATTTATAACATGTATAAGTATATGACTTCATGAGGGGTCCATTTATATCCACTATTTGTATTGTATTCAATATATATATATATATATAAGATTTCAATAAATATATATAAGTAACCTGTTAATTTAGAAACAATCCAGCCAACCAGCATACAAGTTCCCACTCCGATGGGCATCACCCACATATAAGACAATGCGTAGAAATTCTCTATTCCGACTCTAGATGTCACAGTAATGTATGTATTAGTTACACAGTGATATTATGTAATACCGTTTGTTAATAGTGTGTGTATACCCAGTGTATACCAATGTGCTGATATAACGTGTTTAACACCTATCGATTGTCACGAGTTAAAACTTTTCATTTTTAAATTACTTATTTTTAATAATTAATTAATGCGCGCTTTTAGAATATTGTAACAATATATCATACACTTATAATCTTAAAAACAGCTTGGAAACACCGATACAAATATTATTAAAATCAGATTGATCATTATTACTGTTCCTATATCAGTATGTGTCTGATTATCACACTGCAGTATACTGCAGTGTGATAATCCGCCATCGAGATAATCGTTAAAACAAGTTATTCATTAATATTTCTGAATCCGTACTTTTGCAATTAATTTATCATGATACTGCAGTAGTCTATGATCTTATATAGCAATTACTTTTTTGCTGACAGGTCTAGACTTCTATATATACCTTGGTTCACTCTCATTTATTATGAGGAAGCAATCTGATTATTATTATTAACTAAATTTAAACACATACTATGTTATATTTTAAACTAATAGCGTATTTGCACATTTAGATGTTATTTAGATGTCTAAATGACTATGCAGTTTATAGATAATTATAAATAGATAGGATAATATTACGGAAAATAATACGATATTTATAAATATCAGAAATGCATACCCTTTAGAAATGATATCATTAATAGAAACAACAAATAATAATACGCATATGGATACCCTCATAAACATTTTTTGATTTAATTCATCGGAACAAGGAAGAGATGAAAGAAGTTCATTTAGTATATATTTATAATAAATTGTTATTTCTATTAGAAATTAATATATACATATATTATACATTCATATATGACATTATAACTAGCAATAGGCCTAAGCAATTATAGTAAATACAAAACTAGATTTGGAACCATGAAGCTATGATTATATAAATAGCCTATATACTCATCATATTCTATTTGAAATAATTCCAGATTAAGACGGATAATATATATTTAATCTATTTAGGATAATAATATTTTGATATTGGATATATACTATAGATATTGATTTCATGCGCTAAATTCAACTTAAGTTAATAATATAATTATATTGTTTATTAAAAGTACTTGTTACTTAAATTATAATTGTATTAATATATAGGTATGCGCTACTTCTATAATAAAAATCAATTTTAAGATAGTAATAATAATAATAAGATTTGCAATCTTCGTGTTTTATTTTCAAAAAATTTACAAACTTTGTGTTTTATTTTCAAAAATTTTACAAACTTGGCATAATATTTGCACATTATATTCGTAAAATGTTCGAAAATCACTTTCGTATTATTTGCTTACATTTTCATATTTATGTAAAAATATACAGAAAGTTACAAAATTTATAAATCATTTACAATAATTTTAAAAATTCACAAATAAATTACAAACATTTTTGAAATAGCTTCAATTATTGGTTTACTGGGAAACAACTAACGGATCTTTCATTGGAATCAATATCTTGGGATCATAGTGAATAGAGGCACAGTGTTTAGTTCCTATAGAAATAAGCTGAGGGTGATATTTCTTCCAAGGAATCGCAGAGATGTTAAACCACAGCATCATGATGAGACTGCTAATACCACCCACGAATGCACCCTATTCATTAGTAGTAGTAATAGTAGTAGTAGTAGTAGTAGTAGTAGTAGAAGTAGTAGTAGTTACAGTAGCAGTAGTAGTAGTAGTTGTAGTAATAGTACTGGTAGTTGTTTGAATTTATTACAACCATGGTATTAGTAGTGTGGTAATAATTGTAGTAGTAATATAAATATGTTTATGTAAATGACAATATCTATTATCAAATATGTAGTAGTAGTAGTAGTAGTAGTAGTAGTAGTAGTAGTAGTAGTAGTAGTAGTAGTAGTAGTAGTAGTAGTAGTAGTAGTAGTAGTAGTAGTAGTAGTAGTAGTAGTAGTAGTAGTAGTAGTAGTAGTAGTAGTAGTAGTAGTAGTAGTAGTAGTAGTAGTAGTAGTAGTAGTAGTAGTAGTAGTAGTAGTAGTAGTAGTAGTAGTAGTAGTAGTAGTAGTAGTAGTAGTAGAATCAGTAGTAGTTGCAGTAGCAGTAGTAGTAGTAGTAGTAGTAGTAGTAGAAGTAGTAGTAGTTACAGTAGCAGTAGTAGTAGTAGTTGTAGTAATAGTACTGGTAGTTGTTTGAATTTATTACAACCATGGTATTAGTAGTGTGGTAATAATTGTAGTAGTAATATAAATATGTTTATGTAAATGACAATATCTATTATCAAATATGTATAATATGTTATATATATGATGTTATTTATATAATATTTTATATATATATGTGTGTAGATTAAATTGATTTAATTATATTCGTAGGCCTATATAGGCCTACATATCGTATAATACTAACGTAATAATTGGCTACGCGAAATGTTCCTCCGAGAAGAAATACTCCCAATATTGGACAGGAAGTGGAGCCTAGCAAAGAAGCTGAAACCTTTAATGTTAACGATTATCTGCCACACTCTTTTAAATCATACTCAAGATGTGTATACTAGTGATCTAAAATGAGCCAAAATTCCCTGCTTCGAAACAACTGAAACATCCAAAATATATGATTCGAATGATTCGAATCATCCTAAATTGTCGTTTCGAACCGAATCCAAAATATATGATTTGAATCATACTAGTGTCGCTATGAACAGAATCCAAAATATATGTTGCGAAACATCTGAAACATCCTAATTTGTCGCTTTGAATGGCTCTAACCTCAATATTAGAGAATAAAGTTGATGCGTATGTATAAAGTCTATACATGCATGATTCGTGTAACAAGTAAAACATCCTAATTTGTCGCTTCGAATGGCTCTAACCTCAATATTAGAGAATAAAGTTGATGCGTATGTACAAAGTCTATACATGCGAAGGTTTCAAATATTATTATTTTTGTTAAATTATGTAATCGAAGTTTTCAAATATTAAAATTATTCATTTCGAAGGTTAAAAAAGGAAAATTATTCATTTCGAAAGTTTCAAATAGTAAATATATTCATTTCGAAAGCTTAAAATAGTAAATAATAGTCATACCCAACCTGGCATTGCTCAGTTTTTGATTGTTTGTCTATCTATTATTTATTAAGTATAGCTATTCATGATTCTACATTGCTAGTATATACAATTAAATCAATTTGAGCTCAAATACAAACAAATGTAGACAAATAATTTAAAAATACAAAAAATATGTCAAAATATATTTAAAAAAAAATTTCTAAAAATAATATAAAAAATATAATATTTATATATAATATATTAAAATAATATTTCAAAAATTAGAGGAAAAATATAAAAAAAATTCAAAAAATATTTCAAAATATATTTTTTTAAATATCGAAAAATATTTTTAAAATATAATAAATATTTCAAAATATATTTTAACAAAATGTTGAAAAATATTTGTTATAGACATTTAACTAATATATTATTATAAATTCAATTACTTTGCTTAGAATATAATATAAAGATTATATATATAAATCAAACTTATATAAGAAATAATATTATAATATTATATTTCCGTATTTAGTAAATACTATATACAATATTTATTAAATTTGAATATAATATTTTAGTTCAAAAGTCATTTTTATAGACATTTAACTAATATATTATTATAAATGAAATGTCTTTGCTTAGTTTATAAACAAGTTATACATATTAGTGATTGTTACTTGCCATCGTTTATAAAAGAATCCATTTGATAAAATATTTATACAATTTAATTTAATTTTTATAAATGTAGCGAATTCTTTAAAATTCCATAGATAATAAACATATTCGAGCTATATTACTGGCTCGGCTCGTTCGAGCCAAGATCAAACTCGACTCGACTCGAAAAACTCTGCTCGTTTTAGATCACTAGTGTATACACTATATACACAAATATATGAATATATTCATATATTATAAATTAATAATTAGTTTCAATCTTTTTTATGATTGTAAATAAATATTATAAAATATGGGTTCGTAAATTATAAATGATTTTATACAAAGAGTAAATATACAAATAAAGTAGGGGTATATATATATATATATATATATATATATATATATATATATATTACCAACTGAATTATATAATGCATACCTACAATGTAATAAATTAGATTTAGGATTATTAAATGTAGTCCTATGTGTTATTCAAAATGTGTTTATTTTGAGTTATTAATAATTATAGAATCATTATATGAATGTTATTAGGATATTAGTAAAGGAGGAGGGAGGTAATATATGATATAAAAATAGGGACGCTTCTCTGTGCTACTACCATAGTTGTTAATATATAGGTATAGGTATTGATATTGTTACCTGGGTTATGTGTCCAGGCATATTAGCTACAGCCAACGCTATGAAGACTGCCGCCATGCCGTATATCAACACTGTTACGGATGTGGGTAACGATTATATATAGAGGTATATATATATATATATTAAAAGAGTAATAGTACAGTAATTATACGAAAATATATGACCGTATCAACTTTATATATCCTATTATAGGATCTATTTTACCCTACTTATATCATAGTTTATGTGTTATAGTCCCTTTCATTTGATATTGTATCACAATATAAAATATAGGTATAATATTATTTATTAACTAAAAATTAATTGCAAATTATTTAATTTTTAATAGAAATGTGCTTATTTAAATATAACCAATTAAATATTATATAGGATACTACACTAGATTCTTAAACTCAATAAGGCATATTATAATAATTATTAATATTATTATTTTTATATCAGATTTAAGTTTTTACAGTAGGGCAATTATAGAAACAGAGCTTATCGAGATAATTGATATATCATATATATAGCCTAATTGAATATATTGAAATATCGCGGTATCGATATGAGTATAACATGTGGTTAATATATACGGTAATATATATATATATATATATATATATATATATATATATATATATATATCCACGATATATTAGTACAGTCAACTCTCGGTAAGTCGGACTACGGATAAGTCGGACTTCTCGATAAGTCGGACACATTTAGTTGGTTTGGTTGTATTTGTATCTAGTTCCATGTTAAATTAATCGGATAAGTCGGATAAGTTGTATTGGATAAGTTGGACTTTTCTATAAGTCGGACACATATATATTATAGTAATTTTTATGATTTTTATACTGGATAAGTCGGAATTTTTATAATTTGTCAGAAATGTTTACTTTAAATAATAAATATTATAATGTTAGTAAGTAATATAATTGAATACAACATTTTCTGTTGCTGATTGCTGATAATTCCATATTTCGGTAACCATTTAACTCGCTCTGAGCATTTCATGTATTATTTGCATGATATTCTAATTAATATATATTAATCTCGGATAAGTCGGACATCTCGCTAAGTCGGACACTTTTCCCGGTCCCTTGCGAGTCCGACTTATCAGGAGTTGACTATATAACTCTGAGAAAGTAACTTAATACGCGTATTAATTCCGCGGACAGTGCCCGAATACCGACACTCTCGGTATCTCAGAAATCATAAATCCTACAAAAAATGTTAATCTAACCATTATTGAATAAAATATTCATAATTATATAAATAGTCTAAATAAGTATTTTTTAATTATTCAAAATAGTGCTGATATATCCATAAACTGATTTTTTTTATTACGTTTTTAAATTTATGAAAACAATTTTAACTTAAAACTTCTCTAGAATATACAAATGTATCGTTATAAAATAATAATAATATATTATTAAACACTATAGAATTCTAAACATTATATACACAATTTCTATATTTTTTATTAAATATTAATTAGGTTAAAATCATATATATAGAGGTCTTATAAATCCCTAATACGGACAATGCCAGTAGTCTTAATACGGACACCCTATACGGACAATGCCAGTAGTCTTAATACGGACACCCTAATACGGACAATGCCAGTAGTGTTAATACGGACACCCTATACGGACAATGCCAGTAGTCTTAATACGGACACCCTACATGTATAACCAATTAGCGATCAACATGTGAACTATTCTGATTTTCCTAAAAATCGCGTGTGTTTTAATATTAATATCAACAATGAAGCTAAATCTAAACAAATTATTATTTAGATACTTAACTTTTATTATTAATTAATAAAATAATAAAAATGAATTACTAATTAAATTATATTAAATTATTCATAACATTAATTATAAATAATGTAATTGTAATTTATCTGATTTGTTCATCAATAATATATAGTTTATCTAGTGATATATAAAGTGTCCGTATTCGGACATGGGTACATAATATGGACAACCCGTTATCTATTGAATTAAAAGATTAAATACAATTTTAAAATCACAATAATATCCATAATCATATAATATTAAAGTATTGTAATTTTTGAATACAAATATTGAGTCATAAAATGTTAAGACAATGTATTATTAAAGTGTCCGTATTAGGTTACTTTCCCAATATGTTATAGTTTTATATTAATTTAAGTTAAATATAAATATCGACCGGTTATCTATATGTTGAATATATACTAATATTGTACTCGTACAATGCGACAGTCTTTATACTCTCAAAACATTAAATAATAGTGCATTGCGTAATAATATAAACAATACAATTACCGAATAGTTTATTGATCTTTGTGGCTTTAGTGTCAGAGGTATCGCGCATCAGTGGTTTCAAGAGATCTTCCCACGTGTTCGCTGAGGCCGCACTTAAACTCGACGATATCGAACTGTAGAACATCACATTCAGTATATGTATATGTATATATATATATTTATAATTAATAATAGCTGTAATAATAGATTAATAGTTTAATAATATCTGTATAGACCTATACTATAGTTATACCTATATATATATATATATATATATATATATATATATATATAGTTATGGATACGGTATATAACGGCTATGGGTATATTGTTAGATTTCAATGAGTATTAACACATATATAGATACGGCTATATTATTAATTATAAACATAGGGTGAGAAAGTCTTGATATCAGACTATATCGGACCACTATATATAGTCTACTATATACCACTATAGTGGTCCGATGGGCAGGTGAACAATACGCGTGTACACATTGTATACAACGATAGTCTGTATACATGTATAACTGCCCACCTGTATAACTGTCCACCTGTATAACTGTCCACCTGTATAACTGTCCAACTGTATAACTGCCCACCTGTATAACAACACATACCCTTAACAGTATCGACGTATACGTCTGTATGTATGTATGTATGTATGTATATATAACAAACTATAGTAACAGCGGTGCAATAACCTCAAAGCTCCGCTGTACAGAATAGAAAGGAATAGTCCGTTGAAACCCGGCCACTCTTTGAATAGACTGCTAACGAATAAGGGAAGGAGCTGCAAATGTCGGGTGTATCGTATAGGCTACGACGTATATCTGTTATTTAGACTACTCATAATTCTATACAATTCAATTTTCTCGACATATATCATAATTACAATATTCTATTTATACTAATGATGCGTAATTTATGAATTAATATGAATTTTTAATAATATCAGCATTAATAATAGTAGTGATATTTAATTTAATAAATTCTCTTAATTCACATATTAGGTATACCTATAGGCTATCATATATATATCCTATCACTGATCAAATTAATCTCGCCCACAACATATATCCATCCTATATATATATATATATATATATATAAAATTACATACTTCTAAAACTTATATAGATATTATTAAAATTACAAACACCGATCAGTATTCATCTATTATGTAATAAATTAAAATACTCCACCTCTATGTATCTATGCATTTGTAGAATATATATATATATATATATATATATAATAATAGTTTTAGTTTTACAGATTAAGTTGACGACCGAGATAAAAAAAACCCAGGTATTATAGGTCTATAGAAGTCCAATAGAAGTTCTATTGAACTTATCGAGATACCAACCTGCTATTGGTAATGGTATAATTAATACAAAAATGAATAAATATAAAGAATATAAATATAGTGTACTTCTATTTTTTTCATTTGTGTTCTGTCACATAACAAAATCAATACAATAAAATTAAATTTAACTCTCAATACCAAGAATATCATCATGTATATAAGAATAAAATATAATAAAAATATACAATAAAATATTTAAAAAATATTTAAAAAATGTAAAAAGCAACTAATAATAATAAGTCAACTTTAAAAAATCAAAGAAAACGAAAGACCAAAGTAGGCTACAAAGATATCTATACAATACGAACACATTAAAATAGTTAAAATGAAGGAAAGATAACCATGTTATAAAATAACTAACAATACATATAAGCAGGTGTTAGCAACTAGATATAATTATTTAAAAACATGTTTTTAATATGCATTGTAAAAGTATTCAAATTCGTTAAAGATGGTATGGTTGATTTTTAAAAATGTCATACAAATGCGCCTTTGTAACGAATACTAAAGTTCTCATGATCAAATCTTATGTTTGGTATTAAGAATGTTCTAGTCAACCCAAAAGTATAAAAGGCGCACTTATGGATAAATAACTTACAAATTGAACTTTGCAAATAATGCTTATTATATATTCTAAACATATATTTATAAATAGATATATTTATTATATTGTCTTAACATTTTTTAATAAATATTGGTTTTTTTATCAAATTTATATATTATTCTTATAGGGGAAAGTAACCGAATACGGAAAGTACCCGAATACGGAAACTCTCGGTATCTTAGAAACCACAAATCCTATAAAAAAATGTTGTATTAATAAAATATTCATAATTATATAAATAATCTAAAAAAGTATTTTTTATTTTTTATTTATTCAAAATATTGCAGATATATCCAATAAACTGATTTTTTATTACGTTTTTAAATTTATGAAAAAAAATGTCAACTTAAAACCTTCTCAAGAGTATAAAAATGTATCGATACAATATATAAAACGTGAAATAGTACTATATTAAAAAATAAAGCATTTTAAAATTATATATATAATTTCTATATTTGTTTATATTTCTATATTCATTAAGTTATAAGCATATATATAAGTCATATAAGTCCCTAATATGGACACTCTAGATGTCTTAATATGGACACCATATAACCAATCAGAATAAATTATTCGTAACATTAATTATAAATAATGTAATTGTATTTTTTCTGATTGATTCATCAATAATATATAGTTTATCTAGTGGTATATAGGGTGTCCGTATTATAACACAGGGTGTCCGTATTCGGACAGGGGTACCGAATACGGATACCCTCGTCATCTATGGAATTAAAAGATTAAATAAAATTTTAAAATCACAATAATATCTATAATCATATAATATTAATATATTGTAATTTTTGAATAAAAACAATGAGTCATAAAATGATAAGACCATTTATTGTTAAAGTGTCCTTATTAGGTTACTTTCCCCTACATTTATTTTGTAAAATTTGAATACATTTTATATTGCTAGAGTAAGTACTTCCCCATATAACAGAATATATAGTGTACAATGGATACACGATGCGTATTAATATAACGGACATACATGACCTTCAGTAAACCAAGGTTATAATATGTATTGCAGCCTATATCGTAAGCGAGAGATAGCGATGATGGCCGGGTGGGGGGGCGGGTAGGGATGCTGACCTGGTTCGGACTCGAGATGTCACGGTTACGGAGGGGGTCGCATCCTAACTTCCGGTAGTAGGCGTACACCGTCAGTCCGGTGAGACAGACCACGGAGATGGAGAGGATGGAGAGGGGGGCGTTAAGAAGTACCATCCTGCATGTAGCGTTATGTATACGTTTTGTATTGCTTTATAACTGCATTGTATAATATTGTGCTTATTCTTATATATATATATATATATATATATATATATATATATATATATTTATATTATTCTTGTTATTGTTCTTATATTTATTTATGTTCAAATTGTTATTACCTTCATTATTAGTGTATTATATGACGCCGATAAACATATGATGTTTTGTATACGACTATAGTCAATAAACTATTTAATAATATTAATATATATATATATATATATATATATATATATATATCTAATATAATATTAGAATATATTGACTGAATACACATGTGCTTACAGTCTAGCTTGTCGTAGAGTTTTCGTGGCGGAGAATCTCTGCACTGCGGCCTGATTGAAACAATACATGTTCACCCAGAACAATACCCAGCCGAGCGTGAAGCCCCACACTGTGTGCCGCTCTCGAGGGTCTAGGTCGTAACTATTATATAGAGGTAGACATATGTGTATACGTTATTTAATTGTATCTAAATGTATGTATATATATACACATTTATTAATTAAGTAATATATATATATATATAAAGTTAATGTCTATATACAGATGAGATTATAGACATTGCCGGTGTTTTTAAATATAATTATATTTTTAACAAATACACATATATCATTCCATTTGAAGTTTAAGTTAAAAGATCAATACGATCGAATAGATAGATATTATTTAACGAGGATACGATCAGTAAAAAGACACTGTAGAGGAGAAATATATTTATTATATGGAGTCTTACTTTTAAGATGAAGCATGGTCATATCATATGTATATATATATATATATATAATATGCTGTACATAATTGTTTTAGGAATACAATATATTTCATACAAGTATACAGTATACTATAGGATATCCTATTTGTAGTATGATACCCTACATTCACAGATGAATAAAGATTTAATAGTTCAACAATTTTTTTAGAACAAAAACAATAATAATCGTTTTTGTATAAACATTATAATGTATGTGTTTGTATGTGTATGTATGTGTGTGTGTGTGTGTGTGTGTGTGTGTGTGTATGTGTATGTTTTATTTAACGATGTGGGCTACTAACTAACGTCCTATTGTATTTAATTTCACACGAATGTATTATCATATAATAATTATGTAGGCCACAGTACATCGCAACATTTACACACTTGAGCCTCGTTGACATATATGATATATGGAATACGATAAACATTATAGTATGTATACATAAACTATATACACTATAGTGTATACTATACACTGTATATACTATACACTGCAATAAAGCACAACTATAGCTATACAGCCGCCATGAAATATAGGATTGTGTTAAATTAGCTGCAATTAGCTTGACTATTAAAATAGAGCGACTTATTCTCCGATGAATAAGTTTAATTAAGTAATTAATACAATAAATAAAACATTATCTATATGACAAAGCAAATATAGTATTAGGTATTGTGTTAGTAGCATACCTATTATTAAAGTTATACTATATTAATTTAGTTATACGTTGGGATAATATGAATACGATTGTATTATTTAAATAATATACCATATAGTATATATATATATACTTTAGTATAGTATAGTTTAGCTAGTAGGAGATACGTAGATATATATATATATATATATATATATATATATATATTGATAGAGGTGTATACAGTGTACGTCTATAGAGTTATGTAGTTATAAATTTACGATTTATTATGAAGAATTGCTATCGGATTATAATTATACTAGGTACTAGTGCTGTAAAATTTCAAATACTTGGTTGTTCTCGAGAACTTCAAATCTTAACATTTGTGTTCTCGAGAACTTCAAATCTTTAAAAAAATATCAAGTTCTCGAGAACTTCAAATCTCTCATATTTAGGTATGTTCTCGAGAACTTCAAATCTTTTAATAATATTTAAAATAAGTTAACGAAGAAAAAAATGAGATATTAATTAATTAATTATAATTAATAATAATAAATTAATTAATAAATAATTATTATTAATTAAGTTAATTATTAATTATAATAATTAATAAATAATTATAATAAATAATTATAATAAATAATTATAATAAATAATTATAATAATTAATAAATAATTATAATAATTAATAAATAATTATAATAATTAATAAATAATTATAATAATTAATAAATAATTATAATAATTAATAAATAATTATAATAATTAATAAATAATTATAATAATTAATAAATAATTATAATAATTAACAATAAATAATTATTAATTACTTATATTAAATATGTATTCAAAATGTACTTGTAGAAAAATATAGTTTTAAACGGTTTATGAATTGACATTTTTATATATAAATACAGAGTATATATACTACATGATTTATATATAAATCATTTAAACTTATGATATTCCTTCAGGAATATGCAGAATATGCGTATTAATTTTTAAATTGTTATTAACGGATAATAAATCAAGGAAACGGTGTCCTTGATAACATTATTCTATTTTAAATATATTATCATATATAGGTGGCATAACTGATGATCGAATTAATAGTATCTAATAGATACTATCTATACATTTTAATGGATATTTTAAAATAGTTGAAAGAAACTTACAACATAATTATGTTAATCGATCGTTACCCGAACAATTACCCGACATGATACCCGAACCGAAACTAAATTTAAAATAAAGATTTGAGACCATCACATCTTTCCAAATACCCGAAAATTAAAGATTTGAACCGAACCGAAAAAAAAAGATTTGAGATTTGATATTTGAGATTTGAAATTTTACAGCACTACTAGGTACAATAGTCCTATATATAATAGGTACTATAATAACCTAGTACTAATTAGTTATTTATATTAATATATATTTGTTAATAATATAACTTTATATAGTATTATAATATAATATAATATAAGGTATGATATCTATACACGTAATACTAATGTATAAAAGCTACCTATTATAGATGAACTATATACAGTAAATAGAGCTGAACTATAGTGAACTAACTTCATCCAATTAATTCGGTCTCCTTCGTATGCTTGGTGAAATATTTCACGTATTCCTCCGACTTCAATAATACCCTATATATATGCATTATATATAAAAATATACTTATTTATTAATATAATAAATATATTTTTAATTTTTTAAATATATATAGGGTATATATTTTTCTATATATTTCGTATACGAATTGTATACAGGTAATATTGGTGTGGAGAAAAACATGTATTAAGTCCCACTATAATTATAGATTATTTTATCAATTAAAATGTAATTAACTATTATCACTCACAATTTAATACTCCACGAGTAGTTCCTCATAATTCATAAATATAACATTATATATAATAGTATTATATATAATATATATATTAACTATGATTAGTAAAATTAATATTTAATATTTATAATTGAATTGTATAGTTTAAACTATTAATAATTAAATAATTATTTGTATAATAGTAATACATATTACAAAATGTATTTGTAGGTATACCTATATCTATATATATATATATATATATATATATATATATATATATATTTATAATAAATATTTATTTTTACTTAAATTATAACGGGGTTATATTATACTACCTAATTATGTTCATTATAATGAGGTGTCCTTATATAGTTTCATTATAATCAGTTTCTTAATAAAGAGGTTTCATTGTATATAACCTATCAATTATACAATATAAACATACTAAATATAATTATTATACATAACTATTTATATATTTATATTATACATAAATATTAATATATTATATTATATTACTATATACACATACGTATACGTATACCTATAGCTACCTGGCGAATAACTAACTTTAACCAGTATCATTAGCAGTCCTATAATTAATACGCAGAACTGAAACACATCTGTCCATATCACGGCCTTCATACCCCCCTGATCGTATAGAGTGTGGGTGGAGGTATAGTGTATATAGTATGCTATAGTGTGGTATAGTATTAAGAAACGTATATATATATATAATACATGTATGTATTTATACAGTTATAACTGTGTCAATATATATATATATTTTTAAGATGTGATAATTTTATAACCACAAAATTACTTATTATGTATATATAGGGGTATATATATACAATATTGTATTTAGGTATTATTTAATTAGGTATATGTGATCTTAATTACATTATAGTAGATAATATGATATGAATATGCACCATTAGATAGTAGGGGAAAGTAACCTAATACGGACACTTTAACAATAAATGGTCTTAACATTTTATGACTCATTATTTTTATTCAAAAATTACAATATATTAATATTATATGATTATAGAGATTATTGTGATTTTAAAATTTTATTTAATCTTTTAATTCCATAGATGACGGGGGTGTCCGTATTCGGTACCCATGTCCGAATACGGACACACTGTGTTATAATACGGACACCCTATATACCACTAGATAAACTATATATTATTGATGAATAAATCTGACAATTTACAATTACATTATTTACAATTAATTTTATGAATAATGTATTCTAATTTAATTATTATATAATTTATTTATTTTTATTATTTTTTTAATTAATAATACAATTTAAGTATCTAAATAATACACATTTTAGATTTATCTTTATTGGTGGTATTAATATTATAACGCACGCGATTTTTATGAATATTAGAATAGTCCATACGCTGCGCGCTGATTGGTTATATGGTGTCCGTATTAAGACATCTAGAGTGTCCGTATTAGGAACTTATATGACCTCTAGATATATGCTTATAACTTAATGAATATTTGATAACAAATATAGAAATTATATATATCATTTTAGAATGCTTTATTTTTTAATAATATAATGTTACATTTTATATCTATACATTTGTATATTCTTGAGAAGGTTTTAAGTTGAATTTTTTTTAAATAAATTTAAAAACGTAATAAAAAAACCAGTTTATTGGATATTAAAGCTATATTTTGATTAATAAAAAAATAAAAAATACTTGTTTAGACTATTTATATAGTTATGAATATTTAATTAATTAAACAATTTTTGTAGGATTTATGGTTTCTGAGATACCGAGAGTATCCGTATTCGGGCACTGTCCGTATTCGGTTACTTTCCCCTACATGTACGCCGTACATTATACACGTGTATACACGCGCACACACGTACTAAAATAGTATTAAATAGTAGCTAAGTAGTATACTATAGTAGTATATATATATATATATATAATATAGGTACTATAGTATAGTATAGTATAGTAACTATGGTTACTATACTATACTATACTATATTATAATATAGTATACTATTATTATAGTATAATACTATAATGGAAAACATTTAGGAAGGCTTAGATTAATTGTATTACCAAATATTTTTCTAAGCAAAATCTTTGGTAATACTTTAGTATATATCCTAATATAATACTTTAGGGTATATATGGTAGGTATTTAATATATAGGTATCTGTAGATACATATACGTAGTTATAACTAAGCTATAGGTTACTTAGTGACAATAGTCTAGTGTACTTAACTTAGTATATCACACACACATACGCATACTCTCTCACACACACATACACACACATACTCACACACACCTTCCATTTAATAACGCCAACCAATTAACCATTTCATTGAATAGGAAATGAAAAAATGCAGTTCCTCGTTATCATTATCACCCTAAGGGTGGAGAATAAATTAGATGGAGAATAAATCACCCCCTTCACCTAATTCACCTAATTCACCCTTCACTTAGGAATTCAAAACTCTCAATACACATACACACACATACACACACATACACACACACGCACGCACACACACACACACACACACACACACACACACACACGTACATACGTATAGTTAGGTAGTACCATAGATATAGAGTACCATAGATATATAGGGTATACCCTATATATCTATGGGTAGTATACTACCAACCAAAGCTGTGTACACGGTTGCTACGGACGCCATGATCGGTATCGAAACGGAAATAGGGACTCCGGCGACTAGCAAAGAAGATAGGGTATTATTAATAATATATTAATGTCTTTAATGTAATGTAATCTATTTATTATACGATAATTTGATACATTTGGTCGGTATCCAATTGGTTTAGTACCTTAGGGTTGGCACCCTTGTGGTGGTACTCTTAAGTCAGTACCCTTGGGTTGGTAGTACCAACTTAGTACCCTTATGTTGGTACCCTTGTGTTGGTACCCTTGGGCCGATGTATTACGGACAGTACATCGCATTTATATCGTTAAGTAATAATTATACGTCCTAAAAATAGCTTAACATATATAATGTTTATATTATCTTAATTTTACTATCGTATATATATATATATATATATATATATTATATATATATATAATATAAACATAGACATACCATAATCCAATACCTCCTATAATCTCCGAGGTTATAGGACGTCTTCCTATATCCCATGGCACCCTATGCATAGGGTGTCCCATATGGGTGTGAAGGAATCTCGACTGTTTATGCACATAAATCACCTACTTCATTTAATATTTATATCACGTGATTCAATTGTTATTTATATAGGTGATATGATATATTATATTCTAAAAATTTAAAGAATTTATTATTTATATTTACCTATAGGGTATACCCGATGATTGTAATCAACACATCAGTGTATGTGTGTATGTATGTTTGTGTATGTGTGTGTGAGTGTGTATGTGTAAATATTATAAGCGTATACTTATATTTATCTAATAAATATATATTAACAATATTTGTAATCATATTTATATATTTAATTAATATGTAATGAATTAATACATAATATAATACGTTATTATTAAACTGCTAACCCATTTCGAATGCAATAGAGGGAGCGTAGATCGCCAGGCCCATGTACAGAATCTATAGGAAGTATTCAGAGTAATATTGTTAATGTACTGACGTAATAACTATTGTATGTGACTAGTATCTTTAGATGCTCTAGTATTTCACTTTTCACACACACATACATACACACTTATACACACATTCATTTAACTTATTACATTACATTAATTATAATTAATTATATTTATCCTAATTATTAGTATTGTATATACTATATATAGTATTAAATTATAATTAAAATGATTATCATTATATATATATATTTTTTTTAAATAAAACATTGATAGTATACTTGAAAGTATCAGGCTGATACTATCTGATGCGCTGATAATATCAGCACACAGTGTGCGTCGCACGTCTCTTAATAATATAACATATTAACCGAGTAGAAGATCCCTAGAACAGCTCCCGACTTCCTAATAAGGACTGTTTGATATCTTATCTCCAGATACTGTGCAAACAGATAATTACATATACCTAACAATAATTGTTATAAGCGTAAGTGTGTTTAGGCATTCAATTTAATTAAACGATAAACATATCATATTTAATGATATCAATATATTAATATATCAATATATCAATATATATATATATACCATATAGGGATATAGGGGTAAACCTAATAAACCCTCCTGGGTGGTTTTGGTTGACCTACTTTATGAATCACTATAGTATCCAGTAGGTAGTATCCACTATAGTATCCTACTCCTCGTATATTGCATATTAGTATTTAGTTTTTAGTAATATCATGCCTGAGGGGTTTTGGTTTTCCCAACATATCAGCGTACTATTGTCCCAACTTACTATTATCCCAACGTATACATCGAAAATCTACACTAACAACAGAAGTTATACTTGTAATCACGCGACTCCCTTGTTAATAACCGGATTATAACCTATAGGGTTAATAATTCACACTCATAACCCGAACCGAGCCAAACTTGTTAACCCAAACTTAGTGCTTAGGATCCTTATTATAACCTCTAACGCCATTGTTAATATAACGAATAACGCATTTAACTATTTAAATAGAAATATTGTTAAGCTTAGCCCAATTAAAGTATACTTTGTGTATATATACACAACAACATTATCGCTAACCATAACCCTATAGGGTATACTAAACCCAGTCTGTTCACACTCGTACGATACAACATATGCATATCCTAACTGTACGCGATATCACACATTTAACACCCCCTAGCGTCGACGAACATAAATATATTTATCAGTGGCTAATGCGTCAGACACACAAGCAGTAGGTCACGGGTTCTACCCTCGTCCGGACCATTAATTAATTTTATAAAATGAGTCTTAAAATATTATTTAGAAGTGATCTTATATAATTGTGTATAAATAAATGATGGACTCTCGTTAAAACCATGGATGCATTAACACGAGAGCGGCTTCGAAGGGACTTTAGAACCATATATGGTTATAAGTGAAAACTTCATCTAAGTTCCTGGATGGGATGAAAGGACTCCACAAAATAACAATAACAATAACAATAACTATATATCGCGTTGACCCCTAACCTCGAACATACTGGTCAATTTCAGCCTGTACAACCACGGCACGAACAGTTGTTGGTTAATGAGGATAGCTATCAGAAGACCTATCGACTTCCACAGCCAAGCTCTCGACCCGTAACTACGTGTGTGGTGGATGGTGACGTCATCGTATATGATACGTGTAGGCGTTACGTAATCGAGGTGTGATGCAACGTTTGTTACGTCATAGTAGACTGAGCGACTTCCACAGCCAAGCTCTCGACCCGTAACTAAGGGTGCGGTGGTGGTGGTGGTGACGTCATCGTATAGGATACGTTATTGTTACGTAACCGAGGTGTGATGCAACGTGTGTTACGTCATAGTAGACCTAGCTCTAGAGCCTAACTATCGGGGGAGGGGTATAGTATACTACATCCACGTTATGACGTCATCTTGTATATATTAGCTACATACTACATACTACATACTACATACTACATACTACATACTACATACTACATACTACATACTACATACTACATACTACATACTACATACTACATACTACATACTACATACTACATACTACATACTACATACTACATACTACATACTACATAGTACATAGTATGTAGTACATAGTATGTAGTACATACACATATACATCGTCATAGTGTCATGTAATACATGTTACACAATAGGTTGGTGTAACACGATGTATATGTATCATGAATATTGTAATACATGTAAGATACGTTATTTAATTATCATATATAATATTAGTATCAAATGGATCCCAGTATATATGCATATACTATATATATATATATATATATATATATATATATATATATATATATATATATATATATATATATGTGTGTGTGTGTGTGTGTGTGTGTGTGTATGTGTGTGTTCTTTAGGGCATAGGTCCAACTTCCGATCATCATGATGATCGGAAGTTGGACCTATGCATCACCATTATCATTATAAGGCTATAGCAGGTTATATCAGGTTATATATTGTTATTGTTATTTTTATTTGGTGGAGTCCTTTCCTCCCATCCAGGAACTTAGATGAAGTTTTCACTTATAACCATATATGGCTCTAATGTCCCTTCGAAGCCGCTCTCATGTTAAGGCATCCATGGTTTTAACGAGAGCCGATCATTTATTTATACACAATTATATAAGATCACTTCTAAATAATATTTTAAGACCCATTTTATAAAATTAATTAATGGTCCTGATGAGGGTCGAACCCGTGTCTTACTGCTTATGTGTCTGACGCCTTAACCACTGAGCCACACAGGCAGTTATATATATAGTGCTATAGCATAATTGATATATTTAAATTATTGCTTAGTATACTATATTCTATATACAAGTATACTATATACTATAATATGTCACAACATTAGTCTATATGTGCAAGTAGTGCACTAATATTAGTACCATGGTATCATTGTTATTCTCAGTAAGTTCTATGTATTCTATAACTTAAGTTTATTTATAAACAATTGTTTATTTTCTATAGAAAATATATATTATTGTATTTTGGTTGAACAGGTTTTAATGTATTATTATTGGAAATAATATTTCTTAAACAATTTACTATATACAATACTTTAGTATACTAATAATATAGTATTAGATCAATGTTGAATATTATATCATCTTACTTATTATATTAGATTATAAATAATTTATAATATTTTCAAATATATTTAATTTATTGAATACATCTGTGATACAAATAAGTTTTATGATAAATAAATATAATTAATTGTTAATATAAATTATAAGATATATTTTATATATATATTTATAGTAAATTAATATAGGTAACCTAATAATTTAAAATGAGTAGGTCTATTATACTAAATAGATAACAAATATATAAATAAATATGTAAATATCAAATAAAATAATTAATAGTAGGTCTACTGATGAAATAGATAAAGTATAGTATATTTAAAATAAATAAATATAATGAAACGTACACATTTTCACGTATAAATGAAAACAAATATTATTTAAATACATTTATTTAAACGTATTCTAAATAAAAATCAACGGTGCGTGACTCAAAATAATAATATTAAAATGAAATAAATTTAAATTGAACATTATAATTCAAACCAATATACATATAGAATATAATATATTTATATATAAATGAATATTATAATTGTATAGATACAATACTAAAACAGAATAAATATAGAAATATGTATAACTGTAAAACCTACTTATCTTAAGATAACTTTACTCTCAGAATAATGTAATTGTACCCATCTAACAGTAATATCCTCATAATAGTAGCATAATAGCATCACATGTTTACATTGTGCTATTATGAGATTATGCCATTATGTTTCTCTTAAAAGTATATTATGCTGCTATTAATTTGTAATACTATTATGCTGCTATTATATTCCATTAAAAGTTTATTATGCTGCTATTAATTTGTAATGCTACTATTCTGCTATTATGAGGCTATATATAATTTGTTCTTCAATATAATTTAAGTCATGTAAGAATCCTATGTTTTAAAATAGTTATAGGTGAAATTACGCTTTTTTCATTATGTATATAGTACTGATGAAATAGATAAAGTATAGTATATTTAAAATAAATAAATATAATGAAACGTACACATTTTCACGTATAAATGAAAACAAATATTATTTAAATACATTTATTTAAACGTATTCTAAATAAAAATCAACGGTGCGTGACTAAAAATAATAATATTAAAATGAAATAAATTTAAATTGAACATTATAATTCAAACCAATATACATATATATATATATATATTAATATATATGTATCAAATTGAACCGAGATTAGATCGTTGAATAAGTAATAAACCACATATACAGCACCAGTGTTTCTTCGTAATATTGCACATTGAAAGTATCGAATATGAGATAACAAGCCTAGTATAGCCTATTATATACACCACACTTGTATTGAGTAATACATAGGTGTTCTGTACTGGGTATGTATTACGTAATACACGTGGGTTATGTAATACACGTGGGTTAGGTAGCACACGTGGCTTATATTTAGGATATATATCCTATCACATGATATTCACGTGATCCAAAGTTCAAATTCCATATTCGTTATATTTTACAAAACAATCGATGTGCATTTTTTTATTTCAGATAAAAAGTAAGGGAATATTTATCAACAAAATGTAATAAAAAATAACCATTCATTCACCATATAAAAAAGTACATTATTTAAAGTGACTAAACTAACCAACATTAGTTATACTGTTGGAATATATGAGTCTATCTATAATATTTTCATTGTATTTATTTATAGGCGAAAAACACATCTGAATAAATTTAATTATAGGATACCAATATATATATATATATTGGTTAGCTCTATAGATACTAATATTTCTGTAGAAATCTATACTATATACTACACAATATAATATATAATATATATATATATATATATATATATATATTAGTTATAGACTATAGGCTACTATGACATCGGTGACAGCGCTGACTATATATAGCCACATTGTTACACCATATGACATATAGGCTATAGTCTATATACTATAGTTTAATAATATGGCGATAGTGACCGCTACGTGGCGCACAGAGTTAGAGAGAAAGCTTTCTCTCTAGCTATGTGATGTGGCGCCACCATTTCGCCACTAACTTGTACATTTCGGCGACGAAGCCCAGAATAAAGATGGCCGACTGAAAGCTGACCACCATGCTAAGCATAGTGGGCACTACGGTCAGCTTCCTATCGGCCATAATGAACTCGGACACCGTGCGTTGTCGACCTCCGGTGAAGGCCTGGTACAGTCCTATGCCCAGCGATACCGCTACGAACAGCACCAGTACTGCGATGTCAGTCGACGTCAACATCGCGGAGACGAATAAGGGTCAACGTTATTGTTACTTAGAGACTATGGAGAACCTCTATTAGAGGTAGTGGTGATAATAGATATAGTGGCGATAATAGATATAGTGACGATATTAGAGGTAGTGGCGATAATAGAGAAGATGTCGATAATAGAGACAGTGGCGATAATAGACTCGCTTAGAAACTGACGTATAAATATCACGTGAGCGCGAAGGTTTTAAAAATGTTAAGTGGATGCTGAACACATCTAAAGATGGATAGTTATATAGTAGACTAACTATAATACGCCCACTTAAAAAACTCACACTTAAATGTAATTAAGATGTATCTTCGATTTAAATGCACATGCGCATGCGTATATAATATATATATATATATACTATATACCCTGTATATTAATTGAAATAATTATGGCCGTCTGGTTATGTCTCGAGATAGTGATTTATATGTATATGTATATTTATATTTATATGTGGAGTTCAATAATGTCAATAAATTCAATTATAACGTTACATCACTATCGCGAGATATAATTACTAGTTATTAACTAGACGGTCATAATTATTTCGAAATTCACTGCACCCATATTATACATATATTATGTATAATGGACTATACTTTTATAATTTATTAGCGAAAAGTATAAAAATATGCATTCATATGCACGGTAACTCACAATTACTATTATACATATAATATACAATATGTATGTCATACTTGTATATATATAAATAAATATATATATATATATATATATATAATATATTATATATATATATATATATATATATATATATATCTATATTACTATTATAACTATAGGTTATATATAATGTACAATATATGTGTACATGCACACATGTATATATACGCAGTGATGGCCATATTTGTTACTGTATATTCAAGAAAGTGGTATTTATTATAGATACTTTATGCGTATTAATGATGTCTACAATATGTTTATAATATGTCTACAATCCGCACACCACTTATTATTTAGTATCTGTTCCTTTACCGAAAATGACACCACTGCACCATTCATTATTATGTATATATATATATATATATATATATATATGTGTGTGTGTATATGTGTGTACACAATTCATACTATCTACATATGTTTAGTATATGTTGTTTAAAAAAGAAATTGTATTATTATTGTTATTAAAAGTTTAATTACACGCATTACATTGCTATTTAAATAAAAATATATAAAAATAAGTTTATATAAACTATAGTCATATGTGAAGAATTACATAAAATATTTATATTGAATAGTATATATATATATATATATGTAGGTTCTTTAGTTTTTTAATTATAAATTATATACAGTATGCATTTTGTAAAAACTATTAATATGCTATTAATAAACCTGTATTAGGATCCCTATAGGGATATATCTATCATAATAAGAGGACAGATATTATCGATAAATAGTATTACAACAAATTAATATAGCAGTAAATTTAATGATATCGAATGTACTGGGGTAGTAGCCTACCTACGGCAATGCCAGTTATGTTTATCAATGCACAAAATGTGAAATATTTAGTGATATCCTAATCTCCTATTCAAAAGATGGATCAATCACATCATAGAGCGGCCGATATGTCTAGTACAATGCATTAGCTTGACACGATAATTTCGAGAACATTCTCACCTCTGTAGTTTCTAATTGCCGATAACATTGAAACTCACCGACTGGATGCACATTTAACTAAATCGGTAACAATTGTTAACATCAACCTAATGAATTAATTAATTCTATATGTTATCGGTTATTCCACGCTATTAGGTAGTTACTATAAATACTACTATATATACTACTATATATATACTATAGTATAGTATACTATAGTATACTATATACTATATACTATAGTATACTACAGTAAAAGTGTACTATATAGTAGAGTATACTATATAGTATAATTATACTATAGTATACTATTATATAGTATATAGTATACTATATAAGTATATAGTATAGTAAACTATAGTATAAGTATACTATATAGTATAGTATACTATAGTATAAGTATACGTATATACTTACTCTATATATAAACTGTAATTACTATAAATCATTACAATAGTTATAGGCATTATAATGTCGACACTAGGACATGGCGGACATCAGTAACTAATTATTTGTATTCAAAAATTACAATATATTAATATTATATAATTATAGATATTATTGTAATTTTAAAATTTTATTAATCTATTAATTCAATATATACCGGGGTGTCCGTATTCGGTACCCATTTCCGAATACGTACACCCTATGTTATAATACGGACACCCTATATACTATTAGATAAACTATAAACCTATCATTGATGAATCAATCAGACAAATTAAAATTACATTATTTATAATTAATTTTACGAATAACTTATTCTAATTTAATTAGTTAGTAATGTATTTGGTTTATTATTTTTTTAATTAATAAAACAATTAAAGTATATAAATAATGATGTGTTTAGATTTAACTCTATTAGTGGTATTGGCCCAATACTATTGGGTGGTATTAATATTATAACTCACGTGATTTTTATGAAAATCAGAATAGTTCATAAGCTGCGCGGTGGGGTGCGCATTTCGCGCTGATTAGTTATAGGGTATCCGTATTAAGATTTAATGATAACTTAATGAATATTTGAAAACAAATATAGAAATTATATATATAATTTTAGAATGCTTTGGTTTTTAATAATATATTGTTATATTTTATATCGATATATTTGTATATTCTAAAGAAGGTTATAAGTTAATTTTTTTTCCATAAATTTAAAAACGTTATAAAAAAATCAGTTTATTGGATATATCAGCACTATTTTTAATAATTAAAAAATAAAAAATACTTTTTTAGACTATTTGTATAATTTTGAATATTTATATATTACAATTTTTTTGTAGGATTTATGGTTCCTGAGATACCGAGAGTGTCCGTTATTCGGGCACTGTCCGTATTTGGTTACTTTCCCCTAATAATGTATGCTCTCAATATATCCATTACATTAATAATGTATTGTAGGTATTTCCTGAAATAATGTCCGGAAATGTTTTCTAGAAAGTAATTTTCTAGTATGTACACAATTGTAGTGTGACACCCCCTTACTCTCCGGCAAATTGCCGGACATATAGTAATTTTAATGGGGGGTACACCACTAAAACTTGCTAGAAAATCACTTTCTAGCAATCATTACAGGACATTATTTCCGGAAATAGTGGGATACCCCCTTAACACACATACTTCATTCAAACTAGTGCTAAACTATTATCCATATTAACAAAGTAAATTGACGTAATACAGCCCAATATATAATATATCGATATTCTCAAAAACTCTCGAATATATTATTGCTAAAAAGACAAATAACTACCTCAGCCTATATAATATCATACATATTTTCTAAGACGCATATCTTCCATTAAAATAAACTGAAACTGCACTAACCAAAATGACAAGTAAACCCCTGCATTGGCAATAATAATGTAACAATTCTATTAAAACTTAAGATATAATCTGCCTCGACAACATTGATTACATACATGGCCAAAAGATTTTCTGAAGGAAATGCTTGGCAGAATCTTTGCATGGCCTCTACGCTTTCTAGAATCTAAACCTAGAAGCTAGATATGGTCATTCTACACAACACTCTAACACACCATTAATCTATTGGTATAACACGTTTAGTATAGGATACGATTGGCTTTCTTCATTTACCTCTATAGAGGATATATGGCTATTTATGGCTATAGCCATAAATGGTGTAGGTATGATATAGGTATATCAGTATATCAATATATGTACGCCGTACATTGCACGACTAACATAATAAAGACCTCATATAACCTCGAGGTTATAGGATGTCTTGACATAATACGTCAAAACAATAATCATCCATCAAAACTTCTCTTATCAATATCACATTATGTCTCAATACTCGGGGTTTACACTATTTCTAATTTAAACATTCCCTTATGGGCGTGGTATCAAGACCTCCTATAACCTATAAGAGGTTATAGGAGGTCTTGGTGGTATACGAAGATGAAATAAAAAATATATATACAATATATCAAATATATATTATATATATATATATATATATATATATATATTTATATCATATCCATGCAGATATATAATTAGATACTTAATTATATATATATATACGTGTCATAGATTTATAGTTTAGATAAAACACATAGGTGTGTAAAACACCTATATATTGTTTATCCAAAGATATTCCAATGTATTTCGGCTTCGCCTTTTTTAATGCTTCGCAAAATCTTTGTAATCTCCTTATCAAAGACATTACCCAGTGGCACTAATAATTTCATTGGTAAATTCAAATAATAAATACGCCCATAAACTTTCCTAATATATCTTCAAATATTATTTCTAAATTTATATATATATTCGTTACATGTGTCTATATATAAGTAAAATTACAACATATATATATTGTATTTTAATAAGATAATATTTAATCATGGTATCTGAAAAAGTAAAAGATATTATATTACGTTTGTATAAAGTACAATGTTTTAAATTTGGCGAATTTAAAATGCGAACTGGAGAAACATCGCCTTGTTATGTAGATATGCGAGTGATGTGGAGCTACCCCGATATAGTGGTTAATATATTATTAAGGACATTAAAACAAATATATATCGTGTAATTTTCTACATTATTATAATTGTATAGAGAAATATATTACTTTATAAATTTATTATAATAGTAGTAATACTAAGGTGTCCTTGAAGGACATGACGGCTTTTCTAGGTTTGGACAGAAAGACCGTATTTTTTTAATTAAAATCAATTTATAATAGGATAATATACGCTAGGGACAATAAACTTAAACCCAAACTAAACACCAGCATACACTCGCCCACAGAATCACCTATATTAATAATTTGTTTTCAAATGTACGGTTCTTCGCGGTTAATTCCCTTCTATCTATTTCTCATACTATCTCTGCAATGGTAACTTTTTATACTCCGAAGAATCCTTGAATCAAAGAATTCAATAATATTTATTTATTTGTAAAATAAAAATGCATAATTTTTAAATTATTTTTAATTTGTATTTCTTAGAAATTTTCTAATTATATTTCTAAAAATATAAATTTATTTATAACTTAGGTCAGATGTGAAATATGGTTTTCTAATTTACGTATGTCATCATTCTAAATAATATAATGTGTATTATATTATATTATGAGTTTAATATAAACATATTAAAATAATTACTTCGAAAAAAGTGTGGGTTTGCATTGAACATGATGCAATATGATAAACTCACTCAAACGTAAAATAAAATGTTCACAAAATGTATGTCAGCAGACATTCTATCCTTTGTATTACTTTATACAAAAATCACCGTTACACACCAGCTCGATGTATTAGCTCTAATAATTCGAGCTGATTTAAAATTTTTAGTATTTACCAATGATATTGAATAATAGTAGTTACTGAAAGTAAATAGTAATTTAGATTACATAATGTAATGTTATATATATATATATATATAGTATATTCAATATGTATTGATTATACTCAAATCTACTTTAATCCTTTTAATGTGTATCTATGAATATGTGTTTATACAGTATCTAACTTTATATTAATATTTAGATACTCTATATGAATATTGATTATTAATAGATTAAAATATATTATATATATATATATATCAAGCAACGCTGTCATTAGCATTATTACTCATTAAGGGCATAACAAATCACTGAATATAAAGAAGTTTAACGCACGGTACTTGTTTTTAGCGCGCATAAATTATGATTATTATGTCTTTTCCGTTGAAAATTTGTGATCATAAAAATATAAATATTGGAGAATCAGTGTTATACCGCATTTATTAAAAAATATAATCGTATGAGCGCTCAAATATTGAAAATATGGATTCTAAAATTGCGTATACATTTTATTATATTCGTTTACAAATAGTAAATATATATCAACATTTTAATATGATTTATATATTGAATATAATATAATGTTAAATTATTAAATAAATTATTAGTCTAATAATATTCTAGACATTTATTTTTATATTTTGTGCTTTATTAATTACTATTTAAAAAAATATCAAACATGATAACGATATAAATGAAATTATGAAATATATTTGTTTACACTTAATTTGATATTAAATTTCGAGATATATTTAGATTACTTATTTAGTTATTTATAGGGCTCATGTGATTCCTTTTTTTAAATATCTGTGACTATAACTTTGATAACTTAATATTAATATTAATACAAATCATGGTTGTTTGGGTTTTTTCGTTCGGTTTTTTCAAATGGGTTTTTCATTGGTTTTTTAAAATGAAAAAACCATTGGTTATTTCGGTTTATTGGGTTAATTCGGGTTTTTCAAATTTTAATCATTAAATTTTATATAAATATAATAGTACTACATTAATAGTATTATTAATACAGTATTAATATTGATTATGTTATAATATGTTATAATAATTATCTATATAATATAATATATGGCTCCTTTTATGTTTCTCTATTGCTTGTAATTAGAAAATGAAAATATAATATACATAATCGAAAAGACTCTCAATGTCTATGATAATATATTATATAATATGAATTTCATATTATGAAATATTATCGTGAAGTTTGAGCTTTGCTGTCTTGATTTTATAGACCAAAGTTTAATTCAGCTCTTCTAAAACCAAGCTGGTGGAAGTAAGCTAATGATGCCTATTGAAACGCGATGGAATACGCTTGCAGATAGTATCGAGATCTATTTAAAGAATTGGACTATATTATTTAATATATGAGAAGATATAAGAGATATTAATTGATAAAGATATTATCACAAAAATATCCAACATTGGATTGAAAAGAAGTGCGGAAGATATGCTCAAAATAATAAACCAATTGCTATATGCTTAGACATGCTACAGAGCTATTTAACAAAAATTGCAGATGTTGTAAGAACAAATATTATAGATGATGATCAAATGTGTTCATCTTTTGGTCTATTTTCAATCAATTATTGAAAAAACTGAAAATAATTCAAAAAACCGTTTTTTTTCGAAAAAAATCAAAAATATGACAACCCTGGTTTAAATAATCACTATAAAAAGAAAAATACAATTCCTTTAAAAAATATATAAAACTCTTACATAAATATTAATTTCACACTACCTATTCAATTATTTATTATAATTAGTTAAGTTGTATTATTAGCACTCGCTATTAAATATAAATATCGACTAATGTATTCTATATATTTATTTACTATTTTTATAAAAATTTTATTATTTTCGTTTCATTATTATTATTATTATATTATTATTTTAATGGAGAGTTATTTTAATTAGTTATTTATTACCTCTTTGTGAGTATAGATTACAAGATACTCTTTAGTACTCTCCTTTGAGCAAAAATTGTATTGCTTTGTCTATACTCAATAACTCTATTTTTAGTTTAAAAGCTATACGATTAAGCACCAATTCATACATGACTACCTAATGCGGTTAGTACGTAGCTAACATAAACATATACCCGATACATTAGTAATGAGTCTATAATTTGATATAACTCAGCCGTTATTCAAGTCGAAATATATTAATATATATATATATATATATATATAGATAAAGTATATACTTTTATAAAAAAATATATATATATATATATATTTTTTTAAATTATTCAAACGAGTGTTTAAAATGTAATGCTTTTTTTACTCAAATAGATATATCACTATTATAATAATAATGTCTATACATCTATCTATACAATATATACGTTTACGCTCTAGACACAAACCTCAAATATTATAAATATTATTTCAAATACCATTTGCCGACTCGTTAATCAGTGATCAATCATATTCATAATATTATAATTTATTTATTTGTTAATTCATATTATATTGATATATTACACTTTTATTAACCAGTAGTATAATATTAATTCACGTAAGTTAACTAGTTCAATCTATAGATTGATCTATATATATATATATGTTTCATTATGTTGTCCAACGCATGTCAATATTCACTTATGAGATAGGTAGCAGGTTATTTTTAGTTGTGTTTAGTCATAAAACAACCCTATATGTTTTATATATTTATATATATATATATATATATATAATGTATATAATATATATATATATATATATATGTAAATATATAACATATTTGTAACACTGTACCAGTTTTTCTGAAATATAATTATCCTAGGACAATCCTTAACTAATATATATCCGTAATATTAAACATTGTCTTAAGATAATCCTAGGAAATATTAGCTATCACGGAAATTGTAAGTATTGTCTTAAGATAATCCTAGAACAACTTATTTTCACATAAAAACTGGCCCTGGTTAAATGTTTTACAATTATGTAATATAAGGGTCTGCCACATACATTGTATGTGAATAACGGACAATGCTTACTATTTTACATGCTCTAAGACATAGTGACATAGGTGCTATAATCATGTGGATAGCTATCATTTGGATCAGACATTACATAATGATTATATATACCAGTGGTATGTATGCCATGCTGTATTTTATAACATTGGTAATAGATCATTTATTCATACATGAATGAATACCCTACCATAAGCTACTATATATATATTCTATAAAGCCAGATAACATATATTTCTATATGACTCATATTTCCATTTCAACATGTGATTGTACTAAGTCACATATTCAAATTAAGAGATGCAGGGTCAATGAGCAAAAATCTTACTGATAATCCAAATATGTTATATTTCATAATAGACTTTGTAAATAAATACTTCTGTATAATATATCATTGCATTCAGCAATTATTTAGTAAACCATAAGGTATTATAAACTATATGATAGTATTATTAATTCAGTATCTATAGTTACTATATATATAGAGTGGAATATTAGTAACTCTAGTGCAATATTATACCATTTAGTGATATAATTATATTTTACCTAGATCAGTATTACTATATCTCGCTAATGTAAAATTCTTCAATATGCCTGGAGACTCGATTTATGTTTCTTAAGATGGCCAACCATTATATAACACATGTATTTAATAACAAATATTCAAACAAATAATATTTACTTTAAATTTATTTGATTTTTTTATATACGCTTATAAAGTGAGTTACGATTTTATCAAAATAAGCATTTATATTAATTTATATTATATATTTATACTGCAGTATAATTGTAATATTTAATTTGATTAAATAATACTTTATATGTGATGGTCGGCCATCTTAGGACACATAAATCGAGTCTCCAGGTCGAGAAAAATAACAAAACTACCAATCTAGGTCAACTATAAATTTATTTAGTAAATGGTATTTACTTGCATTTAAAATAAAATAATTTCAACTGGTTTTAGGTTAAATTAATAACATAATTTCAGTTTTAAAATAGGTAATTTTTACAAGGACATTTCATCATAGAATATTTAAATACGGTAATTATGAATTAATATAATATTAATAAATAAACAATTACAATACTGAAATATTAACGTATTGCCAATTCAATTAAGAGTTATTATCACTCTATTAATATAGTTAATATTGGTCATTTAATAATAATTGCTATAAAATTAGGCATCGTATAAAATACAAATAGTACCTTTCACCATATCACTGGTTAGGTCCTGTACTTTATCATAGATCTAAGTATATTCCTAATAGTAATGTGATACTTTTCCCCAACTACTCTACTGCGACTTTACATTGGTAGACACATATATACCTGCAATATACTTCAGCGCAATGTTAATTATCTACACTACAATATTCAAGGAAGACATATAAATATCAAATTAGTCTAAATCTGTGATCTTTGCGGCGCACTACTTTTTAATTGGATGGCTATATTATAGCTTATAAGCTACGCCCCTCCATATAAAGCCTAGGCTAGCTCTCAGCTGACTGATGTTGTCAATATGAGAATATATATCAAGCTGAGATTTAACATTGGCTACATATAGAAACATGGCTTATACGCTATTTTATATGCATACAATTACAAGTAATGTACCACAATGCCCACATCATAATGCAGTATGACACACCTTATATATTATTTTTATAGAATACGAAATGACTGAACAGATATATATTGAAACAAGCAACACTTACTAGGCTCTAGGTTATAAACCACGTATAGTTAGTACTATTATTTTAGATTTGTTTCTAATATATTAAATTCTCTATATTACTCTTAATGGGATATGCTCATATTGAAAATTCAGCGTAAAAAGATATGCATTTAAAAAATAAACTAAATTAGGTTTCAATGTATAAAACATCTTAAATAACTCTGAAGTGAAATGTTTGGTTATCATTATTTACTTAATGCCCATTGTTCACTGCACTTGTATTGCCTAATCATTCATTATATAAATATTATTCACAATTTATGATATGTATATATATATAGATATCTATATCTATATTTATTATACATAAACATGTTTATTTAACTGCCTGTGTGACTCAGTTGGCTAAGGTGTCAGACATGCAGACAGTATGATGCAGGTTCAATCCCCGTCCAGACTATTACAAGTTATCTTATAACAATATTTAGAAGTGATCTAATATAATATTGTATACAAATGTATAGGCTCTCGTTATCACCTAGATGTATTAACATGATAGTGGCCTATTAAACAGACATTAGTCTCATTTAAATGGTTATATTTACATATGTATTTATATATATATATATCATATAACTTTAATCATTGCTCTAAGGATACACAAATTATTCTATTTAAAACATTTGTTTCTAATATATACCTTAGTAGCATATGTATACCAAATAGATATTGCATGGCTAAACTTAATATAGCTTATAATAATGCTTATCGTATTGTTATGAACTACAGACGTAGAAATAGTGCCTCTTTAATGTTTTTTAACGATTATGTTAATAATTTAACTGATAAATTACGCAAGTCATATTATTCGCTATATAAACGAATACAATTATCGTGTAATTCACTAATTGTTCAATTATATGAATATAATATTGTGTTCCCATCGCCACTGTTTACCATGTGGTATAACTCATTGTTTGTATAGTATTTTAAATTTCGTTTCTTAGATTAATTGTTTTTTTTTTAGTTTATTCTTTTTAATTTTCGTTTATATTATTCTATGGACCTCTGTATTTCATGTCTGATTTAAATAAATAAATAAATAAAAATAAATAAATATATGCTATATATTCTATAGTGAAAGCTACTTATATCAACATCCTAGGGAAGAGCCACAAATTGTCATTGTAGAACTAGTTCATTGTATGTAATAATGGTGTGTGGCTAATTTTAGTGGATATGTCACCTTTTTTTACTTTCATAAATTTAACAAGTACATTTTACAGTAAAATATTACGAGTACATATTTATATTAGTTTACCTATTTTATAGACCCATTATTTATAATATATATTAAATAATTAATTAAATATACATTTTAATTATATATAAAAATATATAATGTAAAACAAACAACTATTGACATATATATTAAATAATTGGTAATTACATTTATAATTATTAATTATATAATGTATTTGGTAATAGTTGTTTGATTGCTTAATATAAATGTTTTAGATGAGATATTTGTATATGTGTTTTATATTATTTAATTGTATATATATATATATATAATATATTACAAGAATCATTATTATTAGACAGGTGTGTGAGAGTATATCTAGTATTTAACCAGTACACTTGTTAGATCAATAGTAACACTATTGTTTTCATCATCATCAAGTTCATCATTATCATTATGTACTGATATTATAGCTTGTATTGATAGAATGGTATTAGGATAAGGTATAATATTATTAACAATGGAAAAATAATGATTACAACTAATATTAGTATTATTTGACACATTTTCTAAAGACAATAATTCACATAATTAAATGTCACCCATATTAGCAATATCATTCGTATCACATATTACAGTAACATTGTCATCATCATCATCGTCATCTTACAGTTTAGAAGTAAAGTTACATTCACCAAACAATTACTGATTGTTTCTCTTTTAACTTTACTCCCAGCTAGATTAATATAATCATCAATGCCGAGTATTACATGAATATTAGATAGAATCACATTCTCTGTATCAATAAGATATTGTATATCGATAAAGTGCGGAAGTGGTGTTTGAAGTTAGCAATAACCCCCGTTTCCATCGGTGGGTTGTGGTATTAATGTTACATCGTATTGAATCATGTATACTTTAATAGTGGTTAATCAGTGGAGTGTTACGTGAGCCTCACAGTACTACAACATCAAAGCAACTAAGGTCCTCGTTTAGTGACCCTTTTCCCCATCAAACTATTTAAGCAATGTAGTAAAGCTTTAACCTGTTATCGACGCATGTGAATTCCCTTATAAATTAGATGGTTTATTTATATTAATTATATATTATACTATATATATACCTATAGGATGTATATTATGTATAATTTGGTATAGAATTCCTATTATATAATTATAATATTATTTTGAATTTATAATAATCAATGATAATATAATTATGTTATAGTTATTATGATTATGAATGAATGAATGAATTAATATTTATTTACTGAATATTGAATTAATATACAGAAGGATATGTTATGTAGTCTATACAATAATTATATTGTGGTTTGATGTATAATATCATAATATAATAATAGAGATCATTTTGACCATAGCAATTTGGGATTTTATGCGTTCCATTTTGATTTTATATGTTTATATTACATTACATATATAACAAGTGAATATCTACATGTGCTGCTGGTCAATCTTATCACTCTGATAGCTTATCTATATATATATCACTAATTATTACATATTGTCACATTACTGACTAGCACACTGACTAATGTACAGTGAGAAGGGCATACATAGTCAATGTATGTGTTACATGTAATATTGGTCGGAAAGATCGCTTCCAGATATCAGACCACTCATCTATAAATTATCTAACATTATTACTTGATATCACATTGACACATATATTTATATGATAATATAGTATTTAAAATATTTAACTGCGTGTCTGGCTCAGTTGGCTAAGGCGTCAGATACATGAGCAGTAGGATGTGGGTTCGAGCCTCGTCCGGACCATTACAATAGGTCTTAAAATAATATTTCGAAGTGATCTCATACACTTGTGTATAAATAAATGATCATATCTCATTAAAACCATGGATTCCTTAACATGAGATCGGCTTCGAATGGACATTAGAGCCATACAGTTATAAGTGAAAACTTCATCTAAGTTGTAATGTTAAAAGATGTAATGAATAGACTCCACCGCAATAACAATAACAATATGCATGTTATATCCATCGATATAAAGAAAGTGGATAAGCAATTGAATGTAGTGTATGGCACTATCCGCTACGGGCGCTGCAGTCGAAACCCACTATCTGGCCCACTACTTTTTATTTATAATACTATTTATTTATACATATATATATTGATAATTACTACCAATTTTAATGTACTATCTATACTAAAAATAAAATTATATATTTAAAATACATAATATCAACATTCCTCGTAATTTTATGTATTTAAATTGAAGTTATAATACTGTTTTATTGATGTTATTGATATTTATAATTTAAATCCATTGATATAGATAGAAGTTACTTTAATCTATTTCGACGAAAAGACTACTGTTTTAAGATTTGACATATATAATATGACTAATATCCAATCAAAATCACTGATACCATTTTGTCAATTTATCGATAAAAGTGTCATTCACGTATCTATCTTTAACATGCATTGCGTGCGTCAATTGCTTATCCACTTTCTTTATATCGATGGTTATATCACATAGTGATGTGTTTGTGAAATCATGTGATGTTTATCAAGTTATCTACACATTTAAGTCATTAGAGATAGTAGTATAATATACCTAACTCCTACTACAGGTACAATTATTTAGTGGATAATAAAAAAAATTATAATATATGTGAAGTATATTTTATATATTTAAATTAATATTCTCAGCGAAAAAATGTTTATTTAATACATCAGTACTCTATATATATAAGTTTTATTTATATATATATATATATATTTCTAAGAATTCTGTAATAAAGTTTATTTGTTTATGTATGTCAATCAAAGGTGAGTTAAGTCTATGAATATCCTCAACTCATCAGTATATAAACAATATAATGGTTGTAATTTCTTAGCTTTGAAGAAATATCATTTGAAAATACCTCATCTATTGATTATAGTTTTTTATAGAATGAGTGATTTAGTGATTTGTGGTTCTAAGATACTATCTGATATCACCTAATATTGATCCACATTTAATGATGCTTTATTGTATATATATGCTAATAATTATTATGTAAGCTTAAATAAAAGTATCAATATTATATTAAATACATATGCATATATGTAAGTTGCGAGAAATAATAAGTTGATTAAGTAAACTCTTAATTATTCTTTGTTTAAATAACTTGTAATAGATGAACCGAATTGAAAGTGGTTTATAGAGTATAGGAAAAGCTATACAATGGATGCCAAAAGGGGGTTCCAGAGATCATCTCATAATATATGCTCATAAAGATGGTAGTCTCCATTGTAATATGAACACGAGTGTGTGGATTATTATGCAATAGATTACTATAGAACGCATAGCTGTACTTACATCACCTAAATAGACATAAGATATGATAGGAATTATAAACATTTAATTACTGGGATCCATAGACGATTTATTTATTTGTATATTAGTGTGAATTAGAAGTACGTCAGTAATAGAAACCTGTGTAAAAGTATACGCATGATACGAGGTGGTTACGGTATGCAGCTTGTAGGTGTGTCTATAAATACTACTGTATAGGTAAGAATTAAAGAATCAATTTAAATCATAAATGTGTTCTGATTTCACTTTTTCTATGTACGAAATTACTGTTTTTCTAAAAGTACGATAAACTAGCCATCGCTATTTCATAGGTGTCGCCGCTATTGAATACATAACTGATACACACCTAACTATAAGTTTGTAGAACTATTAGGCGTTGTTATTTAAGTTGTGCTATTAAGAGCATTGTTTAAATTCACAGACTGTTGAGGTTAACTTTAGTACTCTTATATTTCGATACTAATGACCTCTACATGACCTCTACAGTCAACCTCGGTTCCTAACTATATTACAACCGATGTTATCACGCGTTTTATAACTTAAAATCGTAACGTAAACATTTATTCGCGGGCGGAATTTATTTTAGTAGATATCGTATAGCGTTGTTTAGTAATGAAAGTATTAAATGTTATACGTATAAAGTATTGAAAAGTATGCTATAATGAAAGTATTAACGAAATATATAATATTATTAAAATTCAATACATCGATTGCTTTTATATCAGCAGCGGTGCGCGATAATGATAACGAGGTTATGTACACTTGCCATTAGTCGTACGTTACTTAGTAATGATGTGGTCGTAGTAGTAAAGGGGGGGGACCACATGATAATGACGAACACAACTTCCTCTATTGTTGCACGAGGTCAGAATAATAAACACAATGTCGCAATAGTAAACGCAAGGTCAGAATAGTAAACGCAAGATCAGCAATGCTATCTAAGAGTTTGCGTAGTCGACGTACATCTCAGGAAATACAGCATATCATTACTGCACATCTGACTAACTCGTAATAGAATTAGTTAACTAGAATTAACATTACGCGACCCGTATCGGAAGTTTTAGTACAAGTGAATAAGCGCACTAACCACTAGAGTTTCTACATATTGTTAACTTATTCTCTATAACCGTTCTCTTCTACCGGTGTTTGAATGACGGAATAATAAACATATGGTCGGAATAGTAAATACAATGTCAGAATAATAAATGCAAGGTCAGGATAATAAACACAAGGTCAAAATAGTAAACACAAGATAATAAGCATTGCACAATCAAAATAATACGTATTATGTTATATTTAAAAATAACATCCTATAGTAAACATTTGACTTGTATGTGGGAAGGATTAATGATATATTTATTGAATAACTGTCGGCCATACCAATTCTATGTAGATTTACATGAATGAATTAGTAACATTTGTGAAAATATTATAATTAAAACAAATATCTTAATTTTCTGAAATTTCTTGATAGATACATTTTAATACATCGAGCGATAATAAATAATCAGTATTAATTTATAAGTATATATATATATATATATATATATATATATATATATATATATATGGTCTAGTAATAATAGACATTTTATTGTAATTAACTTATACTAATGATGTATTCACACAACCAGGAAGACGTTTGCAACGAGATGAAGACGATAGTAGATAAACTGGAAACTGATCATTACTGCGGTCTACCTTATCAAGGCATTCCCTTAGCAACGGTTTGTTTGTTACGCGGGTAACGCGTGTCTTAAGTTCCACTCCGCCGCACAACCTATCGACGTGTGCGAGAGTGCATAATCTGAAGGGTAACCATTCACAATACATATGCTAATTTGTATATTCTGATAATTGTTGACATTTATTATACCAGTACATTAAGCTAGTGCTGGCTTATCGGAGATACACTATATATATATATATATATATTATAATAAAAGTATCACATATATCAAACATAATGTATACATATATCAATTAATTGCATTGATTTTTTATTATTTTATATATCTTAATCTAATACTTACTCCTACATACGTTACAACGATTAGAGTATTACTATTATTTGCTCTACATTCGTAGTATAAACATTGTGCGTGATGTTTTCAGAAGCTGAGTCTCGACAACAGGGTATCGATGCTTCTGAAGAGACAGTCGGTGAAGACATACGGTACACAGAATAGAATAGAATAGATTACGCATTGTATTGTAATTAGTTTCCATCTTCTATTTTCATTGATTCTATTCGTGCTTTACGTTACTAGAATGGTTTCGTATTAAGAGTTTTTTTATTTGAATTAATCGTTTCTAAATAAATAACTAATAATAATTATTATTATAATTAATACTTATAGTAATATCACATAGGTACCTCTCCTCTCTATCCTATCTATCTCTCACTCTCAACAAACTTCTAGTAATATTACACACGATACTAGTTAATTTGTTACCTAAATAGAGTGTAATCAATATTTACCTACGAATTTAATAAATAAATAACCGAGCTTAATACGAATTATGATATATTTATGTAATATATATATATATATATATAATATATAGTTTATTAGGTAAACAAAAAAATAAATAAACAAAAATATTGTAGAAAAAATAGATATGAATTGATACCCAAATCGACATGGTACAAAATTAACATTAGATTTACATTTAATAACAAAACGCCTTGGTTTATGCATGCCAAACAGAAACATATATATATATATATATTTGAGTTTATATCGATTATATAATAATATATATAATCATGTTTTCAATTTCTATATTTCCAAGCATGTTACATTTAAGGAAACCACTATACTAATCGCGTGCGCGTCCTCTTCGACCAATAGGAACCGGGCAGCTTATCGAAGGACACTACGAGAAGAATGACCGCGTGGTGCTACTGGACGACGTCCTGATGACGGGGGCCACTCTACTTAAGGATGTGCCGGTTATTACAGCACACACACTCACACTCACACACACACACACACTCACACACACACACACACTCACACACTCTCACACACACAAACACACACACACAAGCACACACTCACACACACTGTCACACACACAGACACACACACAAGCACACACACATACACACTCACACACACACACACCGATACTTAGCCAGTGACATCTATGTAGATAGCCGATACAGCTTATTACTTATTTAATCCGTAATTTAAATTAAACGTAATCACGACAGCCTAAATTGTAAAAGTATTACATACATTTTGACCAGTTTAACGTATTCATTTTTGTATTTTAATGTCGATCATTAAAAGTTAACTTTTTTTTAAAGTGTATTCATCGCATATCATTATAGTTATATATATATTCGCATATGAGCTCATGATATAATTAACGATATTCGAATAACGTGAAAATATTGCCTAGATATTCCGAAACCTGGGCCTGATCGTTGATCATTGCATCGTGTTCCTCGATAGAAATCAGGGAGGACAGGCGAGGTGTGCGAAACACTGCGATATTAAAGTTCATAGGTTATCACTCATATCACTCATATTTATATATAATAATAATAATAAATATTTATTAAAAGAAAGTTGTAAATTTTTTTCGCATGAAGTATATAAATTAATTATATTGTTATTTCCTCTAAAGGGCTTCATATAAAATGATAAAGATCAATATATTTTCTATGCTGTCGCCCGAGTATATATATATATATATTTATATAATATAAACAAAGCTATATATATTTTTTATTATTTTTACTATATTTAATATTATATAAGTTTCTATTATATCTATATATATATATATATATATTATGTATGGTATTATTTACTACAATATGATTAATTTTACCTTTGATTTATTAAATAAACTCTCCAATAATATTTCATAAAAATTTAACATATTCATGAGAATATAAATGAACAAATGCCAAATGTAATAAACTATATTATATAATTATTATTATGAAATATATTTAATCATAACTTTTTATCATAGAATGTATATAAAACAGTTAAAAAGTTCCAGTATAATTACATATACGTATATATAATACATTTAATAACCACTCAAACTATATTATATAGTTTCTATATTCGCTATTATTTACTCACTGGTAAATAATTTACTTGAATTCATTATATACAGTCAATATGAATATATATTCCGCCATTATTAAATTTATGAATTATAACCTCTTCATTTCCTACTATAAGTTTGTATATCCTAAGTAAAATCAATAAAATATATATATATATATATATATATATATATATATAGCATCAGATATACAGGCAATAGAACGTGGATTTAAATACCATATAATAATATTTAAATATGATCTTATAGTTTTGGTATAATGAATCTTATATCCTAGTTCCTGGATAATAACAATAACTAAGACTGTATGTATTTTATTACATTATTGTTATTAATACTTTTATTTTTCTATATTATTAGTTTAATATTTGTTATATACTATTAATACTCTTGTACGATTATATATAAATCACCATTATTCCCGTTATATATATCTATATTAATTAATTAACATATTAATTAATTATATATATAGCATTATTAATATATATATAGCATCCATTATATATGAATTATATAATCTCTCATTTTTTCTTTACAGACAATTTATTAAGAGAGTTATTTTATTTTAGTTAAAAAATAGTCTTAATTTTAAACACCATCATAATTTTACAACAGAAAATATAAAAGTAAAGTATTTAATTTTAATATTCACTGATGAAATTCAATAAAATTAATACTTATTGTTGAATATTTGTAGTATTATTACCCTGGACCAAGTTTATGAAATCTTATACAAAGAAGGAAAGATTGAGAAAGATGTTATGGAGAATAACGTGGCCTATTTATCCAAGACACAGTTTGAGGGTCCTTTGTAAATCACTATAATTTCCATAAATACTTATGTAATAAATCCGGCGATTTATAATATTATCGACTTGTCTGTTTTAGGACATTGTTTTAATTAATAAATTTGATATTATATAATGTTACCAACTTTGTTAATATTAATTTATCTTTATAAAATAAATTACATATACTAAATAAATTACAATCTAGATATTTTAATAAATGTAATTTCTCTTTCTTCTGATGATAATAACTATACTAAATTCGTATTATACTATATTACACTGAAAAAATTAATATTTAAACTTGAATATCAGTCAATTTAGGATAAATTATATTCCAAATTACTAGGAAATCTACAGTATTAATTTAGTTTATTTTATTATAAATTAGCTATGAACATATAGTTTAATAAATAAATTACCATTACATAGTTATAACTAGATATAACAGTAATATAAGATGGATCTGTATTCTCCTCAAGCTTCATACTACTTCAAGTGACTATTCCCTGGTTTGATTTAAAATTAACTTTCATATATATCTGGTCGATAATTATAACTTATAATAAAACCTGTATTCTATTGCGTTCTAATAAAAGATATATCTCTACATATATGTAAATCACAACTTATTTAAATTTCTTATTATTATTTATACATATCTGTCATTATTTGTTATTATTTTACATAGTTTTGAATCTATCAATAGGCTATCTATCTATCTATCTATAATATACTTCATTTTAAACTGAAAATATATCCAAATCTATCATTTAACTAGTACACTTACATTCACATACTCCTAGATTATATTTCTAATCGATATTCTATATCAATAATATATTGTTAACATTATAATTACTTGTTATTTTTAATAATCACTGAATTTCTTAAATTATATGTTAATTAAGGAGGGAGGCTCGTGTTCATCTAAACAATGCTATTTTAGCTCTATCTATAAATGCTAAGGATAAATAACTAATAGAGATAATTACTTAATTTGTTGTTATTCAACAGATACTTTCCTCCATCATATATGATCTGTCTTTATATAAATGTAGTTAATTTAAAATGGTGTAAAAAATAGTCTCAATAAGTTATATTTAATATTTTTTTTTTCTTCATAAAAATGAAAGTTTATTATAATTTATTTAATTAATATAAATAATATAATAAATCCATCAGGATTCCTATATATGTATATGTTAAACAATTATGGTAAACATTTCAGATAAAAATAATAAAAATCAAAAAAGTAGTGGTAATTTACATGTGGTTACTAAGTGAAAAAGTAGAAACTTAAGAAAATTACATTCAAAGTTTTTTTAAAACAAATAATCACAAAAGATTATAAAATATTTTCAATTTTTAAAAAGAGTTCAATAATTTCAATAAAGTCACATATATCATTAAATCACTAACGCGAGACATAATTAACTCGCCATAACCATTTCAAAATTCCATATACCCATTATATATGTCTTCCTTTTTTTTTAAATATATTCATATATATATATAGGGGAAAGATGGGTAATGTGGCCATGAGGGTAATGTGGCCACTTGGCATATCTCATAAACTATAAGTCCAATAAAAAAAATATATACATAATATGCCCATTGGTAAGCGTTGTTCAAATAAGTAAAAGTAATTTGTATATCAATTATTACAAAAAAAATTATGTGAAAAATACAAAAAAAAATAGATTCACTTTTTAAAAAATTGAAATAAAAGTTTAGTAAAACATATATTAAATTACTAATATATAATATAAATTGAAAATGTAAGTTGCATATTAAAGAACTATTTAATCACAACAACGTGTGTAGGGTAATCCATTTATTTTAGTGAATAATATTCATTATTATATAGTGTATATAGCGTGATACCTAGAAGCGGGTAATGTGGCCACTTATAAGCCAATCATATGATCTGATATGAATATTTATATATATATCGATAAATTTTGTGCGTTGGTCGAATCAACATTTAATATATCCTAACCATACAAATATATGTACATGCATATTATAATCGTAGTATAAACTTTTAAATTTAATATAATATATTTAATTATCTATTAACACCATTATAAAGAACAATATATATATATATATATATATATATAACTCAGAAGGGTGTTATTGAAAAATCAATTAAGCAAATATATTTGAGCTTATGACCTCTTCATCATAGTTAGTGATCCTAAAACTAAAACGGAGGTAAACGGTATAAAAATATCTATAATAATTAAACAAAATAAAAATTGATAAAATATGTAAATAGAATTTTGTGATAAAAACAGTTAAAAGTAGAGAATAAGATAATAAACTAAAGATACAATATAAAATGCTAAGTAAAATAATAAAACGCTTTAAAAACAGTTGAAGAATTTCGATAAAATTCTTCCCGAACCTTCTATTGATTCTTTAATACTGGCGGTCTTCAATATTTTCCAGGTATTTGAAGGAAAATGCATCTCTGTCTTGAGAATTTGGTTTCCAGAGTACCAAGAGCCCAAAGAACCAACACAGAAGGGAATTACATATCCGAGGTGGCGATACTTTTCTAGCTTCCTGTTAGCGGCAGATTCCATATTTGTAATCGATTCGTAGGGAATTGTGATGTCGACAAAATAACATGAGTTGTTATATTTGATAACAAGATCCTGTTTTAAGTTATCTAGTGAGATGTAGCTAGTATCGTACTCAATATAGCATTCATCTAGGAACTTAGTTAGTGTATACATTATATATTACATATATATTATATATTTAATATATATATATATATATTTATTATTTATTATTTATACCTTATATATTACATATATTACACAATTAAGTGTGTTCTTTAATATTCTACTTGATGTGATATCATTGGACTAAACTTTATATAAATTATATTTATATTAAATAAATTATATTTATTAATAAATTATATTTAAGTAATGTCATGTAGTGGATTAATTCTACATTTTAAAGTGGCCACCTTAATAATTTCAATTAGATACGCTAAAATGAAAAAATGATTCGGCAGTCCTCTTATATATCATAAGATGTATCTATATTGAAAAAATTATCGAATTAGAACCAAAGATACTGCAAAGTAAAGATATGCAACTTCCATCTATTTACGTGAAATAGATTTTAATTTCTGTAATCCCACAAGATAGATGGCACTACTTGTCGTGGTATAATATCTTTTCATATTTTTAATATTATATTCAGGATTATAATAAAGTAGTAGTAGTAGTAGTAGCAGGGCCGGCTTAAGGGGGGGGGCAAACCGGGCAATTGCCCGGGGCCCCATATTTTGGGGGGCCCATGACTTATTTGAGAAACATTTTTTTTACTATTTATATAAAAAAAAAATTTCTTAACTGTATTTTTCTTATATATTATTAATTATAATTAAATAAATAAAAATAATATAATAAAATAATTAAATATGAGTCATTTAGGCCGATTTGAAAAGTGAATTTGACAAAAATATCTAAATTTACACGAAGATATGGTGGAAACAGGTACATGAAGATGTTGGAGCACATGCTAATAGTGATCACCGTAGATCATATCATACATTTCTGCTATTCAGATAAAATAGTATGAATTCATACTATTTTAAACGTATTGATAAATATTTGTTTGATAAACTAGAAATTGATAAATGATAAACGTATTAAGGGAATTAACCATAGTTGAATCTTAACAATTTATAATTCTATAATTATAGTTTACGAAAAAAAAGTATACTTTTTTATATTAAAATTAAATATGAGATATATATTAAGATATATCTTAACTATGATTTCTGATATTTGTAAAGGATTATATTGAACATAAATTATGAAAAAAACGATATTCTATATAGATTTATAATTTGTATAGTAATTAAAACTAAATAGATATTTTCAAATTAATTTTCTCAAAATAATTAATTTTCTCTATCTACATCTCGTATTAATAAAATGTGTAAATTCTCATAGTGTATATATTATTATTATTTTGTTAGTGTAAATAATAACCTATATATATATATAAAATAGTTTTAATTTAAATAAGAATATTCTGCTTTATAGTATTTTTAATAAACCCATTGATGAAAGGGAATGCTGTACATAACATTTTTAACCGACTATTATTAGTGAAAGAAATTATATTTATATTTAGTGACAGATATTATTTATAAATATATATATATATTATATAAATATAATACTAAAGGCATTTTTGCAATTACTCAACTAGTACTAGTAACTTACAACTGAATATTTAGATTTACATCACCCTCATCTATATATTTATACATAAATACACACAATGGCGATATTCTTATTGGAGAACAGGTGATAAGTTATCACTTATAACTTAATAATTTAAGAAATATAAAATTTAAATTATTATATTATATATCAGTGTACTCAATTACAGATATATCACATGTAGGTACGTTAATAGTCATTGTCATATATACAAAGTTAGGTATTATTATTATATAGGTATTTATTGATGTACCTTAAGATTCATTATCATATTGGTCAATATTTAGCTAACGATTTAGTCAATTTTTTTTAAATAATAATATAATTATAATAGATTATAAATCTCAAAGTTATGAAAAATCCAGCAATATGTCTAGAAGATTCAATAAAATGAAAGATATCATAATATACCATAGTCCATTGTCAATGGATCCCCATATATGCGCTGTGCATTCCTTAGATTAGGTTGGGCAAAATACCGTTGAATCTTAGACAATTGTAGCAATATTAATTGCTTTCATCCCAAATAAATATAATTTATTTAGCCAAACCAAATAAAGAATATATTAACATCTATATTAAAGAAGAATAGAATATGTTTTATTAAAAGCATTATCGAATATAATATGGTCATCGCAAGCAGAATCTTGTGGATTTCTCAAAATTACATAATTTATATCTGCTATTATATATGTTAAAATACTACTAAAATAATATTACTAGATTCAACGTATTTATTCAATAAATTACAAGAATTTGAGACTTCAATATTATGAAAACCGTGGAGCTAATTATTTTGTAGACTAAAGTCGAACAGAAAAGTATTGCAATTAGGTAAAATTTAGATAAAAGTGGTATTAAAAAATATGTATGTAACTCTAAATATATAGGCGAGAAAATAAATGATTATGAGGAGTTTATTAGAGTATACAAAAAAATTATAAAATAATTAGTATAATGATAACATATGATAATATCATATGAATTTACATCATATAAGAAGTTAAAAATGACTATTTTCTAACAATATTTGACAAATTAATTGATATATACTTATACGTATGTAGGAAATATTAAAAAAGATAATCATGTAGTTATTACTAATTATATAAATAATATGTATATATATATCATCTGACATCAGCAATTAAGATGATTAGTATATAATATAATTCATTATTAAACATATATTATACCATATTGATATACACCTAAAATGAATGGACTATACAAAAAATATTAATATATATATATATATATATATATATATATATGTGATGGGCTAGGTATATCCAATTGTAGACATTTT
>OZ025240.1:81743589-81746089 GCA_964019155.1 Osedax fenrisi | reverse complement strand
ACTACTACTACTACTACTACTACTACTACTACTACTACTACTACTACTACTACTACTACTACTACTACTACTACTACTACTACTACTACTACTACTACTACTACTACTACTACTACTACTACTACTACTACTACTACTACTACTACTACTACTACTACTACTACTACTACTACTACTACTACTACTACTACTACTACTACTACTACTACTACTACTACTACTACTACTACTACTACTACTACTACTACTACTACTACTACTACTACTACTACTACTACTACTACTACTACTACTACTACTACTACTACTACTACTACTACTACTACTACTACTACTACTACTACTACTACTACTACTACTACTACTACTACTACTACTACTACTACTACTACTACTACTACTACTACTACTACTACTACTACTAATAATAATAATAATAATAATATTTATTGTTTTGTGACTCCAGAATTAATATAATTCATTGTCGTCGAATTAAATGAAAAATAGTAAATATAACTCAAGTATAACAAAGGTGAGATTATTTAGATAATAATACATACATTAGTTTTCTAAATCTGATTAGATTCGAACATGATCTAATGAATAGAGGCAGTCGATTCCAGTAGTGAGGAAGACACCGAGAACGCCAGAAGACCAGTAGTCGAGTGCGCTGAAGGTGCGTGTATCTGGTAACGGTTAGCTGATCTTTGAACTCTTGTAGAGAATGGTTTAATCAGATCAGCTAGATATTCAGGTTCTCCAGTATAAACGACTTTATGGGCCAAACAGAGAAGTTGATATTCGGCCAGTTTTCTAGCAGGAAGCCACCCGAGGGTCTTCATTAGCAGTGTTATTGACGTATGATCATATTTTCTCAGGCAGTAGAGGAGACGCACCGATCGACGTTGTATAGATTCTAATTTCCTTAGGAGTCGGATGGATATGGATGTGTATAATGACATACAATATCTGATGCGACTAAATACTAGAGTATTAATTAGATTAAGAGTGACAGAGAAAGTAAGCTTTCTTCGTACTTTAGAAATGTTATAGATGAAGTATTGGGCCTTTTGTATAATAGTAGAAATTTGGGATGAGAAGTCGAGGTTAGAAGATAGCCTAATGCCAAGGGTGGTAACTATTGAGGAGGTGGGAATTGAAAGGAGATCAGGAGAGGTAAGTTTGAAAAGTGTATTGGATTTAGAAAATATTATAGAATCAGTTTTAGTAATATTGAGAGAGAGTGAATTCACAGAGAACCAAGAACGTAGATCAGCCAGGCATGATGAAAGAGATGACTCTATGTGAATATGATCAGTATGGGGTGGGAATGAGGTATACAGTTGGAGATCATCAGCATATAGATGATATTTAACGAGAGGATATTTGGAGATAATGGCTTGGATGGGGAGAATGTAGATAATGAAAAGAATTGGCCCAAGAACTGACCCTGAGGGACACCATGAGCTTGAGTGAATTGAGAAGAGGACGAGTTATTAATCCTAATAGAATACGATCTATTCGAAACAAATGACATCAGCCAGTTATGAACTTGGCCATGAATTCCAATAGAATTTAGTCTATTACTAAGAATAGCATGGTTAACAGTGTCAAATGCAGACGAAAGGTCAAGAAGTATTAAATACGTAGGGGAGTTGGAGTCAATTGAAATAGCTATGTCGTCAATAATCTTAGTTAGAGCTGTCTCTGTACCTCTAAGGGGAAGATACGCACTTTGGAATTTGTCAGCAATAGAGTTTGACACCAAATATGAGGTGAGCTGACTGGAAACAACCCGTTCAAGTACTTTCGAAATAGTAGACAATTGAGAAATTGGTCTGTAATTTGAAAGAATGGAAGTATCAAGTGAGGACTTCTTGAGGATTGGAGTAATGTAGGCTAACTTCATAGAATCAGGAACCACAGAGGTAAATAGGGACGTACGAATAATGTCACAAAAGTGTAGGATCAAAGTGGGAGCAATATTCTTGAGAAGGAGTAGTGGAATGGGGTCTATGGAGAGTTAGATTTAGGTCGCTGTATTAAATGGAGTATGAAGGAGGGAGAGGGCGATTCAAAACAGGACCAGTGATGAGGATAAGCGAGAATTTGATCATAACTGATAGGAAGGCAGTTAGGGAGATGATCGATTATCTTTTTTACTTTATCCTGGAAGAACTGTGCAAAGTCTGCACATAGAGTCATATCATCTCGTTCAGGGAGATATTTCTTTTTATGTTTTCCAATAATGGAAAAAGACAGGTCGAAAGCCTTCTTAGAGTTTGGATTAAGATCAGATAAGAGATTGATATAATAAGATGATTTAGTAGAGGATAGCTTGCATCGATAATTACATCTAGAACTCTTGAGAGATATAAGATCAGAGGGAGAGTGGGAAAGAGACCAGCGTTTATTATTCCGACGATAAATAAGTCTGAGGTTATGTAAATCAGAGTTAAACCAAGGAGACCGTGGTTTGGTATGAGATTTACGAGCACAT
>OZ025240.1:81738589-81741089 GCA_964019155.1 Osedax fenrisi | reverse complement strand
TTAGGAGTCGGATGGATATGGATGTGTATAATGACATACAATATCTGATGCGACTAAATACTAGAGTATTAATTAGATTAAGAGTGACAGAGAAAGTAAGCTTTCTTCGTACTTTAGAAATGTTATAGATGAAGTATTGGGCCTTTTGTATAATAGTAGAAATTTGGGATGAGAAGTCGAGGTTAGAAGATAGCCTAATGCCAAGGGTGGTAACTATTGAGGAGGTGGGAATTGAAAGGAGATCAGGAGAGGTAAGTTTGAAAAGTGTATTGGATTTAGAAAATATTATAGAATCAGTTTTAGTAATATTGAGAGAGAGTGAATTCACAGAGAACCAAGAACGTAGATCAGCCAGGCATGATGAAAGAGATGACTCTATGTGAATATGATCAGTATGGGGTGGGAATGAGGTATACAGTTGGAGATCATCAGCATATAGATGATATTTAACGAGAGGATATTTGGAGATAATGGCTTGGATGGGGAGAATGTAGATAATGAAAAGAATTGGCCCAAGAACTGACCCCTGAGGGACACCATGAGCTTGAGTGAATTGAGAAGAGGACGAGTTATTAATCCTAATAGAATACGATCTATTCGAAACAAATGACATCAGCCAGTTATGAACTTGGCCATGAATTCCAATAGAATTTAGTCTATTACTAAGAATAGCATGGTTAACAGTGTCAAATGCAGACGAAAGGTCAAGAAGTATTAAATACGTAGGGGAGTTGGAGTCAATTGAAATAGCTATGTCGTCAATAATCTTAGTTAGAGCTGTCTCTGTACCTCTAAGGGGAAGATACGCACTTTGGAATTTGTCAGCAATAGAGTTTGACACCAAATATGAGGTGAGCTGACTGGAAACAACCCGTTCAAGTACTTTCGAAATAGTAGACAATTGAGAAATTGGTCTGTAATTTGAAAGAATGGAAGTATCAAGTGAGGACTTCTTGAGGATTGGAGTAATGTAGGCTAACTTCATAGAATCAGGAACCACAGAGGTAAATAGGGACGTACGAATAATGTCACAAAAGTGTAGGATCAAAGTGGGAGCAATATTCTTGAGAAGGAGTAGTGGAATGGGGTCTATGGGAGAGTTAGATTTAGATCGCTGTATTAAATGGAGTATGAAGGAGGGAGAGGGCGATTCAAAACAGGACCAGTGATGAGGATAAGCGAGAATTTGATCATAACTGATAGGAAGGCAGTTAGGGAGATGATCGATTATCTTTTTTACTTTATCCTGGAAGAACTGTGCAAAGTCTGCACATAGAGTCATATCATCTCGTTCAGGGAGATATTTCTTTTTATGTTTTCCAATAATGGAAAAAGACAGGTCGAAAGCCTTCTTAGAGTTTGGATTAAGATCAGATAAGAGATTGATATAATAAGATGATTTAGTAGAGGATAGCTTGCATCGATAATTACATCTAGAACTCTTGAGAGATATAAGATCAGAGGGAGAGTGGGAAAGAGACCAGCGTTTATTATTCCGACGATAAATAAGTCTGAGGTTATGTAAATCAGAGTTAAACCAAGGAGACCGTGGTTTGGTATGAGATTTACGAGCACATAATGGAGCGAATAAATCAAGAGCTAATTTAAGATTGTGATTAAGACAGTCAATATGAATAGGAAATTTAGAGGTGGATGTAGAGAGTGATGTAATGATATGGTTGGAGAAAGACAAGGAATTGATAGATGTGATCTTACGGTATTGAGTGAATTGAGTAGGAATGTGAGGTATAGGGAATGCTAACGAGAAGCAAATGGCGTAATGATCAGATATGAGTAAGTCTCGGTAGATATTGGATATAATCGTACTACTACTACTACTACTACTACTACTACTACTACTACTACTACTACTACTACTACTACTACTACTACTACTACTACTACTACTACTACTACTACTACTACTACTACTACTACTACTACTACTACTACTACTACTACTACTACTACTACTACTACTACTACTACTACTACTACTACTACTACTACTACTACTACTACTACTACTACTACTACTACTACTACTACTACTACTACTACTACTACTACTACTACTACTACTACTACTACTACTACTACTACTACTACTACTACTACTACTACTACTACTACTACTACTACTACTACTACTACTACTACTACTACTACTACTACTACTACTACTACTACTACTACTACTACTACTACTACTACTACTACTACTACTACTACTACTACTACTACTACTACTACTACTACTACTACTACTACTACTACTACTACTACTACTACTACTACTACTACTACTACTACTAATAATAATAATAATAATAAGACGATTTATTTAAACACTCATTAAATAACAACAAAGATTGTTCTGATAAGTGTGAGAAAAGAAGATGATTATAAACATAAACATATAGTAAAAAACATATAGTAAACAAAAAAACATAAACAATAATGTAATATAAGTTATAAAAAATATTATAATTATATATTA